>CM044435.1:107105374-107146891 GCA_024363595.1 Xenopus borealis
AGGGCACTCAGAGATGGGGCAGAACAGAACATACAGCACATAGACATTCAGACTGATGCAGACGGATCGCCCCCGAATCTCCCCGTCTGGACTAAGCCTTAAGGAGAACTGAAGTTTAAAAAATGAATATTGCTAGGTATATGTACTGAATAGTGATGAGTGAATCTGTCCTGTTTCGCTTCACTGTAAATCCACAGGTTGCCAGTCTGGGGCCTACATGCTCAGTGTGCTCTGGTGGGTGTCAGAAATGTGAATCTGAATTAACGGGTTTGTTCTGATTCCAAACACTTTTTCAAGTTCAAGATTTTTTTTTCAAATGATTTTTAAAATTTTTGACCGTTTTTCTAAAATTGAAGTTGAAATGTTGCTGTTCCTGCCTCCAGTGTTTCAGACTAGCAGCTCAGTCATAAAGTGCAGATGTTACAATTTGGTACATTACTTGATGATATTTTTCAGAAGTATCTGTGGTATGTGAGTAACTATTGTATCAATTATAGTAACTGCCTTAGAGTCCTGCAGTGGGTTGGGTACCCGCGGTTTACCTGCAAAAACCTGCGGTTCCCTGCGAGTGGCAGGTAGAAGTTTCAGGAGCGGGTGGTTCTCCAGTTTTGCAAGTGGCGGATCGGGACATGGTTCTTCTCAATAGCAAATTTTACTCTTGTTTTTCTGATCACGCCTTCTTCCTCCGACTTCCGATGATGTCACTTCCGGGGTTACGGCAGTACTTCCTCTTTTTTCCCCCTGATCAGCCTACTTCTGACGATGTCACTTCCGGTTTACAGTGACCACACTTCCTGATTCTTGATGATCTGCAGGTCGGGTAGCGGATAAGGTACTTGTGGGTCAGGTCGAGTAGCGGGTCCGATCGGGTAAGAATGCGGGTTGCTGGTCTGGTTTACTGATTGCGGGTACGGGTCAGGTACAGGTTACAACAAAACCCAATAGAAGAAATCACGTTTTAACGTATCAAATTAGAACTGTAAGGGCAGAGACAAACGTGGAGATTTAGTGAGATTAGTTGCCTGGCGACAAATCGCCTCTTCTTCGACAGCTAATCTCACCAAACTGCCTCCCTGCCGGCTAGAATCTAAATCCTCAGCAGGATGGCACTCGGAGCGCTTTGTTTTTCAAAGACCCCTGAAGTTTCCTCATGATGCAACTTCTACAAATGAAGCGCTCCGTGTGCTATTCCCATGGCGATTTACATTCTAGCCGGCGGGAAGGCAGTTCAGGGTGATTAGTTGCCTGAAGAGGTGATTTGTCGCCGGCTGACTAAATCTCCCCAAATCACTACTTGTATCTCTGCCCTAACAGAGCTGGTGATCCTTCCCCCTCCCAAAGCAGCTGGAGGGAGACTTGAGGCGATGATAAATTAAGCTTATAACTTCAATATTAGAAACATGGCATTAATTAAAAATTGATTTGTATTGGTTAAGGGGTTGTTTTGACCACTGCTGTTTTGTAACTTTACCCTTTTATTTAAGTTTTTAACTGTGGTCAAAATGTTGTTTCCATTTTTGTTCATTGGACTATTTCTTATATATCTTTGCATTTTGGCTGTAAAAGAGTAACAGGGGCTATTCTCTTAGATTGTTATAAAATGGCCTGTTCTGGCAACTTTGTACTTGGTCTAATTTTCAAAAAACATTTTTGTAGTTTATTTTTATTATTTGTTTTGCAATTCTTCCTCTTTCGAGCTTCCACAGAATCTGTGGCTCCCTGCCACAATCAGATTCTGTTGCTCTGGTCCCCAAAAACAACTACATGCATAGGAGTCTTAGGATTAAATGAGACATATTATGTAAAAAAAAAAAATAAGATTAAGCTAGTGCATTAAACTCTTTTAGATTGGAAGGTGCTTTAAAAAATTTGTGCTTCTGGTTACTTTATTGAAAATTTCTGCGAAAAACCTACTAGTCTGTTCCACTTCCTGCTGTTGAAACTTGGACAGGGACTGTAGTAGATCTAATAAGGAGATCCAACAAAGGGGCCTTTTTAAAAGAAAATATATACTTTTGGCCAAAAGTTAAAAACAGGACCATATAGTTTACATTATTGCCTACAAAATTAGGGGTGTTGATTTATCCTATGTCTCCTGTAATACTTTATTTACTGCTCAGGAGACAAGCAACACTGCAGAACAGAGTGGGTCTTATGCTGCAGACAGAGCAGGGTAAAGGGGGTCACAAATTGTAGTGACTTACCAAAAATCTAGGGCTGGTGCTCCTATCAGGAGAAATCTGCACCGGCCCCGGGTTATAGGAGTGAGCACCATGTAGACAGCTACTTCCTTCTATGTGCAGCTGCGCATGCGCATTAGAACGAAAAACCAAACTTTATGTGATTTATAGAGGTAAGGGCCCGACAATGGGGCCCAGGTGCCCATCCTGCACCAGGGCCCACCTGGGATACAGCTATTGTTTATATAAATAAGCTGCTCTGTAGCAATGTGGGCAGCCATTCAAAGGAGAAAAGGCTCAAGTTACACAGCAGATAGCAGATAAGCTCTGTAGAGCATAATGGTGTTATCTGTTATACACCACATTTGCCATATAGCCAGGACCATGTAGTTTACATTATTGCCTACAATTTATGCCATTACTACACTGCAGCTTTTTTATATGAACTATAGTAGTGTTTCTAAAACAAAGTATTACAAGTGCAGGGCAACACTTTCTTTTTTTGCTGTACTGTTCCTTTAAATTTATTCTAGAAAAGTACCATCTAAAATATCGATACAAGTCTATCCTGTTCAGTTCTAAGCAATCACCAAACACCTTCTTGATGTGTGAAAGGCCTTGTGGGCAGGACTAACTGTCATGGAACCTGAGGTGAAGAGTGTGAATATCGTGGGATGGTTTCTGCATGCTAACAGCTACTTGTATGCATATGTCTATAGCATACTGAAAAAAAGGGTTATGTTCCCCTGTACATTTGATGCCAATCAGTCTGTAGTTTCACAATTATACTTTTTTCACTCATCTCCTCCTGAGACCGTTTCCTGTGCTCTGTGGAACAGTACAAGCTGAGCATAACCCACCAGTGGCATATGTTGATTTCAGTTTTATACAGTGGTGAGCCAATGGAGACATTTCTAGAATTGTGCTGCTTTTTAAAACTATTAAACCCAGATGAAAGCTTGGGTGACCTTAGCCATTTAGGTCACTGTCATATGTTTTCTCCGTATGCATAGGCTGCCCTTGATGCCTTAGAGAATTCCCTATGATTTTCAGGGGAATATCTGTCTGTGGCAGACGCTGGCAGAGACACAAGTGACGGCAGTAACATCAGGGATAGGTTTATCTTTTTCCACCCCTGTTCCAATGTAATATGTTGCCAACAGCTGCCCACCCCTTTCCCATGCTGCAACTCACATTGCATTCCCATGGCAATTCTTTCTGTAGTAGATGCCTCAGGAGATACAGTATGTGGTGTCTGTTTCTTGCTTGGGCAGCAGAAGCCTGGCGACTCTCCTAATCATTTTCACTCTTAAATGGTTGCTGTCATGGGAAAACTGAAAAAAAAAATCCGTTAAGTGCTTCTCCAGCAGAATTCTGCACTAAAATCCATTTTGCAAAAGAGCAAACATATTTTTTTAATTTCATTTTGAAATCTGACATGGGACTAGACATATTGTCTGTTTCCCTACTGCCCCCAGTCATGTGACTTGTTCTCTGATAAACTTCAGTCACTCTTTCTCCCCCTCCCCTTCCCCCCTATCAGCCTTACAACAGAACAACGGGAAGGAAACCAGATAGCAGCTCCCTTACACAAGATCCTGGTAGATCTAAGAACAACAATAAAAAAAATCATGAAACAATCACTTTAAAGGACAAGGAAAGTTAAACTAAAGACGTAGGCTTGAAATGTTGTACATTATGTTTTGTGCTTCTGTACCAGCCCAAGGCAACCACAGCCCTTTAGCAGTATAGATCTGTGTCTCCCCAGTAGATGCCCCAGTAGCTCCCCGTCTTCTTTTCTGCTGATTCACTGATTCACATGCTCTGTGCTGCTGTCACTTACTGAGCTTAGGGACACACTCACAATATACAGTACATATAGAATAGAAATGTCACAGTATAAGGCTGATTAGTAATTACTACAGATAATTACTACATGGCAGAGCAGAAACCAGTGCAACTAGCATCAGCCCTGTAGCATCAGCTTATATTACAGACCAACCTCATTTTCTGCTGGATAATTAGTGACGACCCCTAAGCTTAGCTTCTCAACAGCTGCTCAGAGCTCACTGCGCACATTTGATCATTGCTGCTATTGCAATAAATTCAGTATATAAATCATGGCAGTTTTAGCCATGTTCATTTCTAGGGTTTAGTTCTCCTTTAAAAGATGTCAACCTCCAAAATAATTTTTTTGCCTAATAAAAGAAAACACGATTTCTTAGCAGCTTTGCAATATACATCCATTACACATTTTCTATGGTTTAATTAGTTATTTGCACATGTATTGCTATTGAAAACAGTGTTTGTCCCTTTCTAGTCTGTTCTGGTGGCTCTGGCTTTTGAAACAATGTAACATAAGCCAACCTATTAACAGCCCTGTTGTGCTGGAGGAGACTGGCTTTTGCAACATTGTTTAAAATGTAGCAACCAGGAATTATGCAAATGCTGTTTTCAATAGCAATAACATTTACAAATAACTTTTTAAAGGACCAACAACTTTTAATACATACATTTTGGAAAGTTGGCTACAATTGTTTTCTTTTACCGGCCAAAAAGTCATTTTTTGGGTTGAGATTTCCTTTAAGCCCAGGCCTATAGTGCCTTTCCACTAATCCAGGACTAAGTAATATGTAGGGCTAAGCGCATCAACAATTGATACATTTGCTCATGAACATAAATGGAAGTATTGTATGAACACAAATCTCTGGGAAGGTTATGGGCAACAAATAAAGATTTTTGCATTCTGTTTGCAGGCCTACACCATTGGTCTTCTTCACGGCGATATCAACCACCAGATTACCAAATCTGGGCAATTCTTGGCCCTTGACATGCTCAGACCATACCTCAACTAATTGTATCCTATTGAGTGATAAACATATTATTTCAGCTGCTGCCTTAGTGCAGCTCAGCTTATGGCATCACATTAACAGTAATTATTTGTGGATGAAGTGCATTTTCTGTGCTGTTGTAATTGGCAGCTTACTATAAAAATACTGCCTTATATTTAGTTTCCTGAATATACTTGTGCAAGTCTTTGACAATACAATTCTCGTGAGGTTCTGTGCTTTCAGTATTTCCATTCGACTTCCTGACTGATTCCTAAAACCTAAGAGGAACGTGGGCAGACTGCAATTGGGAATTCTTATACTTCTATTTTCCTGCACCTTTTGAACTGCTTTGTATTTCCTAAGAAGTTCACTAGAAATATTATGCTGCCTGGGCAGTTCCATGTTTCTAACTCACTAAGCTCCAGCAGACTTTTAAACTAAACAGTGAAAAAGCAAACATTTCCTGACATGCCTTCAGTTCCATAGTTGAACGCTGATATGTTCAGGCAAATTTGTATATGGGCTGTCGAGACACTTTTGTAAATATAGTTCTCGGCAAGCTTGGTAAATTCAGACTGTTAAAGTGCTAGTCCACTATTTCTGGAAGGTGCAGGAATTCAGGTAGGAGATTGATTATTTTCAGTGATAAAAAAAGATCCACTGATGCCTTACACTAGTGCTGCTTGATATATTCTGTGTGATGAGTTACACTTTGTGCAGGGGAATACCTGTGTGTGTGTTTTGTGGTACAGGTATGGGATCCGTTATCCATAAAGCTCAGAATTACGGGAGGGCTGTCTCTTATAGACTCCATTTTATCCAAATAATCTAGATTTTTAAAACTGATTTACTTTTTCTCTGTAAAAATAAAACAGTAGCGTAACCTTGATCTCAACTAAAATATAAGCAATCCTTATTGGAGGCAAAACCAGCCTATTCGGTTTATTTACTGTTTAAGTTATTCTTTAGTAGACTTAAGGTATGAAGATCCAGTCAACAGAAACACCCGTTATCTTGAAAGCCCCAGGTCCCGAGCATTCTGGATAACAGGTTCCTTGCCTGTATCTCTATATATGCAATGGGGCAAATTCAATAAAGGGCGAAAATTTGCCAGCGTGACGTCATTTAGTTACTTAGCAAATTTACTAAGTCCGACCCTGGCGAAGCCAGGGAAGTTGCACTCTGGTGAAGGGGGTGAAACTACGCAGATTTACTAAGTTTTTTCTTTTTCTGAACATTACCCCCATCGCCAGAGTTAACTTCGCCAGGGTCAGAGCAGGCAAAGTGCAATAGTGTTGATAGGACGCAGGCGTCTTTTCATTTTAACAGGGTGATAGGCTGAAAAAAATTGTTAAATTTTTTTAGGGTACCCTCATTCCCCCCTACATTTCCTAACATATGGCAACTAACCCATACAGGGGGCACATGTGTAGGACAATATAATACATTTATTTGATTTAATTAAGGTGTCCTGGGCTTGTGTAGTGTAATGTTGTGGCTGCAGCATATACCTATTTTATAATTTAGAATTCACGCAAATGCAAATAAGGCATCGCTAGCGTTCCTTCGCTTTGCCTAACGAAGTAACAGTAGCTCAACTTCGCTAACGTTCGCATTTTAGTAAATTTGCGTATCGCTGGCAAAAATACGCCTGGCAAAGTGCGGTGAACGCTAGCGAAGCCCTCACTAGCGCAACTTCACAGGTTAGTGAATTTGCCCCTATGGGTAAGCTTATGGGTCTCCCCATGTGGCATTATTTTATACCAATTTTCCTCTCTGTTTCACGTAAAATAGGTTATATACACAGCCTATTTCCAGGGAATAATGGAGGCATATTCAAGACTGAGACTGCCAGCTAAATCAGCTGACATCCTTCTAGAAGACAAGGGCATGTCATGGTCATAATCTCTTGCAGAGCCATATCAAAGCATGTCAGGGTCATAATCTCCTGTAGAGCCATATATCTGACCCACAGAACTCCATTTGGATAACCTTATTTTTAACGACCTTCATAGAACCCCTGGAAGCGTGATGGTATTTACCATTTAACCACATTCTTACACTAAATATAACAGGGAAATATCTCAGGAAAATCACAGATCGGAGTCGGAGACAGCATATAGACATGTTACCGAACAGGAACCCTCCTTTATTGTTATAATTACTGTAATGCAGTGTGTATTCTTTCCCAGTGCTGCTGCTTGGAAATTCCTGACGTGCCGTGCTACAGTATGTTGTATACAATTCTTCCCAAAGTTTTGCCCACAGGAAATGACACAGTTTTGTTACAGTAGCGAGCAGTGGCAATAGACCAGTGTTCAAGTGACTAAACATAAATGTGATGCATGCACTGTATACAATTACATACTGTATATCTGCTTTAAACTGTACCTGTTCCCTTGTTTACCCCATATGAACCAATACAGAGTATAGCACACCTCTCCATTATCCATTGCCATTACCTTTCCTGGCCTTCTATCCATGGTTACATTTTATCTGTAGGTTGGGCTGCTTCTATACCATTTTAAAGCAAATGACTAATGACCGGGTCTCCCAACCACGTACCAACACTAAAGATGAGCTACAATTCCCATCTTATAGACTTAGAGACTAACTCAAAATTAAAACCATAATCTGAAACAAAATTCGATTGCAGTGGATCATTGGTTCAACACATAAGGGCTCATTTATAATCACAAGTTCAGTGTGCATTTCAGAAGCAAATTGCTATAATGCAGAGTTCCACTGTAAGGGTGGCTGTGCAGGGAGTTGCGGCAGATTAATCAAAAAGAAAATGTGTGCACGAGTGTTGTGGTCAATCAACTGCAAGTTGCAGCCACCAGTTTCAGAGTAGGAATTGTGTAACTTCCGATGACTGGCATTAAAGGAACAGTATCATCTAAAAATGTAATGTACTTTTGCCCTCCACTGGTAAAGTTGGTGTGTTTGTTTCAGAAACTATACAATATTTTATATAAACAGGCTGCTGTTGCCACAGGGGCAGCCATTTGAGCCTTTTCTTCTTTTTCAGCTGTGAATGGCTGTCCCCCATGGCTACACAGCAGCTTTTTAAATATAAATTATAGTAGACTTTCTAAAGCAAACACGCCAGTTGTACTTGTTCAGGGCATTCCATTGGAACACTTTCATTTTTTGGTTTACTGTTCCTTTAAGATGATGTTTGCTGCTCCCATTAATGTAACCTGCTGTGAAGTTTGGTTAATAGATCTCAACTGTATATAATTTTATTGCCTCTTATGTATCCCCTAACCTCACTGATGGTAATAACCCTAATAGTGTTGCCAGCTTTTCCTTTTTTCCTCTTTAATTTCGATTCTGAAGCACTTTTAGGCTGTGTCTAATTTGTGTCTAATAAGCTTCCCAAGATTCCAATGTTTCGTCTACTAAATAGATTCAGTTATTCTGAAAAGCCTTGTCTTGGAATCTTGCTTAATAATATGGTTCTGGTAAGCAAATTGCCAACAGCACTTGTTTCTTCTCAAACTGGGTCCCTTAGTTTTTTTTGTCCTGCCTCTTTGTCCTAGTAATGTTTCAATTGGAGATACTTTACCTCCGAAACATGTTCATAGTCTGTGTATTACAACTATATTTACAGTATACCTGCTGTTTATAATCTGTTGCTGCTACTGGGAAATCAAAGAAATGTGGTAGAGGACTTCCACTGATTAAAACTGATTTATAGTGCAAAATGTCAATTCTAACTATTCTTGGATAATGTGCTGATTTTTCTCCATCTGGCATGGATAAAATTGTATGATTATAGTTAAGGCAGCTCCAGCAAACAGATTTAGAAACACCCTTATATGAAGTGAAAGAATACAGTGAGTATTCTGAAGGGTTGCTCAAGCTGCTTGCCTGCCTTGTCTGCAAGCAATGCAGTTGTGGTCCAATAAAGCTATACTGGCATTTAAAGCCATACATTCTGGTGTTACAGGCATAGCCAAATCCTTCCATCAAAGGAATCCCTGCAACAGGAATACACATATAAATAAATCCACTAATAATTCCGAATTAGAATACTTAGGATAAACGGCAATAAAAATAAGTTACTAGGGAAAGTCATACTGAGAAAAAGTTCTCTCGATTACTGTTATGCTTCCCATTTCTGAGTATGATTTTTACTAAGCTCTTATTAATGTTTTTAAATGGTTTAAAGGTTCCTCTTAAATAAACCAAAGAGGATCTTGCCAGCTTCCTCATATTTTCCTGGTCTTGCTATTCTTACATGTTTGTATCATATATTGGCCTATGCGGTTACTCAATGAGTTTTTAACATGGCAGAGTGATACTCTGTGGGCCCAAATATGACAAGTTTTGTTACTTCTCTACCAGCTTCAATAGGCTGGTGTAGGATACGTTCCATGTGCTGTAGTTCAAACAAAGGGAGAATGTATTTACTGGTTTAATTTGTCAGTACAGGTATGGAATGTTTGGGACCCAGGGTTTTCTGGATAATGGATATTTCTGTAATTTGGATCTTCATAAGTTTAGTCTACTAGAAAATTATGTAAACATTAAAAAGCCCTAATAAATTAAAAATAAAATTGAGTCTATGAGAGATGACCTTTCCATAATTATGAGCTTTCTGGATAATGAGTATATATTGGCAAAGAAAAATGTTTAGATGCTCTTGTAAACAAAGAATGGGGGCCGAGTATACACAGAATATGTAACATTTTAATTTGAGGATGCAAATGAAATGGGCCACTAACACTGGAGAGCTCCTCATTAAACTGCGCAGTACTACTCACCACGACGGTACTGTAAGTTTAGGCATTCTCATTCAAATGAACAAGAGCTGCAGGAGCTACTTGGCCGAAATGCACTGGAAAGGGGAACATCTTTTGGGTAGTAGCAGTGTAGCCCTCTTATGTGCTTGTTACAGTATGCATATATTGGAAGGCTGATATTTTTTTTCCCAGAAAAGGTGGCAACTCTACCTTCCTGGTACAAAAAAGCTATGCCATCACAAAACCTTGTCTGAACCTGCTGTTGCTGTCATACATGTTGCAACAGACTCACTGTCGAAAAGTAACAAGATTACATCTAATCTGCATTTGGAGCATTTCCTGCTGCAGAAAAGGAAGTTATTTTTCCTAAATCTTCTAGTAATTTAATATTGTCTGGGAAAGATGCAAGCTAGGCATCAATTACAGAGGCCAGAATGCACTTCACCTGTGATCTGTGGGCTCAATTGCTTAATATTTAATTTATAAGCACATTGCCAATATTACACTATCATTTACTTCCTTTGCCTCCACCTGTATGTGCCGTGAGGCTTTCCTGTAAATATTTTTTATAGTGTCACTCTGGAGATCTCTCACGCTAAGAGAAGCCTTACTAGGAATTATTATTATTAACATGTAGTTTTATAGCACAACATATTGTGCAGCACTGTAAAATAAATGTTTATACAAAGAAATTACATACATAATGATCAGTACCTGGTGAGGAAGGCACTGTACAAAAGAGCTTACAATCTAAAGGGAAATGAAAGAGACGCATGGTGTGGGAGTGCGCATGATCAGAAATAAGCAAGTGAGAGATGTAGCATAGGGTATTGCATTTGGTATAGCCTTTGCTTGCTAAACAGAGTGAGTGTAGGCTTCTAAAAAATAAGTGCTGTATGTTTTAAGAGATCTTTTGAAAGCAGAAAGGTTGGGATAAAGTTGGACAGACTGGGAGAGATTTGCAAGGGCTGCACCCTTTTTCTGGAAAGTCTCGAATGCAAGCATATGAGGAGGTAACGAGAGAAGATATTCTGAGAATATCAAAGGTATTCTGAGAATCTTCATAGTTATAACGAGAGAAGAGTTGAGTAGCAGGTCAGAAGAGGAGGATAGTAAGTAGGCTTGCCACCTGGCTGGTATTTTACTGGCCTGGCCGGTAAAAATGATGGTTGATCCCAATGTTATTAATTGGGAAAAAGATAAATATATAGGAAGGCGGTATTTTTTCCAGAAAAGGTGGCAACCCTTGTAGTAAGTCTTTTTGTGAGTATATAGAGAGGAGTTCAGAGATGTAGGGTGGGGCATCTCTTTTAATGTTTATTTTAATGTTGGGGTCCTTAAATTTTATTCTGAAAGGTAGTAAAAGCCATTGTAATGATTGGCAGAGTGGAATGGCAGAGGAGGAGTGGTTGCTGAAGTGTATAAGCCTTGCGGCAGTGTTCTTAATGCACTGGAAAGATGACAATACAGTAGCTTAGATGTGATATGACAACAGAGTGAATAATAATTTTGGCAGCATCTTGGGTGATAAATGATCATATCTTGGATATGTTCCTATCGTGAAAGTGATATGATTTAATAAGTGACTGGATATGAGGAGTGAAGGACAGGGCAGATTCTAGGATAAACCCAAGGCACTAGGCCCGGGTAGATGGGGTGATGGAATTGTTAACTATGGTGGATACTTCTGGGATGTTACGGGTGTTAGTTGGGGAAAGAGAATTAAACGAATATAGGGGTAATTTCCAGGACCATATTTATATATAGGCCAGAGACTTGTGAGTAAATCCAGCTGCTGAGCTGGAGGGTAAGGGATTAAGAGCCCATTTTTGAGAAATAGCAATGGAAATGACATCACGCTGTGGTCCTACACATGGCCTCACTTCCACAAATCAAGAGAGTGCTGAGATCCGGGGTCTAGGGTAGCACTGGACCTATATAAAACTCTTGTCATTTTCTTCTGCCCCTGCCATAAGTGCACACGCAATGGGCACAGAATCTCTCCCCTCATTGCTGAACCACATTGGACTTGCAGTTAGGGGTATTGCTACACCCTGAAACTTGCTCTGGATTACAATAGTGGCAGGAGGTGCAGTGCCAGTGGGCAGCAGGCAGCATTGTCATTACCGCTTGCCATACAGCCAGTAAAGGGCTTCTTTTCTCTCTGCACTTGCAGGCACTACCATCTGCTGAAAAGGGCTGGTCATGTCTTGAAGACCACCCAGAGCCTGTCTGTCTCTGACTGTAACTATTTTCTGACTCTTGTTTTAAACGAATAAAGCAATCCCACCATCAGAAACCCAAATTCCCCAAAGGAGCACTGGATACCTTGTGCCCGGTCAAACAATACTAACAAGTTGGCACTATAGAAATACATGTTAATAATAATAATAATAATAATAAAATGGATCAATCTAATGAGTTGCAAAGTTTGTTCCTTGTCTAGTTCCTTAGACCAACATTTGGTTTTTGCCTTCTAGCAGTTCTAGCAGATATTCAATAAAATCTGCCTGCTGTTTGGTTTTTATGAGTTACTAGACCTAGTGCAACTTTATTTTTAATTACTCTTGTTGCTTTACTTTTGTTAAAAGGGATGGAAAGCCAAAAAATCAATGTATGTAAACTTACTCATAATGCTTTGCTACATATACAGTATTTGCAACCCTAGGACAAGCACCACATTTCTAGTTAGGGTCACTGACAGCCTGGGTCTAAATGAGAGCTGATTTGCCGACAGCCTGATCGTACCAATAGTAAAACTGCAAACATCTCAGAGGATGTAAAAATAGTAAATGTAAACTAAAGAAGTCATCCAAGATATGCATTTACATTAATTATTTTTTTAGGGTTTAGAACCCTGTTAAAACCAGTCTTTTTGTATTTATAATTGCTGTTCTTGAATTTTCATTCAACCCGGCCAGTTCTACAGACTGTTGCCTTCCAAATTTGATGCAGTTAATTAAGATCAGATTATGTTCCTTGTGAACAAAGCATTTTATTGTTTCTTCTTTGGATGAATTTTGATTTATTTTCATTGAGTACTTTGTCATTCCTAAAGGCAGCACATATCCTAAGTATAAGGGTGTATATGCAGCAACTCTGCTCAAAATACCTTGTTAATTTGCACATTTGTGTTCATATGAATAGGTGGTGCCATACTGTCACAGTAGCAGCAGGTTCCATGCCAGCAATGTCAGAGTTGCATTTTAAAAAGAACATGCTTACTCTAGTACTGTAGAGTATAAACCCCACAAGACTGATGCTTCTGGTTGCCTCGTCGTATATAGAATAAGTGCATATATCCTTGTATACTTCCTATTTTCCATTTTGAGGGCAAACCTGGTTTATTTAATTTTTTTTACATTGTGTGCTTTTTTTTGAGCAGGGACCTCTTCACAATTCATATCTGTTACTCTTTGCTATGTTTGTCATTGTGTATGTTCATTGTACAGGTATGGGATCTGTTCTCCAGAAAGCTCCATGGTCATCTCCCATAAATTCCATTTTATTAAAATAATTTAATTTTTTAAAAAGTATTTCCTTTTTCTCTAATACTGAAAATGTACTTTGTACTTGATCCAAACTAAGATATAATTAATCCTTATTGGAAGGAAAACCAGCCTATTGGGTTTATTTAAAGGGAAACTTTCATGGAAACTTTCATGTTAATACTGCTGCTTCAGTAGACTTCTGCACTGAAATTCATAATTAATTTCTCAAACGAGCAAACAGATTTTTTTTATATTTCATTTTTGAAATCTGACATGGGCCTAGCCATATTGTCAATTTCCCAGCTGCCCCAGTCATGTGACTTGTGCCAGCACTTTAGGAAGTAACTGCTTTTTGGCAGGCGGTTGTTTTTCCTTCTCAATGTAACTGAATAGTACGCAGTGGGACATGGGTTTTTACTATTGAGGGCTGTTCTTAGATCTACCAGGAAACTGTTATCTTGTGTTAGGGAGCTGTTATCTGGTTACCTTCTCATTGTTCTGTTGTTAGGCTGCTGGGTGGGGGAAAGGGATGGGGTGATACCACTCCAACTTGCAGTACAGCAGTAAAGAGCACAAGTCACATGACTTGGGGCAGCTGGAAAATTGACAATATGTCTAGCCCCATGTCAGATTTATAATAAAGTCTGTTTGCTCTTTTGAGAAATGGATTTCAATGCAGAATTCTTCTGGAACAGCACTATTAAACAGCGTTTTGAAAAAAAAAATTCCCATGACAGGATCCCTTTAATTTTTACATGATTTTATAGTAGACTTAAGGTGTGACGATCAAAACTATGGAAAGATCAATGGAAAGGTAAATAAGTAATACATAATAGTAGTAGACTTATATAATTATATGTTGGAAGTTCTGGCCTACAAATTATAACCATCCTTGTACCACTCCATTTAGGCCAAATTATTAATGCAATCAACTTATACAAGTTATCTGCCATAGGAAATTATATATTGTGCAAGCTAATGAAATATATTGTAATGTTCTCACATGCAAACTCCTGTGTAGCTGTAAAATGATTTGTATGGACATGATTAATCCTTCTGTAATGCAGTTATTCAGTAGTCTGGAATGTGTAGGCAGGCAGTTATTGCGTATTTTGCACTGGACAAGATCCCATCTCTTTATTTTAGTTAAATGTAACCATCCCTGAATCATATTACCTTTCCTTTGACCTTACACAAAGCATAGACAGGTTAACTGAGGAGGAGGTAGAATTTGGTCTTAGTGCAAAGCTGCTGACTGTGCATGTTAATCCTCTTTACTGCATTAACCTACAACTTCCGAAGTAAATACCACTCTACAGCCTTTGCCTCTAACTAGAATTGATAGGCAATGATTGTAGCAGGACTTATTTCTCTATAAAAAAGGTCAGTGAAACCTCAATTTTACATCCTCTGTTCTTAAGTTTTCCCTCATTTTACATGTTTACATACTGCACTTAAACTGAAACTTTGACTATTTCAAATGTGATGCTGTTGGAACATGAACCAAAAAATGTAATGAGGGTGGCACCCATCCCCCACATCTGAGGGCATAACCTGGGACCCTAAGCACGCCTATTCTTAAAAAAAAAAAAAAAAAAAAAAAAAAAAAAAAAAAAAAAAAAAAGCAAAAAACAGACACAGGGTCCGGGATATGTTTTGCAGTGTTTGCAGCTGCCATTTTATTTCTTCTTAACAGGACTCCCTGTGCCAACCTGGGCAGGCAAGTATAGCCAGTATAGAACCGGCTATCTCTGTGCCATATTTTCAAAGCAGGGAATCCCTGTAAAGAAAAAGGCTGTTAACCTTTCCAAGATGCCCCTGGAGATGATTTACACTTGCACAGTAGAATAAAATCTGGAAATTTTATTGTACTGGGCATACAGAAACCAAAGGCATAGAAGGCAGCTTTTAGGGGTTTAAAGTAAAACCCCTTATTAAAAAAATCCTACCCCCTACCCTACATAGACCCTGCTCCCCCCAGCCTAGCTGTTACCCCTGGTTAATACCCCTAACTTTTTACTTATCCCTCGGTGCAGATTCAGGGCATCGGAGTACACCCTTCCCTAGCAGAGAGCCCAGCATATGTGTCAGGTGTACCAATTTATGATAAGCAGGTCTTTTGGGGAAATGTGTTCAAACTTTCATAACCTTCCAAGTTTTGTAAAATTAATAGGGGGATGGCCACAAAAATGGACGTGGCCAAAAAAAAAAAAATGCTACCATGCTCCACGCGGCAAATCTTTTTGTCCCTATTTCTGTTTCTAAAATGTTGGGAGGTATGTTGTATGACAGATGATGGATTACATATGAAAATGGGATGTCCCTATTCATATTGGCCATGAAGCTTTGTAAAATTTGTTGTGGTTCTTAAAGGAGAACTAACTCGTACAAAGGAATTTAGCTAAACGTATAGCTAGAAGTGCAATATTTTATAAGGTGAACTTACTGAATCTGCCTAAAGATTTAGCATCTCTATAGCAGTAATGATCCAGGCCTTCAAACTCCAGGAGTTTTCCATCTTGAATTTGTTTTAGGAGTGTCTGTGACATGCACAAGCTCAGTGTGCTTTGAGCAGCCTTTGAGAAGCTAAGCTTAGGGGCTGTCGCATATCATCAGGCTGATGATTCATATAAGTTGGTGCTACAGGGCTGATTATTAAATTCTGAACTATTTACTAATCCATCTTATTTTGTGACATGTATGTGTGTGTGTATATATATATATATATATATATATATATATATATATATATATATATATATATATATATATATTCAGTATAGTGTGCGTCCCTAAGCTCAGTAAGTGAAAGCAGCACAGAGCATGTGCAGTGAATTAGAAAAGAAGATGGGGAGCTACTGGGTATCTGTGGAGGCACAGATCTTCTTCTAAAAGACTGTCGTTGCAAACTTAATGAACTATATATCTGCCCTACTTCTTTAGTTAATCTTTAGTTCTCCCATAAAGTTATCACTGGTGCCTGTTTGCCGCCCCTGGTGAAGTTCCAAGTATGTAACCTTGCCCCATGGCAAAAAACTCCTGTGCAATTGGGATTGTAAATGGTAGGTCATGAGGAGTCTATAAATCCATGTGATTAAACCAGTAGAGAAATGGTGTTTACATTGCGTTAAGAAGAAAGACAATACATTGGCATTAGGTTCAGTAGCTCAAACGTTATTGAATGTCGCAGCTTTGTACTCTTGCCATGTCGGCTCTGGGCAAAAGCAACAGGCGATCCAACCCTCCAGGCAGTTACTTGTTTGCAGTCATTTAAATGATCTATGTGTTGTACGTACATTCATTTCAAACTAGTTTTTTATTGTTGCGAAAGGTAAAGGAAGGAGTAGTACGTAGATTTGTCAACTTATCCTGTCGCACATGAAATCTACATACTTCATTTCTGGTTATCAATCCTTAGGGATGCACCAAATCCAGGCTTCTGTTCAGGAGTTGGCTAGGATTCAGCCTTCATCAGTAGGATTTGGCCAGATACAAGTTCCTGGCCAAAACCAAATCCAAATCATGTGACTTTCTGTGCCATTCTCTATAACCTTTCCATACCCTAATTTGCATATTACTTGATTTAGTTTAGGATTTGGCCAGTTTTTCATGAAGGATTCTGTAGTACAGACATAACCATATACAGTGATTCACCCCTAATGTTAAATTTGTGTTACATTCCCTAGTAGATCCACAACTGATTAAAAATGAACACATTAATCATGTAAGCAAGTGGTTTTCAAAGCAGTGCGCAGGTTCCCCCCCCCAATAGTCAACCAGTGATATTGTACATGAACTGATGGCAATTGTGAGTGAATTTGGTCAACGTGTAAATGGGCACATAAAGCCAATGAGCTATGAGCAGCTTGGATAGGGTGGTGGCTGTATTGCTCCTGTCTTAATGTGCTGACGTCTGTTTTCCCTAGCAAAACAAATACAGAGATTAGAATTATATTGTTGTGTGTGTGTTCTACAGAAAGTTATATAGTCACATAGTAGATGAGGTTTAAAATAGACATCCATCAAATTCATCATTTTGCCTAAATGAAGCGTTACGCTCTGTTAGGGACATGAGATGGGTATTGCAGCATTACACAGAGATCGGACTTAACATTTAGTAAATTAGTAATATTGTTCTATACTACTTACATAGTTTGTAATTTTAGGGACAGACTCAATCAATGCCTTTGACACTCTCTCTTGACATGTAATACAAACATCCGGTAAAAGGTATCCCAGGAAATATTCTGCAGCTCTGTACCTCATCTGAAAAAATGCTGTCCCTGGTGAACCCATTATTGTCTCTAAGAAGACAGTTTGTCACTATAATGTAATTTGCAAGGAAGCCAGGTGCATTGTTAGAACATACCATATGACATGCACCACAGCCCAATAAAGGCACATTTCATTTAATCTACTGATGTGTGATGGTTATTTAATGCAATTTGCTGTATACCCAGAGGCCCTAGTCTTCTGGGCTTTTTAGACTCACTACAGGAAAGGTGGGTTAGTTTCAGTTTTTGTCTAAGGCTAAGGCCAGACGGGGAGATTCTGGGGCATTTTGTCGCCTGGCAATTTGGAGCGATTTCAAAAATCGCGCCGCTCCGTGTGAATACACGCCGGCGTTTTCAAGCAACGCCGGTGCGCTTGGGTACTTCGCTATTCGGGGAGGTTCGGGGGCTACAAGTCGCGGCGAGAAGTCGCCAGGCGACAAAATGCCCCCGAATCTCCCCATCTGGCCTTAGCCTTAAATGGCAGAAGTCTTAATAGAATAACCTGGAAAAACCTCAATGTATACACCTGGTTTGTAAAAACACTTGCATAGGGTTCCTACCCGGCCAGTAAAAATGGGTGCCAATGTTATAAATCGGGAAGAACGATAAAAATATAGAATGGCCTTATTTATTCCAGATAATATAGTAACCCTATGCCTATACTGCTTTGTGCTATTAATATGAAGAGAGAGGTTCTGTAGATTACAATTCCTATTGTTATATGCTAGGCTATAGGAATTCCTATAATCTCAAATTCATTTTTAGGATTTTTAACATTCAAGAAAAGACGTCAAATACTACTCATTTTTGATGGTACAGTAGAACCTCAATCTTTTGTTTCCCAGGGGGCAGAATCAAAACAGGGGGGGAAATATGATATCTGGGGAAAACAAAATGCAGTGTGCCTAAATAGGATTGTGATTAAAACAGCGTCTGTTCCAGGACGTTAAATCAGGGCTGTTATAACTCTCCTATATATAAGCTTAAACAACACTTTTTTTTTTTTTTTATGCAGTTGGTTTGACCAGAAAGAAAGACTTTTTTTTAAATTACTTTCTATCTTTTATTTGTGATCTTTTTTCTTATATTGAAGTTTAAACTTTCATTTTTCACTTTCTTAATGATCAGAAATTAAATGAGTTGCAGACTTGAATCATTTTTAGTTCATAATATTTTTTGCCCCTATTCTTTTAGTTTCTCGCTCTCTCCCTTTAAGAAATTTTTTCCATGTTTCTCATTGACTTTGAAGTGTTGGAACATGTTTATCTCCTGTATCCCAGCTATTTCATAAAGGATTGCTGTGCCAGAGCCTGGGAGAGGATATGGTTGGCAGCTTGGCACCGGCAGCGTTGTTAATCACCGTGGCTGCTAGTTATATTAATACTGTGTGCTCTAGAGATGGAGCAATGGAGCAAAATCTGTTTATTGTTTTCTGAGCTGGCACAATTCCGGCCTTTTCCTGCAGGAGACGGTTTTGAGAAATCCTTCCCAGTTGGCACTGAATTTTCTTTGTTCACTTGTTTCTGGTATTAATCTCTCATTTAAAACTGCTAGTTTAAAAAAAAAAAAAAAAACAGAGAAAATAATGGCATTTTATTTCCTGCATTCTCTGGCAAATAAAATTTGGCTTTGGCTTCTCCTGAATTATGTGTGTTACACAATGCGTTTGGTGGTGTTGGGGGTGCTTGACTTGTAAAGGGTGTACACATCATTGATATTTGCTTTAATGTCCTTTTATAGTTATTTAATCACAGTCATCACAGCTCCCTGGTATCCAGACCAGCACTAAGTACACCAGCATGGACAAGATATCTTCAGTAACATAGTAAAATAGTAAGTTTGGTTGAAGAAAAGACACATGGTTCAAACTTTCAACTATTTTAACCTGCCTAAACTTCTAGTTGATCCAGAGGATGGCAAACCCCCCCCCCCCCCATTTGAAGCCTCTCCAATTTACCGAAGAAGTGCAAAATATTCCTTCCTGACTGCAAAATGGCCAGTCCCTGGAGCCATCTCCCATAATCCTCACTTGCTAAAAAAGCCATCCAACCCCTTCTTAAAGGAACAGTAACACCAAAAAATGAAAGTGTTTTAAAGTAAAGAAAATATAATGTAGTGCTGCCCTGCACTGTTAAAACTTATCTGTTTGCTTCAGAAACACTACTATAGTTCATATAAACAAGCTGCTAAATAGAAATGGCAGAAATTGAAAAACAGCTATATGGCACAGGATAAGTAATGGATAACAGATAACATTATGTTCTACAGAGCTTATCTGCTATCTGCTGTGTAACTTGAGCCTTTCTCCTGCCCCCATGGCTACACAACTGCTTATTTATATAAACAATAGTAGTGTTTCTGAAGCAAACACTGCAGTGCAGGGAAACACTGCATTATATTTTTATTACTTTAAAACCATTTCATTTTTTATGTTACCGGTCCTTTAAATCTATCTAATATATATCAGCCTGTACAACTGATTCAGGGAGAGAATTCCACATCCTTACAGCTGTCACTGTAAAAAAAACTCTTCTGAATATTTATGTGGAACCTCCTTTCTTCTAATCTGATTGGGCAACCTTGTGTCAGCTGGAAAGACATACTGGTAAATAAAGCATTAGCGAGAGTATTATATGATCCCCTTGTATATTTAAACATAGTTATCATATCACCCCTTAAAGTGGACCTGTCACCCAGACACAAAAATCTGTATAATAAAAGTCCTTTTCAAATTAAACATGAAATCCAATTTATATTTTTTATTAAAGCATTTATAGCCCTTGTAAGCTCATTTAAAAATATCAGCTGTCAATCAAATGTCTGCTCCTCCTCTATAGAGGCGGGGCAGACAATTACTTTCACTTTCCATTCAGCACTTCCTAGATGTAACTGCTCTCCACACATTTCCCCATTTTGTTCACTGTTTAATTGTGTAGCCAGGACATGGGGATGGACATTGGGTCCCCCATTCTGGTGCACAAACAAGATTTTAAGATGATATAATGCTTGCCTTAATAACAGTGTCCACACAATGGCTGCTGCCTGCTTGCTTTAATTTTAAATTCCCAGACTGAAGGAAACAATAATCAAATAATTTATATAGTGTAAAGTTAATTTTGCTTGACAAATGTGATCAAATAGGATTCTGAATATTTGTTTTGGGTAACAGGTCCCCTTTAAGCGCATCTTCTCCAGTGTAAACATCCCCAATTTGGCTTTAATCATAGCGAAGATTTTCCATACCTTTTACCAGCTTAGTTACTTACCCTTCTCTGTACCCTCTCTAATTTTAGTAATGCCCTTTTTGAACACTGGAGACCAAAACTGTGCAGCATATTCTAGATGGGGCCTTACCAGAGCTCTGTATAGTGGAAGAATGACCCCCCTCCTCAAGTGAATCGATTCCCCTTTTAATACAGCTCAAGACCTTATTTGCACTTGATGCTGC
Organism: Xenopus borealis; assembly: GCA_024363595.1. Lineage (NCBI taxonomy): Eukaryota > Metazoa > Chordata > Amphibia > Anura > Pipidae > Xenopus > Xenopus borealis. The sequence continues at coordinate 107,126,350 of CM044435.1, forward strand.
TGACTGGCATTGTTTGCTACAGCCAAGTTTATTATCTACAAGGATTCCAAGATGTTTTTCTATTATGGATTTGCCTAGTGCAGACCCATTAAGGGTATAAGTGGCTTGGATATTTTTACATCCCAGGTGCAGTACTTTACATTTATAAATATTGAATCTCATTTGCCACTTAGCTGCCCAGATTGCCAGTTTGTCAAGATCCTGTTACAAGGATGCCACATCCAGGATGGAATTAATTGGGCCGGATAGTTTTGTGTCATCTGCAAACACTGAAACATTACTTACCATACCCCCCCCCCCTAAGTCATTAATGAATAAGTTAAAAAAAAAGTGGACCCAATATTGAGCCCAAGTAGGTCAGTTGGATTACTACTCCTTATTTAAAGTTAGTTCAATAAATAGGGCTTGTGTTGAACATATTTTTTACCTATTGATTTAGGGGCACATTTACTAAGGGTCGAAGTGAATATTAGAATAAAATTAGCATTTAAAAAAATTGAATTTTGAAGTAATTTTGGGCTACTTTGAATAGCCCAAAATTTGATTTGAATTGAAAAAATTTGAAAATTAGAATTTGAACTGGCCCTTTAATAATTCTTTGAATTCGACTATTTGCCACTTTAAACCTGCCGAATTGCCATTTTAGCCTATGGGCGACCTCCTAGAACCTGTCCTGAAAATTTTTATAAGTCCTAGGAATTCAAAGGATTTTGCACAAAATCTTTCGAATCGTTCAATTTGAACGACATGATCAAGCGATTTTTATTTGATTGAAAATTACCCCCCCAAAAAAATTCGACCATTAGTAAATCTGCCCCTAGATGTAGCAAAGTTTTTTTTTTTTTTCATATGTTTTGCACTAAATGGAGCAAAGATTAAAACTGAAAATAAAGTCATATTCTAATAGTTCTGACAAGCTGGCTAAAAAAATTTTCAGTCTACAGAGAAGCCCTCTGTAAAAACAAATCCCTCCTTCATGGAAGGTGACTCCATTGGTGCGCATGGTGTGTTTTGGTCTAACAAGTCTGATAGACTTTTGTTTCTCTTTAAAATATATTGCCTGTCGGATACAGATGCGTGTGAACAAGGAACCATCTGATAATGTTTTCGTTAAACAGTTTTCGTTAAACAGATTTTGCACATCCCACAAAATCATGTGCTGCTGCATGAGAAGAAGTTGTGGGACAGATACAGCAGTCTATATCAAAGAAGCCACGGCCATAAGGCCAGGCCAGCAAATTATATCAAAGAAGCCACGGCCATTGTAGTTGTGTCCTTCGTATTTTTATTGCTCAGACCTGGCACAACTCCAGGTGTTTAAGCAGAGATCAACTGTTCCAGTAATCATTCAGCCTGTTTGTGACTGAGCTACAGAAACAGAACCTTGTTTTGGGGTTGGAATACGGCTACTTTTGTTTCAGACATGCTAGATATTAATTGAGTCATAATCTAATTATTCATTTGCAGATCAGAATATATAAATATATCATGGGGTAGTTAACCCACATTTTTGCCCAATGATAAAAAAATGTTAAGTACTAGAGCTTATCAGCTTAGCTGTCTCTATTCACGGAACTGGAGGTATCTGAGTTTCTTGCAGATGCAAAGCTGACCTAATGTGACGGGCTTTGCAATCTGTTTGTATGCAGCCACTTTTATATTCTGTGGTTAAACCCGATATGATCTTGGCACATACACACACTTTTTAAACTTGTGTACCATATTTAGATTAACTCAGGTATGTTATAGAATGGCTAATTCTAAGCAACTTTTCAATTGGTCTTCATTAATTTTTTAATTAGTTTTTTAATAATTCCTCTTTTTCTGCTTCTTTCCATCTTTTAAAAGGGGGTCACTGACCACATCTAAAAACAAATGCTCTCTAAAGCTACCAGTTTATTGTTATAAGTACTTTTATCACTCATCCGTCTGTTCAGCCCCTCTCCTATTCATATTCCAGTCTCTTATTAAAATCAATGCATGGTTGCTAGAGTAATTTGGGCCCTAGCAACCAGACTGCTGAAATTGTAAACTGGAGAGCTGCCAAATACAGTGATACATCCCCTGATATTAAGTTTCCCCTCATTTTACATTGATGTTTTGTGGTCCCACCTATACATTATGCATACTACATTTCCCTGATTTTACATTTTCCTGAATTTTACACCATTTTTTTCTGGTCCCCTGTAAAATAGGGGTTGTACTGTAACACAAATACCACAAATAAAAAATTAAAACCAAATGCAAACGGTCTCACAATATTATTCTCCAGTCTACATCATACAGTTATGGGACCTGTTATCCAGAATGCTTGGGACCTGCCGTATTCCAGATAAGATCTTTCTGTAATTTGGATTTCCTTAAATTGTCTGCTAAAAAAAACCAGAAAAACAAAACCACTGAAACATTCTATAAACCCAATAGGATTGCTTTGCCTCCAATAAGGATTAATTATATCTGAGTTTGGATCAAGTACAAGGTACTGTTTTGTTATTACAGAGAAAAAATTTTGTTCAGTTAGTTGATTATAACGGAGTCTATGGGAGATGGCCTTCCCTAATCCAGAGCTTTCTGGATAACAGGTTTCCAGATAACGAATCCCATACTTTTACTAAAAGTTTACTCACGGGTGAATAATCCCTTTAAAAGTATAAATCTATTTCAGCTGTAAAGAGAGGTTTTTACCTATGCTACTTTTCTGCATTAAGGTTGCCTCACGAGGAAACTTCGGCGACTTCGGAAAGCGAAGCGCCGCGGGTACATTAGCGTAGGTGATTCTTCATTCAAGCAGACGGAAGGCAGGCAGAAGGCAGTTCGGGTAGATTGTTTCCCCGCAGAAGAGATGATTATTCGCCAGGCGACTATATCTCCCCCAATCTGCCTGTCTGCCCCAACCCTAAAACGTCTCAAAGAGATCCACATAGTCTTTTATGTCTTGATTTGCTTTAATGCCCTTATACCTGTCTTGCTGGGCGATATTCCTTTTAGATCTGATGTGATTTAATTTGCCCTTCTATGTGGATGACCACATTACACAGTATCCAGGGGGTTCATCCCACAGACTAGTCTGGGATGACTGTTGGCTTGGCTAATACAGGTATGGGATCCCTTATCTGGAAACCCAAATTCTAGAAAGCTCTGAATTACAGTAAGACCATCTTCCATAGACTAGTTCCATTTTCTCTGTAATAATGAAACTGGTATCTGTACTTAATCCTCACTAAGATATACTAAATGATTTGTTCACCTTTAAATAAATCAACTTTTAGTATGATGTTGAGCAAAGGTGTCCAACCTATGGCCCAGGATGGATATGAATGCGGTCCAACTTGAAACACTTCCCGAGGAAACCTCATGTTGCAAAGTATATAGGAGTAGGCAGGAGGGGGAAATCTTCCCATTGCCCAGTTTGTAATAATAATAATGTCTATTTAATATCCAGGTGTCCCATATTCCAGTGTATAGCTCCATCTGGTTATCCAACTGGTATTGTAGTTCTTTTCTGTGCATTTTCTTTACTTTTACAAATCCAACGTGTTTGTTTCATGTAAGGCCCCAGAAAATTTTTCTTTTTCCAATGTGGCCTAGGGAAGCCAAAAGGTTGGACACTCCTGATATAGAGAGTGCTATTCTGAGGCAATTTGCAATTGGTTTTCATTTTTTATTATTTGTAGGTATTTAGCTTTTTATTCAGCAACTCTCCAGTTTGCAATTTCAGCAATTTGGCTGCTAGGGCAACAGTGCATTGATTTGGATAAGAGACTGGAATATGAATAGGAGAGGGTCTGAATAGAAAGATGAGTAGGGGTGCACTGAATCCAGGATTTGATCGGGGATTTGGCCTTTTTCAGCAGGATTCGGATTTGCCCGAATCTTCTGCCTGGCCGTACTGAATCCAAATCCTAATTTGCATATGCAAATTAGAGACAAAATTCACAAACCAAGGAAGTAAAAATAGTTTCCCCTTCCCACCCCTAATTTGCATATTCATATGCAAGTTTGGATTCGGTTCGGTATTCCGTCAAATCTTTTGCGAAGGATTCGGGGGTTCGGACCAATCCAAAATAGTGGATTCCTAAAGATGAGTAATAAAAATTTGCAATAACAATACATTTGTAGCCTTACAAAGCATTTGTTTTTAAATGGGGTCCGTGAACCCCATTTGAAAGCTGGAAATGTCAGAAGAAGGCCAATAATTTAAAAACTATAAAAATGAAGGCCAATACTAAAAATTAACTTAAATTAAACCCTTTTTAATTCTTATTGGAGGTAAAACAATTCTAATGGTTTTATTTAACATGTAAATGATTTTGAGTAGACTCAAAATATGGTGATCCAAATGACCGAAAGATCCCTTCTCCCTTAAAACCAAAGGGCACCTTCACATTGGTTAGAATTAGATTTTAGTGTTTAGAATATGCAGCTCTCCTAATATCCTTAACCATCAGGAAATGGAATATAAGCAAACACGTATAGTAATATTGTTATGTATTAAATAATAAGTTACATTTTTCAGTTATTAGAATTAGGGATGCACCGAATCCAGCATTCTGGCCTTTTTCAACAGGATTCGGATTCGGATAATCCTTCTGCCTTGCCGAGCCGAATCCTAATTTGCATATGCAAATCCAGGGAGGGCAATCGTGTGAGCTTTTGGCACAAAACAAGGAAGTAAAAAATGTTTTCCCCTTCCCACCCATAATTTGCATATGCAAATTAGGGTTTGGATTCAGTTCAGTATTCGGCCGAATCTTTCGATAAGTATTCAGGGGTTCGCCCAAATCCAAAATAGTGGATCCGGTGCATCCCTAATTATAATAAAAAAAGGTGAATTTCACCTTTAGGAAATAGCTGGGGTTATCTGTCCCTTTTTGTTCCCTTTTGGTATTAAACATTTTTTATTTTCTTTGCTGTAGGTGAAAATTGAATTGCACGGGGAAAGAAGTGAGGTCATTACATTTCTCCAGCCATGGAAGTGGATAAACACTCTGTTTGGGATTCGCTAAAAGAAAAGACTCGTCCCTTAATTCAGAACTTGTCCATAAGGAAAAGCAAGAAAAGTTCACTCAAAGTAGATATCAGCAAAAGGCACAAACTGGGTCAACGGATGAGTTTGTCAGTGCCTAATATGAAGGAGATTGGATGTACGACTCAAGAAGAGAACGATTACATAGAAACTCAGGTGTCTGCCTGCTCAGTCTCCAACCGCCATTCATCTCCTATGCTCTTTCACAGCAGACAAAGGGAATATGTTAAACAATCCAAAGAAACCAGCACTTGGGTTCAAGAGGACAGTGTTCATATGGAAATTATAGTGACTGAGTATGATGATCTGGATTGTTCGCAATCTGGACCCAAGCAGGACACTTGTGAGGATAATATATTAGACTTGCTGCAGAAGGAATGCTTAGGCGATGACCCATCCGATCAGAAGCCTGAGGTTTGTTACACAGTTTAAATCAAAAATCTGATACAACCTAGTCAGAGGCTAAGCAGAAAATTCCATGCAGATCTCTCTTTACAATATTCTGTAAAACTGGTGTGTTTGCTTCACACTATTATAATTCATATAAACCAGCTGTGGTGTAGACACGGGGGCAGCCATTGAAGCACAGGATACACAGTAGATAATCGTTAAGTTCAGACGAATCCCATTCTGTACTACAGAGATTATCTGTTATCTGCTGTGTATCCTGTGCCTTTTCTTCTTTTTCAGCTTTGAATGGCTGCCTACATGGCTACAAAGTTACTGTGGGCACTTGCACACCCTGAATGGAAGACACGATACCTGGTGCTCTTTGGTAGAGGCACGGCCACCTCAATGCTGCATAGAAGTAGAAAAATCCAAGGCACTCAGGATATAGCAAGCAAGGAACACCTTGCACGTTTATTGCGGAAGTGAGATCACTTCCGCAATAAACGTGCAAGGTGTTCCTTGCTTGCTATATCCTGAGTGCCTTGGATTTTTCTACTTCTATGCCTACATGGCTACACATCAGCTTGTTTATATAAACTATGTTAGAGTTTCTGAAGCAAACACACTGGTTTTACATGTGCAACAACAGTACGTTATATTTTCATGACTTTCAAAGACTTACATTTTTTGGTGCTATTATTCCTTTACTATAGCTTTACTCCAAAACTATGTGGTATGTAATGACTTCAAAAACAATAGTGCAGATAAATTTTATAACTGACATACTAGCTGTGTTTTTATATGTGGTAAAAGCCCTTAACGGTATGGTGACCCCAGAAAAAACATTTTGGAATTGAAATGGTTCCTGTCATGGGAAAACATGGTTTTTTCAATACACATCTGTTAATAGTGCTGCTCCAGTAGACTTATACACTGAAATCCATTTCTCAAAAGAGCAAACAGATTTTTTTATATTCAGTTTTGAAATCTGACATGGGGCTAGATATTTTGTCAATTTCCCAGCTGCCCCTGGTCATGTGACTTGTGCCAGCACTTTAGGAGGGAACTGCTTTCTGGCAGGCTGTTGTTTTTCCTTCTCAATGTAACTGAATAGTACGCAGTGGGACATGGGTTTTACTATTGAGTGTTGTTCTTAGATCTACCAGGCAGCTGTTATCTTGTGTTAGGGAGCTTTTATCTGGTTACCATCCCATTGTTCATAGGCTGCTGGGGGGAAAAGGGGAGGGGTGATATCACTCCAACTTGCAGTACAGCAGTAAAGAGTGATTGAGGTTTATCAGAGCACAAGTCACATGACTTGGGGCAGCTGGGAAATTGACAATATGTCTAGCCCCATGTCAGATTTCAAAATGAAATATAAAAAAATTGTGCACATAATCTTTATGGAGATAATATACTGCAATTAAACCAATAAAATCGATACAAATACATGTACACTGAGGTCAAAATCCAGTTCTCATTATGTAGTGTTTGTTTTAATGGCAATTACCCATTGAACAGAACAATGACATCAAAGTAATAATGCTGTGCGATTAGTGCTCGTGATAGGCACACTGGGTAAAAAAAAAAGAGTAAAACATTTTTTACGTGTATGTGTACACTTAACAACTTGTGTGTGTTCTGTAATCGTGCAATAGTCCCCAACCACATAATAATAAGTGTGTACTTAATCTAGTAGTTTATATACAGTGGAAGGGAGTTGTAGTCCGCTTAGACAAATGCTGCTATTGGCTGCCTCTAACATGCAGACTGTGTTAGTGAGAACTGGATTTTGTGGCAATGAAAAGTGTACGGAGCAATCAAGCTGGGCACAAATAGTTCTTATCCTATAATGAAGGCATGGTGCTGACTGGCCTCGGAAGCAATTACAATCTGTCGTCCCTCCTAAGACAAAATGCCTTCTGTAAACACCCAGAGTAGGAAACCAGAGCTTTCTGTTCCCCGCACATAGACGTGCATGGCTCAAAAGCAATTTGATGAGAAAATATATTTCTGTGGGTGAGACCAGCAGACCAGGAAGTTATGGTTAAGAAATAACATCTAGCAGGATGTGCATTGTCTGAAATCACATGCCTCAGGATTGTTGGGCTTGACTGAATGTATTGCATTTCTGAACAAACCTTTTTAAGCTTAATTGATTTCATCTGAACATATCAAAAAGGCAGGGCGAGCCTGGATGCTTGATCAGTCAGCGAGCCAAAGGGAATTTAATTATAATGTATTGTCTTGTGCAGTCACCCTCCAGGTGTTTTGCTGTCTAGAACTGTCAGTACTAAGGCATGTTCTCAGTAGCTGAAGGGCCGTTTTAATTTCAGTGTTAAAGGGATATTGTCATGGGAAAACATGTTTTTTCCAAAACACATCAGTTAATAGTGCTACTCCAGCAGACTTCTGCACTGAAATCCATTTCTCAAAAGAGCGAACACATTTTTTTATATTCAGTTTTGAAATCTGACATGGGGCTAGACATTTTGTCAATTTCCCAGATGCCCCAAGTCATGTGACTTGTGCCAGCACTTTAGGATGGAAAAGCTGTTGTTCTTCCATCTCAGTGTAACTTAAGGAGTCACAGTGGGACATGGGTTTTTACTATTGAGTGCTGTTATATTGTGTTAGGGAGCTATTATCTGGTTACCTTCCCATTGTTCTGTTAGTCTGCTGGGGGGAAAAGGGGAGGGGTGATATCACTCCAACTTGAAGTACAGCAGTAAAGAGTGATTGAAGTTTATCAGAGCACATGACTTGGGGCAGCTGGGAAATTGACAATATGTCTAGCCCCATGTCAGATTTCAGGTACAGATTTCAGCCAGAATTCTGCTGGAGCAGCACTATTAACTGATGCATTTTGAAAAAACATGTTTTCCCATGACAATATCCCTTTAACACTGAAATTAAAACGGCCCTTCAGCTACTGAGAACATGCCTTGCTGAGACCATTTTATCTCTTGCCTAGTTTGGGGAATAAGCTGTAAGTATAAACAGAAGATGCCTTTCTGTGCATGTTTTATACATGTTCCAGGCTCCTTTCCCCCCCGAAAAATGTAACTTTTGGGTTAAAGGGCTTGTTAGCCTGTAAATTAACTTTTAGTATGATGCAAAGTGATATGAGGCAAATTGCAATTGGTTTTCATTTTTTATTGTCTCTGGTTTTTGAGTTATTTAGCTTTCTATTCAGCAGCTCTCCAGTTTGCAATTTCAACAATCTGGTTACTAGAGGCCAAATTACCCTAGCAACAATGCATTGACTGGCATATGAACAGAAGAAGGCCTGAGTAGAAAGATATATGTATAATATATAAAGTAATACAAAAAAAAAACTATAAAAATACATTTGTAGACTCCCAGAACTAGATGGGGTCATCTGAAAGCTGGAAGAAGGCACATAATTCAAAGGCTTTAAAAAAAGAAAACATGTATTGCTTAGAAGTAGCTATTCTATAACATACTAAAAGTAAAGGTGAACCTTCAAACAACTAGTTGTTTTCAGATCACCAGATCATTAGACTTTTTCCATTACTTTCTATTTTCTACATGCCGCCGTTTTTTCCTAATATTGAAGCGTAAAGTGTCATTTTTCTCCACCTTCTAAAGCAGATCTGGGAAGGGGGGTCGCCGACCCTCTAAACTGTTCTAAATTAATACTTTTAGTGGATACATTTCTTATCTTTGTCCCTGCTGAGCAGAATCTCTGAGTTTCATTACAGGCAGCTGTTAGAATTGATACAATAGTTGCTAATATTCCAGAGATGCTGCTGAAAATGTGCATGGGGTTCCTCCCGCACCCCAAAAATAAAGTCAGGTTAATTGGCTCTTACTAAAATTCACCATAATCTGTGAATGTGATAATGACCTTAGTTTGGAAACTGCACTATGGAAGGGTTTTAAATCAGTACATCTCTTTAAAGCGCTGCAGAATATGTTGGTGCTATAGAAATAATGCATAATAGTAATTTACCTCCATGTGTAACTGCATTTGTGCATTATGGGCAATGGTGAATACAATGCTGGAATCTCTGCAGAGAGTGAGCAGCTTGTGGAATATGGATTCAGTGCCCACTGCCAAGCTGTCTCAGCATTTGTTACATTATGAAAGGAGATTCTCATGCAGAATAAATATAGCAGATCATCTATTTGTGTGAGCACATGCCAGTTAATGGAGAATGTCCCATGTACTATATGTTTCAGCATTGAATGGAAAGATCCCTGTTGTTTGCTGTTGTTACGTGAAGGATGCTGGGAATTGTGGATTAATCTTGTTGCATAATCATGCAGTCTGTGACTTCTTATGGCTTGCTCTATGGGTAAAAAGGGTCTAATAGCTGTGGCCCTGGGTAATACTAGTGGCCCTAACGTGGTACTTCCCAGCCACGTGGAGTAGAAGTTTGAGACTTTGGGCTTTTCTTAATGGGGAACTATTCTTTCAGAGGAATTGTCACAAAAAAAAGAAAATTTAAGATACATTATACAACAATAAAAAGTTTTCTAAAAATAATCCACTACAAATTCTGAACTGTTTCTGAAATATTCAAATTCACTCTCCCCCTTTCAGCATTTGCCTCTCTTCATGCAGGAGTTGGGAGTCTGATTCTGAATAACAGTTAAATCCCATATATCTTATAGGGAGGCTCCTTTTGCCTAGAAGATGTATTAGAGCTCACTCTATTAAAATCACAGGGAATCATGTCTCGCTACTTGCAGGATTGGAGCCAAAGGCAGTTATTTTGTTGGAGTTTGATTATACTGGAATTAGTTATTTCAGTGAGCTCTAATACATCTGCTAGGAAAGGGTATAAGATATATTGAATTTAACGGGCAATGAATATCTGACTCCCAACTCCTGCATGAAGAGAAACAGATGCTGAGAGGGGGATAGTGAAGCTAAACTTAATTATTTCAGAAAAGGTACATCATTTTTAGTTGATTGTGTTTAGAACATTTCTTATTTCAGTATGATGAAGCTTATATTAAATTTTCATTTTTGCAATAGTTTCCTTTAAAATAGTTGTGAATCTGTCCATGTGACAGACTTTGAATTGGCAGTAAGTTTAGGAATGCTTGTTTAATGCCGTTAAAAGAACAGGAAAGGCTACAATAAAGGCTACAATAAACTGCTTCACTAGCTTTCCTTCTCCTTTAAATTCATTCCCTCTAATATTACCATTTTCTTGCAGGAACGTTCCGGGAGTATTGATCTGAATTCATCACTGGCATCCCAGCTTTCGGCTGAGCTGAGTGTAAGTACAGTTATTCATATATACATCTCCATGCCATGCCTGAACATCCAAGAAACTAACTTTAAAGGGTCACAAGGGTCAACATTTCAATTGGCTGACTTAGAATTATTACTATTAAACATAAGCTGTATCAGACTGTGGGTTCTAATAGACTTTAAAGTGTAACAGGGCAAGACTTGTTGGAGAGTGGGTAGAGTTTTACTATAACGGGCACGGCTAGCAATATAACCCATTGGTGCTCCATTTGGCTTGTTGGCAGGGCACTCTCTCCAATTGAACAATGGATTTAAAAGTGTCCCCCTTTAGAGGGAAGTCCTGATAAGTTAGTAGTATGGGGCCTTGTAATTCCTTGTGGTGGCCTTGTCTGGGGGGTGACAGTTGCCCAGCCCTTCCTTTTTAGTTCTGAATGAAGGTCAATGCCTTGGCATCGTGTGAATTGTTTATACACAAACCAAACTAACTGAATACCCAAGCAACAGCTTAAAGGGGTGGTTCACCTTTCCTCTAACTTTTAGTATGGCCCATTCTAAGCAACTTTTCATTTGGTCATCATTATTATTATTTTTTTATTATTTGTCTTTTCCGTGCAATTCAAACTGACAATAAAATGGCTGTATCACGTTTGATACTTAAAGCTGTTTCTTTTTATTCAGGATATGATTTTTTTTAATGTTCCTCTGGGAATGCTGAATAGTGTATTTTTTTTATTTTTGTGTGTCGTTGAATTTCAACAGAATTTGGGTTTATTGGCCTCACTGTCGATCCTTTTCATTTCCTGGTAGAGAAGAAGAGACAGAGCTTCCACATTGCTTTTTCTATGTGAAAAAAACATGTTATGTGATTAATTGATTGGTCATTTGAACTTCTATGCAGGGTCTTGAAAGCTATGATTGCACTCTGCCCAGTCTTATGTCTTATCTCTTGACCATCCACCTGAAAGAGGGACGGAATCTAGTAATCCGAGATCGCTCAGGTAACATCACAAGACTTTTTGCTTCTGCCTTTTGTTTTCCAAAGAAATAGTTTTATTGGACCTTAATCTAAAGTATTCATTTTCTGAGCAGAAGTTTGCAATATGTTCTTTATCCCTCTGGCATTTAAAGTATTCAGAATGTATCTGCACCTGTTGGATTTTCTGGTTGCATAGCCAAGAACATATTGTCAAGTTAAACAGCTGGAGGGCACTGAGCTGGCTGCCACTAACTGACATATGGGGATATAGCTTAAACACAAAGGACTTTGCATTCTGTGAGTTCTGGCAAATGCCAGATGGGCTGCTATAAGGTAGAGTCCTGCAGTGGGGCGGGTACCCGCGGGTACCCACAAAATCCCGAGGAACCCTGCGGGTTGCTCGTAGAATTTCTGGGTGCGGGTATAGAAGCGGGCCGGTGGTTCTGCAGGTTGAGGGTCGGGTCGCAAATCCTCGCTATAGCCATTTTTACTACTTTTTCTGAGCATTTCTACTACTGATGATGTCAGATCCGGTTTACAATGACAGCACTTCCTGTTTTACTCCTTTTTTTTCTGATTGCGGCTACTTCTGTTGATGTCACATCCGGTTTACAATGACAGCACTTCCTGATTCTTGATGGTTAGAGGGTCGCGGGTCCAAGCGGGTAAGAATACGGGTCCGGGTTGCGGGTACAGGTCGGGTACGGGTCAGAAAAGATGGACCCGTGCAGGACTCTACTATAAGGTGCCATAGAAAGTCAGTATTTAGTGAGCTGGTTGGGACTATTTGGGCCTCTGTGTACCCGATATGCCAGGGCCTATTTTAATTCTCAGTCCGCACCTGTAATGTGCAACATAAACTATAATTTCTTTCCCCAAACCTTTTAAGGTGAAATTCTTAACAATTTTCCAATTTCTCCAATTCAAGATTTGCAATGGTTTTGAAGTTATTTGTAAACACAATTGCTATTGAAAGCATGACCTGTCTGCTTATGTTTTTTTTTTTTTTTAACTGCACGGCTGGTTCTGCCTAAAGAAGTCCAGCAAAAGCCTACTGGTTAACTGGCCTGGAGGTTAACTGACTGCAGCCATATTGTTTCAGCAGGGCAGAGAACAAAAATGGATAAACAAATTACTAGCACAATGATGTACATGTAGACAGCAAGTACAGAAGTTATTTTTCTGCCTTTATTGTGTTATGGAATGACCCATTCTTAAAAGGATAAAGGGTAACATTTGTTAATAAGTGCTCTTTGCTGGTGAAATGTCTCCATCTAGTGGAAGCTGATGGCATTGCAACAACCATATTTCCTTTTTACACATATGCTAACAAATCAATGTGTGCGCATGTTTCCGTGCACTATCCTATTCTTTGAAACAATCTTTTTTCCATCCACCTTCCCCCCCTTACTGTTATCCTTCTAATCTTCTTTCCATCAATTACCAACCTATTATCCTGTTTCACACACAAACAGGATCCTGAATTAAAAAACATCCCTGGATTTAGATAGAAAAGGTGTGCAGCCTTGCCTTCTTCTCTCATGTTTACCCTGTATACTCCCTACAAACATAAACTTGTTATTAATAAGTGCGTTTTATTTGGCAATGCTAAATGAATAAGATACATTGCCTTTCATACATGCCTTTTCTTGCTATTAAACCCCACAGGTACCAAACTCATACAAGAGCCTGGAGCAACACACCTACCATTATGTAAATCCATTGTCATTGTACAATATAAAATGAGTTTGGACTCTTTGTTGGGAGAAGTCTACTCGTTACTACTATGTGTTCCTCCATACTGGGTTTTCAGTTGTGTTACGGGATTTTATTTTACCATTAATCATAGGAGAGGAGGAAATCATTAAAAAAGGGGAACCTCATAAAACTGGTAATACTTTCCAGTAATGCAAATGCACACAGTTTTGGAAAACACAGTGTTTGAATTGAGCTCTTGGCTGCATAAAGGGATTCAAGTATAAAGTTCACAGGATTTATTAGAATTCCGCCTCCTGTTCACAAATCTCACTGGCACTTAGTTGTAAGGATACAAAAGTACATATTTTCATATCTAATAAAAGAAAACATAATTCTAAGCAACTTTGCAATATACATTCATTGTACATGTTCTATAGTTTTAAAATTATTTGTATATGTGTTGCTATTGAAAGACAAGGCAGCTGATTAACAGACCTGGAGAACTAAGACTTTTTCCGCATTGTTTAAAGGAATTTTTCAGTATAAAAATAAACGCTGGGTAAATAGAAAGGCGGTGCAAACAAAAATGGAGTGACTGGATGTCTAACATAATAACCAGAACACTACTTCCTGCTTTTCAGCTCTCTTGGTTTCCATTGATTGGTTACCAGGCAGTAGCCAATCAGTGACTTGAGGGGGGGCACATGAGCCATAACTGTTGCTTTTGAATCAGGGCTGAATGTTGAGGATCAATTGCAAACTCGCTGAACAGTTTGTCCCATGTGCCCCCCCTTAAAGGGCAACTTAAGTCTAAAATAGAATAATGTTAGAAATGATGTATTTTGTATACTAAATATAAACATGAAGTTAGTGGAAGCATTCCCTCTAAGGTGTAGCGCGACTACAACACCCAGACACTGTGCATGTAACTTACAAAAATGATGGGCGCCAGGAGGTTCTTGGTGCAAACAAGGCAAAACGGTTTATTAAGTCAGAGACAAATATCCTCAGGTTTACTCACGTAGGAGTTGAGCATATAGCAGGAGCACAGACGTCACACAGACATGTACAGCACTTCAGAGTAGTTGCACTCGCCAGAAGCCTTGATATCCCTTCCTTTCCTCCAGGAAGTCCCAGGACATACCTGTACTCAGGTATTTCAAAACCTGCGGAAGAACTACTTCCTTCTATCAATCCTCAGCGGAGCTACAACTGCTCATGCTGCTACAACTTTCTGTCTCTTCCTAGAGAGTCTGTCACCAAACTCCCCTTGGAAAGAGGAAGCTGCACTACACAGTGTAAGGCAGGATGTGGCCGATAACTGCAGGCATTAAATAGATTCTGACACCTGAAGTCAAACTCTTTTTTTACCTCTATTATAATAACTGGCTTTGAAAGCTACTTCTAACTTTGCCATAAGGTATTTGCATGATGCTTTTACATTACCTGTCTGATCCCCCATGTTCCTGTATGAGGGGGCTGCCATATTTGTGCACCCGGCATCTGTTATCATTACAAACTGTAACTAACAGACTGAGGTGGGACTGTTAGGCTGGCAAAGTAAGAGTGTCAGGGTGTCAGAGAGTCAGGCTTAAACATTTCAGCTAACAGTTATATACAAAAACAAACTTTTCAGCAAAAAATGATCAACATGACCTATAGGTAACAATTAATGTACATTCATATGTTAAATTTAATTTTTTAGTGTCAGTATCACTTTAGATACATAGGATTCTGCCTAGTAGATAATGGTGGGGTTTTAAAGCTATAGGAATCTGTTATTCCTATAGATCCCTACATAAATATTGCCCGTTTACATCTCTTGCCTTGAACCACCATTTTGTGATGGTCCGTGTGCTGCCTCAGAGATCACCTGACCAGAGATATTTCAACTCTAACTGTAACAGGAGGAAGTGTGGAAGCAAAAGACACAACTCTGTCTGTTAATTGGCTCATGTGACCTAACTTTATAGTTTGTTTGGTATGTTTGTGTGCACCGTTGGATCCTAGGATCCCAGGAGGCTGTAATTATTTTTTGAAATGGCAATTTTATATTTATGATTACCCAATGGCACATGCTACTAAAAAAGTATATTATTATGAAAATGGTTTATTTACAATTACATGAAGCAAGGTTTTACATATGAGTTGTTTTATGCAATATATTTTTATTGAGACCTACATTCTTTGGGGGGGTATAGTTTTCCTTTAAGGGTGGTGGCACACACTGGTACTTGGGGAGATTGGTCACCCAGCAACAAATCACCTCTTCTTCAGGCGACTTATCTCCCTGAACTGCCTTCCCTCTGGCTAGAATGTAAATCGCCAGCGTGGATGGCACCCTTAATTTTTTCGAAATTGCCTCACGAAGAAACTTGGGGGTGACTATGGAAATAGAAGTTTTCCGAGTGCCAGTTAGTTGCCTGAAGAAGATGCAATTTGTCGCAGGGCGACTAATCTCCCTTACGTAGCAGCATGTGTCACAACCCTAATGGTCTTTGGAGCAGGTCCTACCCAAAATAATTGCAATCGATACTAAGCTGAAAGACAGCACTGCTAAGCAATTAAAAAAAAAAGTTTTTTTTTCAGAAAAAAAAATATCGCTTTTTAACCTTAAGAGAACCTAGAGTGCTCAGTGTCTGTGGGTGCCGCTATAATAATGATCACACCTTCTACACACACATTTGCTTGTCATAACGACATTGATCACGCCATGTCCATGAGTCTCAAATCCTCTGTCCTTTAGTTACTGCTGCACAATTCCTATACTGTGAACTTGCCTATTGTGCTAGCAGTAAATGTGATTTGCTCAAGTTTGGTGACGTATTTAGTTAAATTAATTCAATGTTGTGCACTGTGCAGCAGATCTATAAGGATTATGTTCTCTCTACATAAAGGGTGACATCCATTGAAAACAAGGGCATATATGTTATTTTTTAACATCATCATTGTTAATGGATACATTTTATGGGAGTCATTTTCATGGCATACATAAACTCTCTGTCATACTGTAAATTAATAGAGCAGCCTGTTCTTCAACCTTCTGTCTGACTGTTTCTAATTTACCGGAACCAGATTATCATTTAAATTTTTTTTTTAATATCTTTTTTGTTAAGTTTTGAGTTTATCAGATTTCACATAGAAACTTTACATATAAATAGCAGACCCATAACTAATTCTTCAGCAAGAATCCTGTTTCTTGGTCATTTTTTATTAGATTTAATATTTTTGGGCTAATAGAAGTCTAAGGGGCACATTTAATAAGTGTTGAAGTGAATATTCGAATTAATTTCGAATTTAAAAACATTTTATGCTACATCAACTATCGAATAGCCCAAAAGTCGAATTTTTGAAGTAGTGGCCCTTTAAAATCCTTCAAATTCGACTATTCGTCACCTTAAAGCTGTCTAATTGCCATTTTAGCCTATGTGGGGACCTCCTTGAGCCAGTCCTGAGAATTCAAAGGATTTTGGCTAAAATCGAAAATGCACCTATTCGATCTAATTATTATTATTATTAACATGTATTTCTATAGCGCCAACTTGTTGCGTAATTAGGGCCATTTTCGATCAAATGACCCCCCCCAAAAAAAATTTGATGGTCGAATTTCGATGGTTTTTCACTTCGAAATTCAACCATTAGTAAATCTGCCCCTAAGTCTTTACTAGTGAATACTTTATACTTTTAGTATAAAGTAGTACTTAATTGAATAATAGTCCGCGTCTAGCTTTATCCTGCCTAATTTACCCAATATAACCCCATGGAATGTACAGAGGCCTGCTTATTCCCTTTCTTAAAAATCTGCAAAACTTTTATAGGGGGCCATTCTCTAAAATGCTTGCTCTTCGTTATTGTGCCTCACTTGCTGTTGGGGGGTGGTGTACTCCCAACTTACTTATATTTAAACTTTCCTATCTGAATATGCACATTCATGCAGGCAGTCATTTTCAACCCTCTGTGAAACAGTTTCTAATTGATTTTAATTTAATGCCTAAAAATGAGCATGAATTATTAGCTTATTATTCCAGCAACTTCTCAGCAAGGATACTTTGCGCAGAGCTGAATCCCCCTTGCTTCCCGACAGATCAAAAAAGCACTATGGGCATTAATATGGCCTTATCCACCCATCTGCTTCAGCTCTCTGTTAGAGTGGATTCCGCAGGGGGTAATGAAGTGATGAAGAACTGAGACATTCATTTCATAGTGGAACTAAATGAATTGGGCTTATCTCTGCATGAGAACTTTGATGTTCAGCATTGTGCTGTGCCGTAATTCTAATCCATTACTGCAGTGTAACAGGGAAGAGTTGAGGATGATGCTCTCAAACTGTTCGCCAAGGGCCAATTATTGACCTTTCTAATAAACTCTTCAGCTGGGGAACCTGAGAAACACTCGCACTACTCCTACACAAATTTCTCTGCAATTTGCAAAAAAAAAAAACATGATGACTATGATGGATTCTGGCACAAACTAATAAAAAAAGTTATTTTATTACTGTTATGAATTTGAGTCACAAAACTGCAGGGAAGATGCTATGGGTAGGTTGCGATGCTTTTACAATCTTCCAAGGGTTACTTACCAATGCCCCAATTAGGTCCCAGCTGCACCTGTGGCAAGTGTATCTTCTGCCGACACCCTGCACCTTCCTTTTGATTAAAAATTCAGCCTACAGCCTTAAACATCCAGTGTGACATGCAAAGTGCAGTGCAGTTGAGTTCAAGGCAGCCCTGTACGTAAAGGAGAACAAAAGCCCCAAAAACAATGTGGCTAGAAATATCGTATTTTATATGTTAAACTTGCTGCACAGATATGGGATTGGCAGTTATCCAGAAAGCTTCAAATCATGGAACAGCCGTCTCCAATGGACTCCATTTTATTCAAATAATCCAAATTTTTAGAAATTATTTCCTTTTTCACTGTAATAATGAATCAGTACATTGTACTGGATCACTATTGGAAGGTTTTTTTTTTTTAGGGGTGGGGGGTATGGGTTTTTTTGCTAAAGGGTTGAAGAAATGAAGATCCAAATTATGGAAAGATCCCTTATCTGGAAGACCCTATGGCCCCAAGCATTCTGGATAACCGGTCCCATACCTGTACCAACACAGAGGGTCAGCAATTCTATAGCAGTAATGATCTAGGCCTTTCATCTTTTGGGTGTCAGCAGCTCCGCACATGCTCCGTATGCTGTTGAAAAGCTAAATCTTTGTTGGAAACCATCTCCCATGCAGTACATTTTATCCAAACAATCCAATTTTTTTTAAATGATTTCCTGTTTCTCCAGGTCCCATGCATTTTGGTTAAAACGTCCCATACCTGTGCTTTGGTAATAAGGTACTGCTGTGGGCATTTAACCCTAACTTATAGCTTCAGTTTTAAAGGGCTGTGGTTGCCTCGAGCAAGTAAATAATCACAAAACATAATGGTGGTCAATTACAAAGACAGACGTGCAGAAGTGCAAGGGCACTAATTGGTGCAAGAGCTGGGAGTTACTGTGGGCATTTAACCCTAACATATATATTCAGGCTTAAAGGGCTGTGGTTGCCTTGAGCTAGTAAATAATCACAAATAATAATGGGGTTCATTTACAAAGAACAAAACCATAGATGTGAGTACCTCCAAAAATAAAGTAAAACAAAGTAAAAAAAATACAAAATGTTTATTAGTACATATTGGGGAATATCCTAACGCATTTCGTGCCTGTTGGGGCACTTACTCATAGGCAGCCTGAGAACTTTGGAGATTTTAAAAAGATTCTAGCAGTTTTATAATGCAACTAACAGAATAAAACTAACAAATAAAGGTCCCAATTTACTTGGGTGCATCTTTGCCCATTAAAGCAACCCATAGCAGTCATTCAAACACTTACTTTTTATTTTGTTTCTCCGCTCTGTACCAATGAAATGGTGTTACTAGATAACTGCTGTTTATTCCCCTGGAGTAAAGTTGCAAAGCATTGGGTTAGACATCATTCTGTACTAGCATTACAGAGTCATACCACTACTCTCTAATAAGGAACTCCAAGGTTTGTTGATATTTGACTAAGTTGTGAATGGGGGAGTTGCTATCCTTACACATTGCGTTTTCATTATTTCAGCAAAGGAACAAGTGGATGATTCTTTGACATTTACCTTGTACTCCGAGAGTGTGAGTGGGCATAAAGCAGGCTAAAGAAATGCACTTTGAAGTATATAATAACAGTGTTGCACCCACAGAAGCACATTTTAAGTTTAATAATAGGCTTAAACCTAACCATTGTGTCTGCACTTGCATATGCCATAGAATATTTGTAGGCTATCGGCAAAGGTAACAAGCCCATTATTTATTACAGTGGTGCCTAGGATGGTAAAAACTGTGGGATCAGCTTGCCACTATATAAAAAGGAGGAAGTGCAATTTTCAGTTGTAAAGATTCATTAAAAGCAAAAGATGAAAATTATATTTTTGAATTGGCGGGCCAGTCATTCCTATCCGGTTCAAGTAAACATTTGCAGTTGCCTGGTTTTCTTGTTTTGTATTTTCTACTCCCTCATACAGAGAGATAAATTGTATAGAGTATGTTGTATAAACAAGCACCTCTACTCTTTCAGTCTTGGAACTGCTAAGAATTACAAATTGAATTATATGACAAAGGACAAAATGGTGGTTAGACCTTCTGCCTTGCAGAATTATTCATAGGTTTGCTGGACATTGCACTCCATTTGTTTGACAAGGGGAAGTGTACTGTATATCATTGGGGAGGGAGTTCCAATTTCTAGGGACACCTCAGTGGCTTCAGTCCCTGCCCCTGGATGATGTTCCACTTGTCTGAATTATGCACCAGCCTGGAATATAGTGCTGGTAGTGCCACACTACCATCTTCTTTAATACTTTTTTGGTCCCTTGTGGCTTTTAGGACCACTTAACTTTTACTTACCCATTTGATTAGGTGACTAGTCATGTTACTTTAGGTATTAAAGGCAAACTTTACACCTGCAGTCCTCTGTACAAAACATATCACATGAAATGGCTCATACAATATTAAACACTCATATAATAAAGCCTTTTTTATGAACAATACGGTCTTCTAATAGTATTCGATACACCTGACTTGTAACATACATAGTAAATAACATAGTAAGTTAGGATGAAAAAGACACATGTCCATCAAGTTCAACCTTAAGGGGCAGGTTTAGTAAGGGTTGAATTGAAAATTTGAATTTTCAACTTTTTTTTTTTTTTTT
>CM044435.1:107148713-107171662 GCA_024363595.1 Xenopus borealis
ATTGGCCATTCTACAATATACTAAAAGTTAACTTGAAGGTGAACCACCCCTTTAAAGGAGTTTAAAAAAACTCCCAGGAATTAAAAATTCGACCTTTGATATATGTGCCTCTAAGTCTTTATATAACTTGCCTAACTGCCATTTGATCTAGAGGAAGGCTAAAAAAAAACATTTGAAGCCTCTCCAATATCCTTCCTGACTCCACAATGGCAATTGGACCAGTCCCTGGACCAACTTGTAAGCCATCCAGCCTCTCTTAAAGCTATCTTTGTATAAGGCACTCTCATGAACCAAGGACATGTGTACATGCTTGTTATCACAGGCCAATGAATGGACAGAGTTTTGTATTTTACTCCCGCACTATTACATTTAGAATATGCACCATTTCCTGTCAGGTGATCAGGGACCATACAGAACATCACAAAATGATGCTTAAAGATCTAAAATGCAAATGCGAATGTATTCATATGCTTAGCCGAATTTGCTTAGATTATTTGATAGGTCACTTGTTGGTTTATAAATGAGTTGGTTAAGTGTTTTCATTCGAAATATATAGTTCTCCTTTAAACCAGTGATGGGGTACTATGTGCACCTCTTTTAGTTTTACAGAAACTGTTTACTACTTGTATTTCTTGGTTTTTCTCCCGCTTCTTACACATCTGATTATGTGCAGCGAGCCAGTTAGTTAAGATGTTACAGTTGCTGACAGTAAGACAGTACGCCGATAAGCAGAAGCTCTGTGTGTTCTTTCACAATTATTTTCCACAACAATTAGCTCCATGCTAACCTGACACTTTTCCTCGTTCGTGCTTTGTGTACCACTGCCTCCTCGTCCATTAAATTCCAGACGTTTAATATTTTCTTTCAAGCAACTGCCGCCATTCAGCCGTCAAACAGTGTGAACATTATGTAGCTGTCAAGATGCCTGGGGATTACCCAGCATGCACTGCCTGTGAGAAAGTGACACCATGGAGGCCTACTTTTGAGATGTTTATTTTCAGAGTAAGCTGACAGGCATGAAGCCGCGATCCCAGAGTGGCCATCTCATTTAATTAAAGGGCTCTTTTTATTTGAGTTTTTTTCCCACTGTTTTTATATTGGAAAGATTGCAAAAGCCTGGCTCTCGGCAAAAAAAGAAAAATGTGTATTTCGTTTTTGTAACCCAAATACCTTGATTAGTGGAAGGATACTGAGCATAAATAATATTTCTGTGAAACAAAAACAATTACATTTCTTGGACAGTTGCAAGGAGATCACAGCCAGCTTTGGGATTTTGTGTTGCTTGACTGTTTCAGGAGCTTAGTGTGTGCTTTTGTATATAGTGTAACCCATTGCCAGCAGGGCTCTCTGCTCCTCCTGTACAGATCTGTATTCATTATGTTACGTCTGTGTGTGCCCACCAGGCATTGTATAGTACTGCAGAACATCCTCTCTCTCTCCAATTGCACTTTTCTTTTCTCCATTACTCATTCTTCATGGTACAGTACTAAATTGGCATCTTGGTTTTATAAAGGGACACTTTTTATTTTTCCCCATTTGAGTGAAATATTTTGTCTTTTTTTTTAGGTACCAGTGACCCATATGTCAAGTTTAAACTCAATAAGAAGACCTTGTACAAAAGCAAGGTCATCTACAAGAATCTAAATCCGGTTTGGGATGAGACTTTCGTGTTGCCAATCCAGAGCCTTGACCAAAAACTGCACATCAAGGTTAATATTTATTCTTTAGTGCTGAAGGACGTCCTTGTATAAAGAGGTTGTCTGCTAGTGAAGTGTTTCTATATCATATCTTGAAGGTCTATATGGCTTCATATTTATGGACAATCTATACAATGTGGGTTGTTTACTGAGATATTGTTGTCATTCATCACTGACAAACTTTATTCCATTTTATGCAGGTGTATGACCGAGACTTGACAACAGATGATTTTATGGGAGCTGCTTTTCTAGAACTCCAAGACCTTGAACTTAACAAGTATGATCAAATTATCTCCCCCTATAATAGCTGTGCATTAACTTAGAGTATAGCATTTGTGCTGTGCAACAAAGTTATACATACAACACGAGTATGTACTGTATGGCAAATAATGTGGAAAACATTGGGAAATCTACATCATGCTGTGGGCGAAGAGGGTTCTAACTACTTTACCATCTCCCTGCTTTCTTTTTTACAAAACCAGTAAGTACTACTCGCTGTCTTATTGCTATGGGTTACAAGAGCTGAAGCAAAATTTACTCCTGTCACACCACCCACCCTTAATGTTTTAATCTGTTGTGACGAAGCTAAAATAAAGTGGAGTCTTGAGCAAAATGTTTTCAGTTGTTTTGCATTTTGCTACACATTTATTGAATATTTCTGATTGGGCCTGGGATTCTCATGAGTCCTCTGGGTTCCTGGGACCTGGAGCATTTTTTATGTGCCCTGTGTATATTGTAGCTTTAGCTATGGCTTGGGTATGCCCACATATGCAAAGTTTGCCATATAAGTACAGGGATATTTATCACTGATCTGGTCATATTGTTTCACAGATTATTTTCTTCCTTCCTAATTTAGATCTACAGAAAAAATATTCCGTCTAGAAGATCCAAATAGCTTGGAGGAAGACATGGGCATAATCTTGGCAGATGTTAGCCTTTCTGTCAGGCGGAGAGACCCCAAAGACACAGTGAGTGCCTTTTAGTTAACTTATTATTTCAGTCTCCTTGTGCTGCCATTCTGTTTCCTCATCAGTTATAGGATCAATTAGGGTCAACTTGATTTACAAACCAGCTGGGCGCTCGATGTGAAATTCTGTGATTTATTGCCAATTGAAATTTTTACTAATCTGTTTTGGTAAATAAGAAATTCCTGTTTGGTTGTTTATTGCACTTCCCCTCTGTAGTCAAGTGGTTCTGTATAGCCATAGGTCCTTGGAAGAAACCAATGGATACAAATTTTAGTTCCACGCTTCTTCCTGTGTCTAGTGCTCACTCTCAATATAGGCCACACCAGCAGACCTTCGTGTATAATTCCAATTTGTAGTGGGATGGAGCACACAATTCGCAGAGTTGTACTGCAACAAACTTTTATTGTTTCACAACATGTTTCGGACCAGCATGGATCCTTTTTCAAGTGACGCTTAGCTGTAGCTCCACTACAGGCATTTTCTTGTTGCTATTCTATGAATCAGTTTCATTGTTCTATAGCTCAATTTACTGAATGACATACAACGGCCAGGTTAGGGCATGCACAACAACTCTCATGCTTTACAGATACTGTATGGGATCTGTTATCCAGAATGCTTGGAACCTGATGTTTTGTACATAATGGATCGTTCCATAATTCGTACCTTAAGTATGCTAGAAAATCCTTTAAACATTAAATAAACCTAATAGGCCAGTTTTGCTTCGAATAAGGATTAATTATATCTTAGTTTGGATTGAGTACATGTTTTATTACATAGAAAAGGGGATTTTTTTTACAATGTAAAAAATTTGGCTTATTTTGATAAAAGTCTAAGGGGTGTACCGCCTTTCGGTAATTTGGAGCTTTCTAGATAATGCATTTCCGGATAACGGATCTCACACCCGTGTTAGTATTTAGTTATTGGTTTCAAACTGTAATGTGCATTTCTCATTATTTTATCATCTTTGTACAGGGACGATCTTCACGAAGGAGACTTGGTGCTTCTAAGGTAAATCGTTTTATTTATGCACTTATTATGTGCTATTATGCAGCACGACACTTGACATGTAGAGGGCAGATGATTATCATACTGCATATGCATTTCATTAAAGTGATAATGTCATAGAAACACGTTTATGGAGCCTTTTAGCAGGCTAGTGGCCAGTAATTCTTTTTTGGATAGCTACATGTATTACTTGGGCCTCCAGTTGGATGGTTCTTTACTAATACAGTGTTCCTGAAGAGCTAAAGCGTGATTGAGCAGAGAAAGGAATCAGTCTGCTATTCATATCTCCAACGAATTCTACATTGTATGTAAGCTAACTATGAATGGGTACTACTAACAGGGCCCTGAATTCTTAAATTGACCTAAGTATTGTATTAAGTAAATACAAATTTTTTTAAATTGGATTGCTCTCCAACTAATGTTCTGATGAACCTGAATCTATACAGGAGGAATCCGTTATTGACCAAATGCAGAAATTACAGTTATTATACATCCCTAATAGTAAGAACCCCAACCAATGCAGTGCATGGCCCTGTCTATACATATAAATTAAAATATGAACTTACAGTTCTCCTTTTGGTTATGGTACTGATTGGTTCACTGTTGTAAAAACCTTATGAAGTCCTTTCCTTTCCTGTTTATTATAAATGAGATGTAGAAAAAAATATCAACCATTTTCTCCTCGGTCAGTCTCTAGGGTCCAAATTAAGCAAAAAGCCTGTCTCTTCATATCGCTGCTTGTCTTGTGTCTGTTGCATCCTGAAAGCTGTTAATAACCAAGATAAGACCACACATCATGCTGGCACATCATTTAGTTCCCAAGGCTCTGGCTAGCATCTTTCCATCCCACTGATATAATCCAAGGGAGGCCCAGGGAGTGACACTAGGCAAGGAAAGGAAAGAAGACATTTTCTGAAAAAGTTGATTTACTGCCAAGCAGTTTACATTTATTTTTCTTATCATGTACTTAATATATTGGCACAGATTTTCTGCACAATGAACCCTATTTTTTATGTTAATAGTTATGCTTATTCATATCATTTGGAGCCATGAATACTCTTGTGACGTTATCTCATCCACAAACGAAGTGCCCTCCTCTCTGGAAAAAGGGCGCAATGTTACCAGGCTCATAACTCTTGGGTGAAACATCTGTCAGACATGGGAGTGTAGTTATTTTAAGATAAGCATGTCAGTGAATGGACAATGTTGCTGTTGGGGCTGCTAAACAAGCTGTGAACAAACATGACATTATGCCAGTCTGCCAGCAGAGGGGAGAAAAGCTCAGTGTCTGCCGACTGGAACTTGCAGCTCTTCCCTGCAGTGTTGGGTTCACAGTATGAGAGTGTTTGGTGCTTTAGCTCAGTATGGAATTTCCCATAATGCTGTATAAAAACCTAACAAGCAGTTGTATGCTCTAGTTTATTGATTCTGCTGCTGCACTAAAACAGCAGTAGATCAATAAGCATCTTTAGTTAGGAAACCCTGGTCTGTAGAAGACTGCCGGCAGTTAGGAAAACAGCGAGCGGAAAAATGTGTGCATGGGGAATACTGGTTTGTAGCAGTAGAAAAGTGAAAGGCAGCGGTAAAACAGTTGGAGAAATGAGTTATATAGACCAGGCAAAGTCATCACTGATGTCATAAAAATAAACTTAAAAAATTATTTTTTTTTTGGAATATGTTTGACAGATACAGACAGAAGGATTTCTCTTCTTTGTACATGCAATTTTCCTATTTAAAATAATTGTTTTTTTTTGTCCTTATAGACATTTCTCCTTCCCCATTTCTCTGTTCCTTGTCTGGGATTGCATCATGAACATATTCTAATACGTTTTCTGTTAAATGCTATATTTATCTGTATCGATCTCACAAATACAAACTGCATGCAGTAAGCTACACTTTAAAGTACAGAAACATTTAGTCGCACTGTGGAAAATGGAGGGAAATTGTTTGGAATTCTGTCTGTGTGTAAATTTATGTTGTGCAGAAGCTCCCGAAATTGACCTGCAACTTTGCCCTTATTCCATAAAACAAATGAGGCCTCCTGTCTTACCAGGAGGTTTCAGAATAAGGAGTCTTTAGCTAATTTGGAGCACCAGGCATAAAATCTACTAAATAGCATTTAAACATGTAAAATATATAACTAGGTGTTTCTTCAATATGCATCTTGAGTTAGCTTGTGATAAATGGTTTCTGGATAATAGATCCCAGGCCTGTACTGACTGAGATGAAAGATGAATAATTCCTCAAAAGTACTGTGTAATATTGTGGCACTATATAAATAAAGGATAATAATATGATAAGTCAGGATGATGTGTGGCTCTCTCGCTAGGTTACAGCTCCCAGCAAAAAGCTGTTCAGGGATTGCTATAGTTTAGTGGAACAGCTGGCATGCCACAGGTTGAAGAACACCTGCTGTACATTGCGTAGTACCTTGATTGTACAAAATCTCTTATATAGGGGCACCACTAAACCCATTTCATTAACTGTTGATTTGGCCTCCTTCTTTTAGTGTCTTTCTAATTATTTTTGATTAATTCTGCTTTGATCGTTGGCCATTTAACAGAATAAAGTGTTAATCTACATTTCTCATGGCTGGGAATAAAATAATGTGTGAAAGTTATTTTTAGTGGTGTCTTGAGCTCTCTTGGGTTAAACTGTCCAATAAGCTATAATTTTGGGGAGAAAAAGTGGCAAAATTGTTATCTGGTGTTTCTTTGGAAATTACCCAGCAGTTACAGAGGGGTTAGGTCGAACATCATTTTAAACATGTCTGTGTTGAACATTTAAATGTTCAAAGTACAATAGCAAAAGATAAATCCTTTGATGGGAAGTGGATGTTTCCCAGGGACATTACAAGCTATAATCCAGATGTTATGTTGTAATGCAATGAGTGTCCATGGATAGATACAGAGCTCAGCCAAGTACAGCCTGCTGCAGTCCCTACCCCTCTACTCCCATGCTGTTCTGCCATATGGAAGTCATCTCCAGCCCCCTTTTAATAGTCCGATTTGGATTCCGTTTTAACAAGGCTTGTACAGCATAGTAAGGCTGCTTTTGGACAACTTAGATAGAAGCAATTCCAAGATAAACATTCAGCCTGAAATTAGTACATACCAAGCTGCAGCATTATTTCAGGGTATATTTCATGGAAAAGTTGCCATTTTAATTCAGCAGCTGCCAGACTACAGGATGCGTCTTTGATCCCTAGTGGACAATACTCCCAATCATATAAAAGAGATGTAGGAGTGCAGGTTTATAGAAAAGAAAGATGTTGTGACGGAAAGCAGAGTTATAGTGGTAGAAATAAGGTTCTTCTACAGTTTCTGGCTTAGTAGTTAAAATAAAATCCCAGTTTTTTATCGCTCCATCTTCAGCTCAGCTTCTCGCCATAGGAGAAGTAGCTAAGCAGATCACTTGAAATGTGATATAAATATCCAGCCACATTTCTACCCCTGAAAATATTGACAAAATGATGGCAACGTATTCCACAAAGAATTTCTATTACCACCATTCATAAGAAGTCCAAAAAGTGGTACCAAACGGCCTCCCGTAGACTTGTATTAAAACCTTAGTGTGTTATGGCTTTACTGGTCTTTTGGCCAAGTAGTTGCATAAACACTTTACATTAAATTCCTCTTCATAGTCATGGTGGCCACTGGATTAACGCCTAGAGCAGGACTTTGAAATGTCTTTCAGCAAACAATTTTCCTGTCTGAGTACAAATGGTTTAATGCATCTGGCATAAGGGCAGCAACAATGTGCTGTGCCTGTGCTTGGACAGGGAGCACTGTAAACATATGTCTTGGAGAAAGGTAGAATATTAAAAGCAAATCATTTCAGGTTGTTTAAAAACCTTTATAAACTTTGTATACTCTAGTTATTTCCATTGCATTTTTTAGTAGTCCTATTATAATATCTAACAGAATTATACATATTGGTGTTATTATTACAGGCAACCTCCTTGCAAGGTGTGCAGTTATCAGAATCCCTTCGGAAGAACCAGCTGTGGAATGGAACAGTGAGCATTACTTTGTTGGAAGGTCGAAACCTTTCCGAAGGGCTCACATTAGATTCTTTTGTGAGGTTTAAGCTTGGAGACCAAAAATACAGAAGCAAGGTAAATTTTTATGATTGGTTGGCCCCTACATTGAGTATTCAAGCTGAACCATTTTGCTGCTGGGGATGACTGGAGCTGACATGGCCAGCCCTTTGATGCAGGACATTGATTACCTTGGTCAGATGCATAAGAATTAATGCAAATTCATTTTAGTTACTGCTACAGTAGTTTTAATTTGGCAGCTGCAAGAAAATAGATATTTTAAGTCGTAAACCTTGTTGTGCATACATTGGTAGATCTGTCAAGGTGGTGTGCCAGATTTGGGTAATCCAATTGTCTGACCTTCAGGCCTGTGATCAGATCATAAAGGGCATCATGATGGCCAGTCAGGAAATGGCTGCATTTATAGCAAGTTGCAGTCTACACCTGACCTGGCGCTAATCAGAAATAGAGTAGTCAGGGAAGCCATTGGTTTTACCCTCCATGCAGGCCAGTAGGCTTCCAGCTTAATCAGGGAGTGACTGAAATGTTACATAGTTACATATAGTTAATTAGTTAAATTGGGTTGAAAAAAGACAAAGTCCATCAAGTTCAACCCCTCCAAATTAAAACCCAGCATACACACACACCCCTACACTCTGTAGAGTTTAGTATCAAAATAGCTTTTGATATTATGTCTGTCCAAAAAATCATCCATGGTAGACAAGAGTAGCCCATATATGATTTGCTTTACTTTAATTATAAAAAATTTTCATCGTACAAGTATGTTGAGACCCATGTCTGACATTTTTATGAGCAAGAAAGTACTAAAGCCTCTGATTTTTTTAAATAGATTATCACTTTGTTTGTATGTGTGCATTCCCTTTAGATCTGTCAGTTTTAGTTTTTTAAGGAGAAATCCATTCTCCCTGGCTTCCTTTGCAGAAAATGCTATTGTGTGGCAGATTTCATGTTATGAGTCTCCCTGCCGTGTAAGGCAGCTGTTAAAGTAATGCTGTAATCTGTGAATAACAAGTGCTTTTAAACACACTTTAATCGCTTGTCTTGTAGACTCTGTGTAAGAGTGCACACCCGCAGTGGAGAGAGCGCTTTGACTTCCACTACTTCTCTGAAAGAATGGGCATTTTGGATATTGAAGTATGGGGGAAAGATAACCGCAAACATGAAGAATTGGTTGGGATGTAAGTGTGTCTTCTCAGCTTCTTTCACTTATTGCTCCCCCTTACTTCTTCATAAGTCAATTGTACACCTATTGCTTACAAAATAAAGAAATAAAACACAATTTTATTGACATTTTTTACAGTTCTGTTCCATTTGATTCTGCACATTGTTAACTCTCTGCAACTGATATTTAACATGTAATCTAATTAGAGAACAATAGCTGCTTCTTTGATATTATTATAATTAGAAGTTTATACTAATGTGCAGAGATTGTTTAGCATTTGTTGCAGGGAGTTAGACTTAACCAAAACTGCAGCTATAGGATAAAAAGAAATAACAATGTGCAGAATCTGTGTATACTGTAGTTGGATGCATGGAGTATCTGCATAAGCGTGTTAAGGTGGCCATACATGGACAGATAAAGCTGCTGATATCGGTCATTTATACCAATTTGACAACTTATCTGCCCGTGTATGGGGGCTTCTGACGGGTTTTCCCGATCGATATCTGGACATGATATAGGTTTTCTCCCGAGCCCATTGTCCTCATTTCGAATCTGATCATTTGGCCATGGGGCCAAATGTTCGTATTACCCCCGATATAGCCCTGCAGTTAGTGGCATATCGGGGAAAGATCTGCTTGTTTTGCAATGTCGCCAGCTTAACATGCAGTCTGGAAGGTGGGAGGGGCTTTCTGTGCTATGCCATTATTTAACCTGTCCGTGAGTGCTATGACAAATAGAATGGACACTCCCATTCCCTATTTCAGCCTAGACACAGAAGAGAGAACATCTCTCTGCAGCTCTGATAAAATGAAGATTTTAGGACGTAAAATGCTTTTGATTGCCTTCTTTTCTGCATCAATACATACTGCAGGGAAAGAACAATAATATAACTGAAGATGAGTATATATTAAATGACCTTTTTAAAGCACCCTGCTTTCATATTTGTTATCAGAGTGTACCCTTACTGTGCTTGATTTTCTGTCTGAGTGTTCAGCTCTGACGTTTGGTTGAAAAAGCACATTCGCACAGCTTTGTATGGGATCTATGTAGTTGGATAAGCAGTTTCTAATCAGAGTTACATACGTGCTCATGCAGTAGGTGTTGCGCCAGAAAAAGAAACAAATTGTCATTCCTGTTGCGAAACAGTATTTTATGGTGTTCCATGTTATTGTTTCAGGTGTAAAGTGGATATTGCTGGGTTACCTCACCAGCAGAACAATCGATTGGTGCTGCCTTTGGAGAATAACCAGGGATCAATACATATGATGATCGCACTTACACCCTGTGACGGAGTCTCCATTTCGGATCTGTGCGTCTGTCCCTTGGTAGATCCAGCTGAAAGGATGCAAATGAATAAAAAATATGTGAGTATGCTAGTGTGTGTGTGTGCATCACACATATCATCAGAATGAACCATCAGTTTCTGCCATCCAGTAATATAGACTTCAGTAAGCCTTCAATTTAACAATCAACTCTGCATTTGCTTTCATCTTTTAATTGCACCAGATCAGTCAAAGCTAACTTTTTTTTTTTTTTATTCTTTGCTTTTCAGAATATAAAAAGCTCCTTCCAGAATCTAAAAGATATTGGTTTTTTGCAAGTTAAAGTACTAAAAGCAGAGGACCTTTTGGCAGCTGATTTTTCAGGTACGGTCAGTTCTATTACACAATGGATAATGTTATGCCATAACTTTTGTAAGCTCAAATTGAAGGTTTTAAGTTGCTATTTTTCTAAGGCCTAAAATAGAAAAGTTTATCATTGCAGGGATAGACTGGAAATTTCCTTATCATGAAAAAGTAAATGTAGAACGTTATATAGTGTCCTATTTGCCTGCAGTAAGTTGACCATTGCTCATGCATATCTCAGGCATATCTGACTACACAGGGAAGTATTGCATGGGATAGCCTTTCCCTAGGACATTGGTATTCATTTCAAATGGGTTTGTCTACCTGGATACACGTCTGATATCTGAACATTACTTTGAGCCAGTTTATCTTTGCTTCTATTCCAATTAACTATATATAATATATATTTAACCACACATGTTTTAGATGCTAAACTCCACTCTACCAAAGGCTTTGGACAACCAGTTGAAGGTTCCAAAAAAGATTTGACATCTTAATGATAATGAAACATTCCCTTGATGCAATTTTAAAACCATTACCAGCTGGTCATACAGTAGGTTTATTGTACTTTTTTAGCTGGTAACGGAATGAGTCCCAGTAGACTCCCATTGATACAGTAGGAAGCCCAGATTTCATGTATATTAGCACCTTTTGCATTAAAAATAGCACATCATCATCTATTGCAGGACAGTGTTTTTGTAAGAATGTTGAAAGGAAACAGTGCTTTTTATTGGATGTTACATTTTCCTATATTTAGAGCTGGAGATTTTTGGGCTGATGCCAGTATTTATAGGAATGGCAACAAGATGCTCTATGCACATCCACGTTTATTTGCTGAATATCAATCTCACTCATGCTCCCCATAACAAAAGCATATGGAAGTTCATTTTAAACCAATATGTAGAAATTGTGATGGTAGAAATAATCGTTTTGTAGATGTGAAATGACTTTTCTGCCTCGTTGGGTAGTTTTTTTTTTTTATACATGCGCATGCTATTCTCGCAGATTGCGTTTGCTCACTGACCAAACACAGAACACAAAATTACTGGGTGGGATTTTGTTCCTGTACTCCATTCTGCATTATAAGTAGCTTCTTTGTGGCTGTTAAAGATTTTAAGGCCAATAGGGACAACAGTGTAACACAGGCTAATGAATTTTGCTGTCTATATAAGGGGGGTTAATGGCTTGGCGTATTTTTTTTTTAATAAGCTTGAATGCATTTCTACATAATGAATGTTTTAATTACATTGGCAAATTCATGAGAATACACAACTAAAAAGCAGTAGACTTACTAGATGGGTCTTTTTGCCCCTTGGAGCTAATAAAGAGGTCAAAACAATTTCCATGTTGAACAAAGAACATAACTCATTCTTGAATTCATATGTTGGTTATTCCATGTGTATTATTAACCCATTAGCTGTTGAAAGAGTGACACTTTTTTTTTGTAGCCTTTTACATTTTCATTAACAGTCTTTTTTAAAAATGGATATGTGACTAGGGGATACATTATGCTTCTTTATTACAGAGGAGAGTTGTTGTGGGTTTCTTTAGTTGGTCTTTGTGTGTATCTGAATTTTTTAGTTGGGTGGAATGCTTCATCAAACTTCACCCTGAAGAAGGACTCAAAGAGACCTATGTAGAAAGGCAATTAATATAGAGGAAGCGCACCGCACACTTCTGGTGCCCACTTGACTCAAATATTGGATGAAAACCAAATTGCCAAGAGATCAGCAAAATGTTACTTCCAAAAACTTTTCATTTGTTTTTTTTCAGAAATAAAGACATTTTTTAATTACTTTTCATATTATATTTTTGACAGTTTTTTTTCCAAAATTGAAGTTTAAAGTTTCATGTTTCTTTCTATGGTGTTTTAGTCTGGCAGCTCGGTTATCCAGGTGCAGATTCAAAATGTACAGTTTGCTACATTAGTTGATATATTTCTCAGCAGCATCTTTGGAATAGTAGCAGCTATTGTATGGATTATAAAAGATGCTTTTAAAGGGGCTGTTCGTTCATTTTAGTTGGCTTAGTATGATGTACAAAATTATATTCTAAGACAATATGCAATTTGTTTTAATTTTTTTATTATTTGTGGTGTTTGAGTTATTTAGCTTTTTTACTCAGCAGCTCTCCAGTTTGCAGTTTCAGCAGTCTGGTTGCTAGGGTACAAATTACCCCTAGTAACCAAACACTGATTTCAGAGACTAGAATACCAATAGGAGAGAACCTGAATAGATTGGTGAGTAATAAAAAGTAGCAATAACAATACATCTGAAATCTTACAGAGCATTTGTTTTTCAATGGAGTCAGTGACCGTCATTTGAAAGCTGGAAAAAGTCAGAATAAAATGGCAAATAAAATTGCAAGTTAATTAGGTAAACCGCCCCTTTAATGAAATTTAGGGATTGTGCTCAGCAGGGTCAAAGATAATAAAAGTATCAGTTTAGAACAGTTACAGAGTTGGTAACCCCCCTAGCAGAGCTGCTTTAGAAAGATATAAGAAGGTGAAAATTTACATATCATTATTAGAAATGTCCCAAATAGAAAATGGAAAGTTATTAAAAAAGAAAAAAAACTTGTTTCTGCTGGGCAATCTGAAAACAACTGAAAAAAGTGTTGGAAGGTGAACAACCCCTTCAAGCTGGAAAAGCATGAATATGTTTACAGGGTATATTTAGACTTTAGAATAATTTAATGTTGGTCACAACCAAAGATGATCAAATTGCACTGATCTGATTGATGATAATACCACTGTGGCCCCATTCAACTATGGGTTTGCTAGTGATCCATCATCTCTAGAAAGTACTTACAATTCATTTATGTTCTG
The DNA here is from genome assembly GCA_024363595.1 of Xenopus borealis. NCBI lineage: Eukaryota > Metazoa > Chordata > Amphibia > Anura > Pipidae > Xenopus > Xenopus borealis. The sequence goes on from CM044435.1 coordinate 107,162,058, forward strand.
TGCTTTGTCATTCTTAAACCATGATAAAAAGTTCACATCCTTGATGTATTCATTATTAAAACTAGTAAATACAATACCATAGAAAGCAGGCCTTGGGCCCAGGATAGTAAAACTAAACCTATTGGGAATATGTATTGCCTCGTTTTCAATGCTTCATAAATAACAGAACCTTCATCCAGAAAACCCCAGGTTCCAAGCATGGTGGATAATAGATCCCCAAATAGTTCATCATTGTGGTTCCCATTCATTTCACAAGCTTTGCAAGTCGGAGAACAAAAAAAAAGTAAGCTACTGAGATGTTAACATCTAAAGACACAGGTGGATTAGCTGGACAACAAAGGAAAATCAATTTCGCAGCGGGAGTCAACGGAATGAGCAGCCTTCGTAAATGTATCTGAAGCCATGAAGTGCTCATCTCAGATGCTGAGAGACAACTATTCATGCATCTATCGCCCTAAACCATTAACTGTTTAAAGAAAGTAAGCATTAGCCAACTTATTTAAAGGGGGCTTTTCTGCAAACAGTGTGCCCAAAATAATTTAAGCCCCCTTAAAAAATGGCTGTGGCTTTTTTTTTTTAACTCTTTCTATACACTTTTAGATTGATTTAACTGTGAGCAGAGTGTAATAGGTGTAGCAATCCATTTGCAGCCTGATATTATGTCTACTGGTCTTTGGAAGAAAATGCACCATATCACTATCTGGCCTCTTTCTTACCAAAATAAGCTTTGTGTATGCCGAGTTGCAAATTTCTCACCTGTTGAAGCTATGGCATAATGCAAGAACAGTGCTATACCGTGGCATTATGCAAGGTTGTTTTTTTTTTTTTTTAGGATTAAGGATCTTTCAACTAAATCCTTCAAAAGACATTTAATATTTGTATTTGTGATACAAAATGAGTATCAGTATATTTTAGTTCCATTTCTCTTTTTTTTTCTCAGGGAAAAGTGATCCATTTTGTGTCCTGGAGGTGGGAAATGATAGGCTTCAGACTCATACAGTGTACAAAAACCTCAACCCAGAATGGAACAAAGTATTCACTTTGTAAGTATATGTGTTTTCTTTGGCTTTGGGCTGTACATTGACCCCGCCCCCATGAATGTGCCCCAACCCAGTCCTGTTTCGCCTGCACTGGCCCTCCCTTTGACTTAATGGCTCTGGGTGGCCAACTGCATTTCCCCATGTAAATCCACCACTTTCCTCTGCTGAGTAACTTAACTTTCTGATGGCTAGTAGACCTTCACAGTGGGTGGTTCTGCTGTTTCAGATTCAAACTGCTTGTATGTTGAAAAGTAAAATGAAAAGTGATACTTGTTTTTACATCTATCATATTGCCTTTGAAAGCTTCGTATAACTAAGTTATAAAGTATTTGCACAATGCTTTTACATTACCTGTCTGATGCCCCGTGTTCCCATATGAGGGCGCTGCCATCTTTGTGCAGCAGGAGTCCTTTAGTATTAGATACTCTGTCTGAGATGGGTCAGTCAGGTTGGCAAAACAGTCAAGCTTAGAAACTTCAACTAACAATTATGTAGAAAAACAAACCTCTCAGCATAAAACAATTGGCATGACCAATAGGTAACTTTTAATGTACAATCATATTTTAAAAAGTGTTTTTTTTTTTCGTGCAATTTGCCAATGATGGAGCCGGTCTGCTATGAGTAATTTGTTTTACTTGTGACAATCCAAGGTTGGGCAAGGAGAATGCATTTTCGGGAGATTTCTGCCCATTGTAGCACTACTAAAACATTGTATAAAAAAAATCTGATGGATATTTCTCTGCCTAGCTTTGCTACACCCTAATTTCTTAAATTTTTTGTATTTGCTACTTAGTGATTGCCTTTTACACTCTGCTTCCTGTACTGATTCTCACAGTTTAACTGCAGCAGGCCATCCATACTTTAACTTAAAGGAGAATTCATGGAGAAATGCCCCATACAGATTCAGGCAGCGGTTTTGCACGCAGCCATCTTGTGGGTCTTCGGTAAGCTGACTGGGAGATCTGCAATTTATGTCCATTTCGGCCCATGCAAATTATGAGTTGTCTGGCAAATTGCTCCAACTGCGCATGTATGTCTGCGTGGAATTCTGTAGCCTGAATCTGCACGAGGGGTAAGTATAAAGTATGGGGTATATCTCCGGGGGGCACTTAGACTGAGGGGGAGGAGGGAGGGGGGTCTACATGGGGTGGGGGGGGTACAGATTTTTTATTACAGGGTTGAATTCTCCTTTAAAGAAAAGTTAAAAATGTCCCTATTTATTTATTATAATGCTAAATAGGACAGTACTTTAGAGAAGATCATTCAACCCCAAACACAAACTGCCTTCAATATACCCTAACACCTGATTTGTAGTTTATCTGCACAAACACAGTCCCTGTTTTTAATTTGGTAAGTGTTTGCTGTGTAGCAGAGATGTGTAACATATGAACCCTCCAACTTCAGTATCAACAGTTAAAAGAGCCCATTGAAGGAGTTTGGTTATGCTTGAGAGAGCATCAGCTATAACATTGATTCTCACAGCTGTTCCTGTAGGCGCCCTCAATGGATGCTGTCTGAATGTAAATACCACCGCACAAGTGGATTTTTAGGTAGCAACGTTGAATAGGTAGGCTTCTACACTCCTGTTGTGCCCTGTACAAATACTCTGGTGCTAAGTCACAGACTCAATTTAGAGGCTATGTGAAGCTGCCCTGTAAATTACTAAGCAAGAATACATTAGGCCATGTGAAGTTTTTGCCTCTAGGTGGCGATAATAAGGTAGGATATAAAGCACCATGATTTTTTTGAAGAGTCAATATTTAATTTTTCCGTTTCTCATTTTCAGCCCCATTAAAGATATCCATGATGTTTTGGATGTGACCGTCTTTGATGAAGATGGGGATAAGCCTCCTGATTTTCTGGGGAAAGTAGCAATTCCATTGTTATCTGTAAGTTGAAAGACAAAACTTAATATGTTTTTGGTTCAGTGTTTTTCTTGCTGTGAGATCAGACCCACTTGTTAGCTTGAAGTCAGCTCTGCTTCTTTAGAGGTTTAAAGAACAAAGTAAATGTATAAAACTGGAATTTCTGCAGACACCTAATTGTTTTAATGTTTGGTTGTGTTCTTTCAAAAAGGGAAAATAAATGGCAAGGACTTGGATGAGAACCCACTAATATATAATATATTTTATTATTATTATTAACATGTATTTCTATAGCGCCAACATATTGCGTACAGCTTTAAAGTAAATGTGATTCTCACAGTTTACCCGCAGCAGGCCATCCATACTTTAACTTAAAGGAGAATTCATGGAGAAATGCCCCATACTTTATACTTGCCCCTCGGCGCAGATTCAGGCAGCGGTGTTGCACGCAGCCATCTTGTGGGTCTTCGGTTAGCTGACTGGGAGATCTGCAATTTACATCCATTTTGGCTCATGCGGAGCAAATTGCTCCAACTGCGCGTGCATGTATGCGTGGAATTCTGTAGCCTGAATCTGCACGAGGGGTAAGTATAAAGTATGGGGTATATCTCTGGGGGGCACTTAGGCTGGGGGGGATGAGGGAGGGTGGTCTACATGGGGTGGGGGGAGGTACAGGTTTTTATATTACAGGGTTGAATTCTCCTTTAAAGAAAAGTTAAAAATGTCCCTATTTATTTATTATAATGCTAAATAGGACAGTACTTTAGAGAAGATCATTCAACCCCAAACACAAACTGTCTATGGTGGGGAAGGCCAATTAAAAGAGAGTTACAATAGTCTAAACGTGATATGACGAGAGAGTGAATAAGAATTTTGGCAGCATCTTGGGTGATAAATGATCGTATTTTGGATATGTTCCTTTGGTGGAAGTGCATTAGTTAGTCGGGTCAGTGGAGTGTTGTGGCTTAAAACCAGATTGTAGGGGGTCCATTAGATTGTCAGAGAGGTATGAGGTTAGTCGGTTGTAGGCTAGGCACTCAACCGGATTGAAGGGGGGTCCAGTAGATTATTGTCAGAGAGGTATGAGGTTAGTCGGTTGTAGGCTAGGCGCTCAAGTAGTTTAGAGATGAAAGGTAGCAGATAGATAGGTCGGAGGTTGTCAAGATTGGAGGAATCAAGAGAGGGTTTTTTCAGGATGGGGGTGACGAGCATGTTTTAGTTGAGACGGTAACACTCCAGTTGAGAGCGAGAGATTAAATAGATGAGTTAAGGCTTTGATTAGGCATGGATTGTTATCACGGAGAAGTTTTGAAGGAATTGGATCAAGCCGGCAGGTAGTAAGGTGGGAAGAGGCCAAAAGTTTTGAGACTTCTTCATAAGGGACAGGGGTGAAGGAGCACAGGAGAGATTGGGGAGTGTGGAGGGAGGGTGGTGGAAGTCTAAGGGGGTTGAGTAGTGTGATATAACATTATTTCCCCCAGTTTCCATTCCAACAATGGGACATAAGGTGGTGTGACACATTAACCTTCATTTCTCCTAGGCTTGGTATTCATACTTATAATAGACCCCACATCCTCTTAGACAGGAATTTCCCTCAATAGGAGTTGTACCCAACCACTAAAATAATATTTTGTTCTTAAGTAAATAATACAGAGCAAGAGAGCACATTTTTTTCATGTAGTGCTTTCTCTGAGCTTTTTTCCCTTCACCAAATTAAGAATAGCTGATAACCAGTTCCTCTTCCATAAATGCATTGCTTTTGCTGGGGAATATAATGCAAGTGCTACTGAGCTTTTTTCCTGCTGCTGTGTATTTGTGCTCCTGCATTTTTACTTTAGTATTTAACACATTCTGTAGTATTTTAACAGTTGCTGAACAATGTATACACAGCATACTTCTGTTCCCCGTCTATTTTTTCTCCATTTCCCTGGCCACCCTGATCTCCAAATCTCTCCTCACCAGACTTTTCCCTGTGGGGCTTTCTTAAGAGCGAGCTTTACGAGAACTGCCCTGGATCTGTCGGCACGCTAGAAGAGACATCACTGCAGCCATCAGCACAATCAATCAGCATAAAAACATGCTGTTAGCAGCAGTGAACACTGGACTGCTGTTGTGTTAGCAATACATGAACTCTAAGGGTAATTACACATGGAGAGATTTCAGGCTTTTTGGTACCCACAACTTTTGGTCCTGCTTACTGACCTACTAAAACACTTCACCTTAATGACAAGCAGCTAAAAGCTATCCATGAAAGTGCTCTGAAACATTGCCATTCCTGTCTATCTCTTGACAAAGACACACTTTTGTAACTCTAGTGGAGATACTAATGCATGTATGTGCCCAATGTGTTAGCATGTTAAGCTGCTTACCAGTCACAAACTGGACCTCAGCTGTTTGCACTATTTTAACAGGGTTATTGTGTGCAATCTGTGACCACATAAAAAAAGCTCCTCTGTGTTTTTAGAAAATGAGGATATTTCACCTGCCTCAAAAAGGTATAACATACCATGTCCTCTAGTTTTGGACAATAGTTGACTGAGGGTGTTGGAAGTCAGAGTTTGGAACTAGTAGAAGGCAGTGAGTTTAACACCCCAGATATTATTATCTTAACCTTCATTTGCAACAGATACCATACCTTTTGGAATGGCTGGGTTAAAATGAACAGACTCAGAGCCAACGATTGTATCGTTTCAGCAACATATACAGGTGCCCAGGATTCCTGCTGAATTCTGAATACAAACCGAGTGCAGTGTAACTGTCGGCTCTGGGTATTACACAGAAGATGAGTTTCATCAACCACCTGATGTTTACAGAGAGATGATTCCGTCTTGCTCTTCTCTGTGTGATTTTTTTGACTTTTTTTTTTTTTTTTGATCCATGTTAATGTCTCCCAGAGTCCTCATATTCCTGATGTTATTGGAAGAGTGAGAGGTCTGAGCAGATGCTCCGAAACATCACTGTTTGGTACCAAATGTTCCATGTGCTCATTTGTACGAACTGTCGGACTCTCACAGATTGTTATGAGCTTGTGGATAGTCTCTTTATCTACACCTACACCAAGGGAAGGCCTCATAACTGAAGGGTTATTTGGCAAAACCAATCACAATGTTTTTAATTCTTTGCTGCTAAATTGCTTTTTTTATGTGCTAGGAACACATAGTCCAAGTACAAGCCTATTCGCACCTCCTAAATGACTCCAGCACATTGCGGGCCTGTGTTCAAATTATGAAATGAGCGGCCACATGAAGAATTAAAGGGTCATTTACAAACACAGCTGCATGTGCATTTGTGCTTCAGTCTATGCAAATGTTGCATGTATTGACACCATTCAAGGTACCTGCATCCAAACACACTCCTTGTGTACAATGAAGAACGTTTTTGTGCAGTTGTTGTAACTCATGGGGTGCAACTTGCCATGAATCTGGAATTCTGGGGGAAAAACTGCTGCATTGGGGGTAAAAAACATGACGATTTACATCCGAAAATTGAGCTTTTCTAATCACACTGTGTTCATACTGACCCTTATAAAGTCCAGAACCTGTGTCAGTCTGCATAGTAATTTAAAGTGTTTGTGTTTCATTCATAAAGTATCAGAATAAGCTGATATCTTTCTGTCTGTCCATATTGGCAACCTTTAAAGATCCCTGAGCCATTATTGTTTTATATTCTCTTCTCTTAAAGGTAAAACATGGGCAGCAGGTAGCTTATCTGCTAAAGAATAAAGACTTGGGCAGCACATCCAAAGGAGTCCTTTATTTAGAAATTGATTTAATTTTCAACCCGGTAAGCTTTCTGCTAACACACATGCAGTTTAATGTGTCGTAGTTTCTATGCCTTTGCAGCTTTAATAATTTATGTATTTATTTATTTATTACACCAAAGGTGAGAGCGGGTATTAGGACGTTTATTCCTCGAGAAAGGCGCTTTGTGGAAGAGAACCCCAAGTTTTCCAAAAAGGTTTGGCACATAATAATAAATAGATAAATGTGAATTGATTTTAAAATGTCATTATACAGCAGTGAAAATAAGTATTGAACACCTCAACAGTTTTCTCAGTAAATCTATTTCAAATTGAGATCAAATTTACACCTGACGTTGGTAACAACCCAAATAATTCACACATACAAAGAAATCAAAACAAATAAGTCCATAAATTAAGTTATGCGTAATAAAGCAGAACAACACAGGAAATAAGTATTGAACTCAGAAAAGGTGGTGAAAAAAGGCATGGAAAGCCAAGAAACCTGCTGAAAGCGGTCATTATGTAGAAAGCAATCCTGCCCCCTAACAATGCATATTGATATAAACTTTCTCATTGCCAAGGTAGCACACAAGAACCATCTCATGATGGGTAAAAGCAAAGAGCTCTCTCAAGACCATCGCAACCTTGTTGCCAAACTTTCTGATGGCATTGGTTATAGACGTATTTCTAAGCTGCTGAATGTTCCAGTGAACACCATTGTGACCATGATCCGGAAGTGGAAAGAAAATAATTTCACCCTAAACTGGCCACGACCAGGTGCTCCTCGCAAGATTTCTGACAGAGGAGTCAACAAAATAATCAAGAGTTGTGCAAGAGCCATGGATCACTTGCCGAGAGCTTCAGAAAGACCTTGAATTAGCTGGTAAAGTTGTGTAATAGAAAACAATAAGTAATGCGCTCAGCTGACAAGGCTACTGTGCAGACTCACTGTACACTCCACTCCATTGCTGAAGAAAAAGCATGTTGAAGCTTGTTTAAAGTTTGCTGCACATAATTCTGGGTGAATAAAGTCTGGTCAGATGAGGCCGAAATTTGGATGTCATTGCACACACCAAAAACACCATACCAACAGTGAAGTTTAAGTTTGGGAACATCAAGGTGTGTTGCTGTTTTTCAGCATATGATTCTGCCAGACTTCATATAATTGAAGGAAGGATGAATGGAGAAATGTAATGGGACATTATTGATAAGAATCTGCTGCCATCTACCAGGATGCTGAAGATGAAATGAGGGTGGACATTTCAGCAAGGCACTAATCTCAAACACACAGCCAAAGTAACTCTCAATTGGTTTTAAAGAAAATAAATCTGCTAGAATGGCCCAGTCAATCACCCGACTTGAATCCAATTGAAAATCTATGGAAAGAACTGAAGATCAGAGTTCGGGAAGGCCCCAGGAACCTTCAAGATTTGAAGACAGTTTGAATGGAAGAATCATCCCAAATAACAGAGAAATGCATGCAGCTAGTTTCTCCGTACAGGAGGCACCTTGAAGCTGTCCAGGGCCGCTCCTGGTATGAGGCAAGGTGAGAACCTTGCCTCAGGCGGCACAGAGCGGCCAGTTACCAGGGGCGGCAAAAAGCGATGCGGCCACTCTGAAGCTACAAGTTAGAAGCGCAAAGCAGGAGGGGCGGTGGCAGCAGTATTAAGTATTAAATGCATTTAATAAGCGCGTTCAAAACTTATTTCCTGTGTCATTCCACTACATTACACATAATTTATGGACTTGATTGTTCTGATTTCTTTATATGTGTGCAATAATTGGCTTGTTACCAACATCTCGTGTAAATTTCATGTCAATAGCCCCATTCAAAATGAGAAATCCTTTGACGTGTTTAATACTAATTATATATATATATATATAATCATCAGGATGTATTCTTTTATTATGTATGTCATACAGATTTTTGTCCTTCATACACTTAAGCAAATCACTTTCAAAGCGCTACTCCTAATTGTTGATCTAAGATCTTTAAGTATTCTCGACTACAAGGGTAATCCAATTCTCCTTCTCTAGATCTTATCACGAAATATTTACCGCGTCAAAAAAATCACCATGGCAATCTGGAATACAGTCCAGTTCATCAAGAGCTGCTTTCAGTGGGAGTCCAAAAAGAAAAGTTTAATCGCTTTCTTGGTAAGTCCCCTCCTTTATGAGAGAGTATGAATGAAGCTTACACTGATGGGGCATAGATTTCCAGCCTGCTTGGCAGCTGAAAGGAGCACCAAGGCTCTGTAATCATCTACTGTAAGGTTTGCAACAAGAAGCTACTGTTTATTTGAGCAGCATCTTCATTATAGTGCAATGTACATGGTATTGCCCTACTTCAAACATTTTTATTTACTCTACACAAAAAAGCATGGCTGCAAGCCAAACCTATTTTCCCACAACATTCGAGTTGTTATAATGTTTGTCCTAAATAATTATCATTAGTAATTAAAAAAGGGTGCTGCCACCAAGCAAAAGTTTTCATTGTTATGAAAAGGGATATTATTATTAATCCTATCCATTAGGTACAGTAATTTAAGGTACTGTATGTTAAATCCCATCTAGAGTATGTCCTATGTTATCATCAACTCAGCAATGACTCTGCAGTTAGTAACAGAAGTCCAAGTGCATCATTTCAGCTTGTATTATTATTAGCTGACAATCTGGACATTACACAAGATTATTTTGACTATTCAATAGCCATACAGCATTTATTTTTGCTGAAAGCTTTGCAGAGGTCTCGGCCAACGATAATAATCATTGAAGTGGAAGAAATATTTATATTTGAGGTAACATTCTAGAACAACATTGTTTTAAAATGTTCATACATCATTTTGGAAAACATGGAACGGAATAAGATCCATACTATTAATATGAAATGATCCTATCAGAATTATCTGGTATCTATCTACCTATCATCTCTCACCTATCTAGCTATCTATATATATA
>CM044435.1:107172788-107196900 GCA_024363595.1 Xenopus borealis
GTGCAGCTCAGTGATAATTTTAGCCGCCTGATCTGATGTTCATAAAGAGAAGCCCTTGTTGTGCTTTGGAGAGTGTTCCCACTCTGGTGTCAGGCTGCTTTTCCTTCTCATTATATGGTTCTGCTATAGTTCTTTAGCTGTCGTCTGATATCTGACAGCCTGCTCTGACAAGTAGTGGGTGTCAGCGGTCAATTTGACCTCCTCGATGGGCCTCTCTTATAAGGGGGTGTGCCCAGACCCCTAATCTGCAATATCTTTACAAGAAGAGGGACTGTCCAGAGGAGGACTGCCCTCTACTACATTGCTTCAGTAGTTAAAAACTGCATGGAGGGCAGAGAATAGCAAAGCACAGACAGATGCTACTTTTTATAGCAATTACATTTCCTAGTAACTTTACAGTTGTTGAAAATTTGTATTCATGTCATTTGAAAAGCTGTTTTCTTTCATAATGCCTGTGGCCTTCTTGATGTTGCTGAACTACAACTTCCAGAACCAGTTGCTTGATTATCATTTGCCCGTGAATAGGGATGAGCAAAACTGTCCAGAAGTAAAAAAAAAAATTTGAGAAATGCATAAAAGCCAATAGGAGACTTTTTTTCTTTTTTTTTTTTTTTTTTTTTTTTTTTTTTTTTGACGCACAGCAATTTTTTTTCTCACTCCAAATGCTTTATAGTCAATTGCCATTTTTTCTTGTGCTGTCTTTTTTTTTCTCTTGGTGACTTTTGCTCCAAATGCATTAAAGTCAAAGGGTGTTTTTTGCCTCTGCAACTTTTTTCATCGCAGCAAAGTATTTTGTGGCTAATTTTCGAAAACAAATTTGCAGATGGCAAAATGCAGAATTTCGTTGTGAAATCCATGCCTGGAAAAAAAAAATAACCATAAGAATTTTCAGAGATTGAATTTCAGAATACACTGCCTGATGCTTGCAGTGTGCAGCTTAGTTGACTGCACAGAACCAGTGTGTTGTAGGAGTGATCCTATTCTGTGTTTTTATTTCAGAACATAGTTGTGCAACTCAATTCCAGGATTTCTGGGGTAGTGAGGGATACCACTGTTTCGGTCTATCCATATGTTCTATATCTGTAACATACATACAGATCTCTTGGTTATCTACTAGATATTGTATCACACAAGTGGTAGAGCACTGAGGGGTGCAAAGTGATGCCCCTTATTGCTCATTTATATTAAGCACTTGCATCCAGGGGACTATCCGTGCTTTATGCCTCGTGCTGGATTATGAACAAGACAGCACTGACCTTACCACCTGCCATAGGCAAGGTATGCAAGTTAGAGAACAGGTAGGAGGTGAGAGGCAGGATGCCTAAGGAGGGGTTGGGGGGAAACTTATAATTTTAAAGGGCCTTTAAGCCCCTTTCTAAAGCAAAACAACAATGGTATGTGTATCTATGAGCAACGTCTGCCCAGCTAATTCAGTGCTCCAGTTAAAGTTAACTGCTGTTGTTATAGGCTAGGGTAACTTTGACAAGGTTTGAGCCTAACTTTGCTTGGATTTAATTTTGCCAGTTACCTGTATCATTCTACAATTTTTCTTTTCTTTTTTTAGAAGATTTACTGACCCATGTTTATATATTTAATCATCCTATCATCCTATTATCCTGCATTTTGCAGTGCATGGACAATCAGACTGACAAATGTCTTATACATTTTATATATATGTATTTTTAACATTTGCAACAGTTACTCCAGTAAATAACTTATCTTGACCAACAAGGAATGGATGTTCAGTTAGATCAAGTCAAGGAATGCTACTCGAATCAGCTGTTGCAATTCGTACTTTAAAGATTCCTCTAGGTGGCACCAAAATTCCATGAATGACCCTGCGTGAATTCCGGGTCTTTGTTTTTAACATCTTTTTTTTTTTTTTAACAGACTTTGTGGAATTGTTTGCCTGACTGTAACACAGAAACCGTATTAACTGTTATATCACAAGAAGGTTTCTGTTTCCAGACAATCTGCGCTTGCAAGGACCAGTTTATGGGCTCATACACACGGGTGCAACATTCGTGCTTTTTTTTAAATGCTTTTTGAGTGCATTGTACATCCATAACAAATGATACAGTGAAAATTTAACTGAGCATTACAAGCATTTATTCAAAAGGTGCACATTTATGAAGCATTGGGAGTGCTGATGGTAGCTATGCACACATGCTACACAGTTAAATTATATATATTCACTCATCTTCCCATAACAAACATGCTACACAGTTTAATTCTTATATATTCACTCGTCTTACCGTATCGCACATGCTAAACAGTTACATTTGATATATTCACTCATCATCCCATAATGCAGGGCTGCCCAATTAGCAGGTCTGTAGGTCTGATGTAGCTTTTCAAGGGAGATTTATTTCCCCATGTCTGCTCAAAGACCCATTAGACATATTTTTTATGACATCATAATTTTATGATAAACCCTGTAATATGCTGTATGGTCTGCTACATGTACAAGGTTGCACTGATGCTGTGCAACTTCTTATATAGCAATGTGCAGAGTAGATAGAATTATATACACCCTGTGCAGAGTAGATAGAATTATCACATGCCGTGGCCTCCCAACAAGTTTGATGACTTCAGTCTAATAACACACCACACCCCATTAGCTATAACCGGTTACACACTTTATATCATTGTTGTTATATAGTTGTTATATGTACAGACCCACTGGGGTACAGGGAAATGAACATACTTGCAATTACCAATTAATAGCTGACAAGTGTAATTATGTAATAATCAATCATTGGTAGCCACCATCAACACAGACCTTTTTACAGGTCACTTCTTTGAAAGTAAACAGCTGATTGGTCCTTGTGGGAAACCTAGAACGTGTCTTACAGAAGGGGAAGGTACGTTATATCACATCAGAGCAGAATGTAGGTGGATGGGTAATGGTGACTAACCCCTCGGTTTGAAAACCAATTCATGAACAATCCTATCCCTGATATTGTTTTGCCATCAGAATGGTATTTCACTGATCTAGCTGGTAAAATAGTAGCTAAAGTACAGTCTGCTATTAAAAATTTGGAAAGTTATACCCAAACCCATGCCGAAAATGTAGAAAATAAAGCAGCAGCACTCCGGTATACTTTGAAAAATTGTGAAAAAACTTTACTCACATGCCATAGGCAACGTTTCGGTCTACACAGGCCCTTTGTCAAGCCATCCGAACCCATGCCAGAACCTGCACCTATGATAGCTGGCTTCCCACCATCATTCACCTGATCAGCTGGGCTGCTCCCCCAAACCTCCCATTCCATGCCTTACACCTTTTATCTGCTGCCTGCTTTTTTTTTTTTTTTTTTGGAGGGAGCGACCCAGAAACCTTCACTGAGGCTGGGACACAAGGATAGGGTTCATCAGCTATGGTTTAGAGTAGGGCTCTGCAACCTCCAGTATCCTGTAGGGATACACTGAATCCTGCATTCAATTCAGGATTTGGCTAAATCATAGATCTTTTTCAAAACTTGGATTTGGCCATATCTTACCCTATGTAGGGTTGCCACCCGGCCTGTATTTTTTCCTGACTAGCCAGTAAAACACATGACAATGCGGCAGTTACATCACTAGTAAATTTATAATACCTTTAAGACCATGGCCCACCCACTCAAAGCCCCGATCCACCCCAATCTTTTTTCTCTCCCCTAATATCTCTGTTATCTGCCTTTGATGCTCCCCTGTGTCATTGTTCCACCCCTCCCATTTACATCATGGCACCATCGTCTGTATGTCACAGTCTGTCCTTTTTATCTCTGCTTCACCATGCTAGCTTGTTAAATATTTTGGAGAAGGTGGCAACCCTAGTACAAATGTGCCCATAAAGCACTGGACAGTTAAGTTTTTTAAAAATTTTTATCAGGTAATGCAATTTAGAGGATATTTCTTTAATTTTATTATGAGATTTAGGATTTGGTTGCTATTCAGCCACATCCTTTCCGAGAACAACATTCATACAACATTCAGCTAAGCGCAAAAATTTAAAACATCCTTAGCATCCCAACAATTCTGAACATCTACTCCCGTTTTCTCTTTTAGGTGAGGAAGTAGAAGGAATTCAAAAACCTTTATCACCATCATCATCTCTTTCCATAATTGTCATGTACCAGCGAATTTTGCTATAATCTATTTGTTTAACAGATTGTAGAATAAACATATAAATATTCATCAGACATATCATTATGCTTTCAGCAAAGTGTACTTCTTATGCAAGTTTATTGTCTACACCATGCCATTAGGATATAACTAATACACATCTGCTGTGTGCAACTAGATTAGCCAGCCATAACAAGGAAGGGGGTTTGGGGGTGGGAGGTTTTGCATACGTATGGTTGTTTGACGATGAGGCTGACCCCTTATGGCCTATCCCAACTAGAAAAGTCCTTCTAGCTTGGAAGAAGACTCTACCATCATCTGATGGTTATTTCAGGTTTGCCTCTCAGATATGTGATATGTGACCTATATTGATATGTGACAAATGTTTTGCTCCTTGAATGTTTCTTACAAATCTGATGTATATAAAGACTGTTGGTTAGTTGAAAAATCATGTTGGTCTGAATACAAAGTAGTTTATATAACATGTTTTAAAGCTCTAAGTATAGGTGACAGTACTGATTGGCAAATTTGTTGTTTACTTTAATAGTTTGGAATTTACAGGCAGAAGTGCAAGCTTCAGCTGGAGTGGGTGGACATGGGACAGTCGACATAAATGTCCTTTGGGAAGGTGGTCACTCTTCAATTTGACATGGTGTAGATCTATCTACGACCTGTCTTTTCCAGGAAGCAAATAGGAAGCTCAATATTTCTGAAAGCTTCTGTTTATCAAATCAATTATTTTGGTCTTACAGGCACTGCAAGTTTTAATTTGTAAACAACAAACTGTCAAATCTTGCCTATATCGGTTTTATATATATATATATATATATATATATATATATATATATATATATGATAATGATAGCTAGAACTAACATGAGATGCCTTGCACTGCAAAGTCTAGATTTTGGACCTCTGTGGTCTTTCTATTCTTGTAACGGTTGTTTAGGGGGGAATCCATTTTTTCTAAAGTTGTAGCATACAAACTTCAACAAACTTGTGTTGTGTGTCTAACAGAGTCTTCCAGTAACACACTGGTATACCATAAAGACTTTCTATAAAATGTGGGATCTTTTATATGTCTAAATTCTTATGTGTTGTATGGTGGTCAAACACTATTAATGGATTTAAGTAATGATTTAAGCTTGTCTTCCCTAATTCCTTAGACACTTCCTTAAAGTATCTGAACAGTTGAGAAAGTTGATGGCTCCTCTAATTTTCTTTTACTGTCAAACTTTATCTGTCTGCCCATGATTGATTACGTGAAGGCACAAGTAATTGCTGGGAACCTTTTATCTTGGCAACACTGTTATATGATGATGATCATAGTAGCCAGTTCTTTGTTTTTGTCTCTTAAGTCATGTTCAACTAATTGCTGTAGGATTTTCAGCGCTACAAAACAAGTTGGCGCTATAGAAATACATGCTAATAATAATGTTAATAATTTCCCCTGCCCCAAAAGCCAATAACCCTTGTAGGCAATGAAGAGCCTGTCTGCATTTTAATGCAAAGGAACAGACTTGTATATTAACATTCTGCCCAGTAACTTTTCTGGTCATATATCTTATCTCAGAAAGGATTCATTCCACCCATACATTACTCCCTGATATGCATCTCATGTAAAAAGTAAAATTACAGTCTGCTCCATCATAGCCATAGAGCCTGTGTGCTATTATTTCTATTAAGGCCTGTTGGGCTGTTGGATCTCATTATCAGGTAATAAGAACAAGTGGGTGAACATCCATTCAGACAATATTGTCCCTTTGCCTATTCTATCAATGCTTAGCTTTACAGATTGCTGGACATGACCTGGTTCTACAGTTAAACCTACTCTAAATAGTGAGACTGAACCTTCTATAACTTTACATGTGATTTGGAGGACCTTTGATTATGTTTATTTCAGCATTATTCATATTTGGATATTTTCAGTATTATTTGTCCCCCTACCCATTAAAGGGAACCTTGTAAAATATGAAGCAAAAGGTCCACTTCACCACTAGGAAGTCTTTAACCTGCAAAACAAAAAAGGTTTATAAAAAGAAGTGACACCATAATTGTGGAAATGGCAACTAGCTCAGAAGAGTTGTATTGACCCTAAAGAATATTAAGGGTAATCGTTATATCAGTTTGTTCTACTACATATTCATAGAGGTCCATCTCCGTTAGGGTAAGATTAAGGGTGAAAATGTATTTGATGTCCTAGATATGGCTGATATAGCATGGCTTCACATATTTCTTAATTTTCGACAGCTTGTGTGCTATAACTGATGTACAGATTTAACCTGTCACATTTAAAATATTGCATTAGACTTGCTCTGATAAAGTTGGGACAGCAGCATTCACATTATACTGAAAGTGTATTTATACAGAGATCCAACAAAAACAAAAAAACCAAACAAAAAAAGTTCCGGTTTAATTTCCTTTCCTTGGGTTTATGCGTGACTTTCTCATTCTTAAACAGCAATGCCAGGGATTCAAGTTCTCTCTTTTCAAGACCAGCAATCAAAATTAAAAGTGAAATGCAATGTAACAGCAATACCTGACATTTACCATGTACAACATCCCTTTATAAGGTCAAGATAGTGTTACAGCTTTCAAACATTTCATTCTTCAGCCGTGTGTCCCGTTGTTCGGCTATGTTTTATGTACCCTTTCACTGCTAAGAAAAAAAATGTACTGTGGATTGTTCTACAACAACAGAAATAATTTGAAATATCTTCATAGGCCTTTGAAACCATTCACTTCCATGCTCTTCTGTAGGATTTGGCTTTTAGGTTTCAATGGAGAATTCTGCAAATAGTGTTTGCTGAACTGAGCCATATGGCAGAGAAGCATGTGCTTCTACTGTGGGCAAGCTGATCTCCATTATTTGTCTAGATTCACTTTTGGGACCTCCCCAGCCATATCCACTCTTATGTCTAAACACGTTGACAGGGGTTTTGATAAATAGGACACATTTTCCTTTTAATAACGGACTTGGATAAACAATTTAAAGGAATATTTATAGCCCATATATAGGGCTTCAATTTGAAATCACGGGGCCCCGTCCAGCAACATTTTCTGGGCCCTCTGTAAAAGCCCACCCCAGCCATCCCCACCCAGATTCCGCCCACACCACAGTAAAAAGACATCAATGGAAGTTAGGGCCCCCTATAAAAGTTTTTAAAAAACATTGGTGGCCAGGGTCCCCCTTAAAAGATAAAAAAAAAGCCATTGGTGGTAAGTGCCCCCCCCCCCGACAAGTTAAAAAAAAATTGGTGGCCAAGGGCCCCACAGAATATTTTAAAGTCAATATTGGTGGCCGGTGGTTTAATAAAATTTAAAAAAAAATTGGTGTTCGTTGGAACTTATCTTGGGTTCTTCCCCGGCTCCTTTCGTGGCTTCAGGACTTTTTGTGGCTTCAGGTCTTCAGCTTTGGCTCATAAGGTGGGGGCAGGCTAATTTGCAGCACAGCCAGGCCCCCCATTCAGGGCCAGGCCCAGCACAGTTGTACCCCCTGTGCCCTCCTGATGGTGGCTATGCATATAGATTAAGGTTGCACTGAATCCACTATTTGGAATTCAGCCGAATCCTTAAAGAAAGTTTTGACAAAATACCAAACCGAATCCTAATTTGTATATTAAGATTAGGGATGGGAAAGGAAAAAGTGGAAAAAAATGTTTTACTTCCTTCATTTTGTGACGAATAGTCAATTCATTTTTCTTCCTGCCCCTAATTTACATATGCAAATTAGGATTTGATTCAGCTGTATTCTGCTGAAAAAGGCCAAATCCTGGTTAAATCCCAAACCTGGATTCGGTGCTTCCCTATCATGTGGTGGGACAGGGAAGTTATTGCTGCTCAGTAAACCACTTGCTCTTACTTCCAACTGCATTGCCGCACCATAACATTCTGCTACATTAAATGCATTCGAGCGGCGAATGCTCCATATTCACAGTGTAAAAAAGTTGGAATATATTACAGCAATGTAGCCCTGTCTCTGTAATAGACTATGTTTCATCTGAATATAAAAATTAAAAATTCAAACAAAAATCTGGCCCACATGAAGAGTAAGCCCTTTGGGCATATGGTTCATTATGCATGTTCGTTTAATTACTAAAACACTTGGGATCTTTTCTCAGTTGCCCTTGCTTTCAACTTACAAAGTTGGAACTGTTTCCTAGCACAGAATATGTTGAACAGGCTTGCATAATAAGACTTGCTGGTCTTCCATAAAATGGAAATGATCTTCTGTAAAAATTTACAGCTAAAAACCAAATGTGAAGATTCAAAATTATACGATTACGGGATTTTGTTGTTTTTCCTTGTCTTGTCCTTGATTAGCTCGATAGGACAGTTACCTTGAAGTATCTTATCTCAGTCTGAGGTCAGCAGTAGGAAAATTATACTATAAATTAGCTGCATAAAAGATGCAGGTGATCAGTTAATAGATGTCATCTACATACGTAAGATGTTTCATTTGGTTTAAAAGTTAAACAGAAAAAAGTACAGTATAGACTGCCTTCAAAGAACAATCCTTCCCTATGTTTAAGTTCAACTTATGTTGGGGCTGTCCCGCTGATGCCCTGCTTTTACCCCAAGTGACTAAAATAATGCGCCCTGTGCTGTTGAGGTCTATGCAAAAGCATGTAGATTGGCAATTCCCACTCGTCCACTAAATGAATCCTATTTATCTATTATCATATTGATTATAGAGTGCTTGTTTAATAGAGGGAAGAGGAAAATTCTCCACAGTTTGTTTTCAAGTTGCCAACTGATATGCTGTTCAGAATTCATACCAACTTAATGTTGATTTTGGTGTGAAGCTGGAATTTGCTGTAAGTCTCCAGAGGGATAAACCAGTACAATGGCACACCATACAGAATATAGATAGCTGAATTTCCATCTGCAATGACAAAATGGGCACAAAACATTCTCTCCAGCAGGAGGAACCCAAATTTTTTAGATCAGCTACCACCATGCATGTCTTTTTGAGTGAGGCATACGTGGAAGAAGGATGCTAACTGTAGTTTGATTTTATAAAAGGAGACAGTTGGAGGAAAGGTTCCCAGTGGTTCACCTGCTATATTTTCTTATTTGGTCTGGAAATCAGAAACTTTGTAACAATGTACAATAATAATAAAATGAAAGGGTTGTGAGTATTTAGGAACACTGTGATGCAGTTTTCTCATCTTCTGAAGAGCTTCACCCTCCTCCCCCCTCCTGATACCCTGAGAACTGCATTAACAATGATCAGCAGTCTCCTCTCTCTCACAAACAATAATTTGTGTTCTACCATTGTCTCATTCTCCGTAGGTGTTTTTGTTAACTGTTTGGAACCTGGAGCTTTACATGGTCCCCCTGTTCCTGCTGCTTCTCTTTACTTACAACTTTACCATGATCACAACTGGGAAGGTCAACACTCAGGACAACCTGGTAAGTTAAGCCCAGTATTGATTTCTCTGCCCTGTGCATTCTCCACTTCAGCCGTAGGATACATATGCTTTGCCTGCTGGAGACACAGACTTGATTAAGTCTCTCCCAAAGCAACACTCTAATTATCTTATAAAACATGTCCCTCGACAGAAGTGTCTCCTTAAGGGATTTATATAATTGCTCACCTCTAATCCCTTTTTAGCTGGAGGAGCCATGATTTTTTTTTTATTGTTAGATCCATGCAACCAGTATCTGTTTCACATATAGACATGCAAGCTAGTATAGATTTGTTTAACTACTGCAAGTGTAAAGTGGTATAGTTCCATGTGATTTACCAACCAACTTGGCAGTAATAACAAGCCTTGTTTTTTATTTGTAGTTAAGGGATTTCCTAATAAACAAGCTTTAAGCAAGGTCGTTTATAAACTAATCATAATTTGATAATTTTACAACTCTTTTCATTGTCCATAACAGTGTCCGAAATAACATATTCTCACACAGATAGAGGTTTCCCATAACCACCCTTTACACTTGGGTAAACTGCAAGTATTTTACACATCCCTTGGATATGGGGTGCTGGCATAAATGTTGATCAGCTTCCCTGCTCCCCAGGTAGTCTCTCTGCGCATGTGATTTGCCCCATGTTATGGTTAGGTAGGTAAGTGGGGGGGGCAAACAATGGACAGAAATGTGTGATGAATGGAAAGGTCTATTAGCAGAGGCACCTAAGTACAAAGAGCAAACATTAAATCATTGAAATGAAACAGAAAAGGTTCTCTAATGACACATGCAGGACCCATTCATTTGTTTTTTGTCACATTTAGTTTTCAAATTTGTCATTGTGAGCTTGGGGCATTTTTTATGTGACCTAATGCACACATTTAGATTTTTAGGGTAAAGATCCAGGGATGTCCTTCATGACCTGCCAAAATTATGTTACTGAGTGTTCCTTCTCTGACATCACAGAGAGTATTTCCCTTCTGTATGAATGGGATGAGGTTGATGGTAGGGGAAGTCATTTTCACCTCCCTCAATTTTTATCAAGAGTATTGTGCCACTGAAACAGATGAACCTTTGATAGGCCTTAGAGTTTTATTATTATAAATTTTAGTACAACATAATCTGTTTTCTTTACCATTTAGGAAGGAATGGACATTGGCGATGATGACGAAGACGATGAAAAAGTAAGTTAGTGGGACTTGTGTCTGATCTTGTATTGCGTACAGTGTATTGCCACAGCAGAGGAGTTTTCTGTATTAACCAAGTTATACTGTACTTTAGCTAGGTATTTTGGAGACACATAGGAAGGAATGCAGGGCTTTGTATTTACAAGCATGCGGATATCTGCGAGACTGTATCAAGTAAAATGATTTGCTGAACAAGAAATAGGTAACACAAACCATAGATATATGGCAAGAAATGAATGTAAATGTCAGTTTGGTCGGACTTGTTATTTTGTGTTTTATAGTTTTACAAAGGTCACAAGGATCAAATAAGTACAGGTATGGAATCTTGTTATCCTGAAACCTGTTGTACTGAGGTAGTTTATCCAACAAACCCTTCTACCATGGACTCCATTTTAATCAAATAATTAAAATTTTCAAAATTAATTTATCTTTTCTGTGAAATAATACAACAGCACCTTTTACTTGATCTGAACTAAGAAATAATTAATCCTTATTGGAGGCATAACAATCCTGTTGAGTTTATTCAATGTTTAAATAATTTTTAGTAAACAAAATATGTTGATCCAAATTTTGAAAAGACCCCTTATCCAGAAAAATTAGATAAATGTTGAGAAAAATTAATGTTACTTGTGAGTTAAATCAGTACCCCCATCAAGAAAGGCAATGCAAGATCTTTTATATATACAGCTCTTAATATAACCATTGTAAAAAAGTAAAATTAAAAAATTAAAGTACAGTGTCTTTTTTTTTTAAATGTTTAAATAGACCATAAAATATCAGAGGCATTATTGTTTGTGCTTTGCCCTTTTCTTACTGGGATGAATCTGCCTTGGCTGAGGCCTGTTCTGTAGACTGCCACATAAATATCACCAGGGATGGTTTTAAGAAAGCTCCCTTTGGCATAAACAGTGGTTTTGTTTTAAAAGTAACAAAAATATATAATATTTAGACTTCTTCCCCCAGAAGGCTTCTTCTCATAATTTGTAGCTTCCTTGCACATCCTCCAGCAGACAACAGCAGCTCTCAAACCTCTAGAACAGTTAAGTGGAGGTTCACTTGGGAACAGTCTTTGTGAAATTAATGGGAATAATAGAGTTTATTTTATTAATGGTTTTCTCAAGCGAATGTGCACATGCCAAGCATAGCATAACATCTGGGAATTTGAACGTTCCCTCTGAAAGATAAATCCCTTACTCTCAAGCAGCCTGAGCCATCATTTACATTTCCTTTATACAACCCCCCCCAGGAAATTGCATCTGTGTGGATGAACTGTGGGAAGATTATTGCACTGCCATTAACTTTTTTTAAACTGCGACTTTACGCTTAATCTCAACACCAGAAATGGTAACCGGGCTCTGAGAGCTGTAGTTTACTCTAGCTCTAGGATTCGCACAGATAATATCGTGCAAAACGTATTTTCGTAAGATATTCGGTGCGTAAATGGTGGGAAATGAGCCGACCAATATCGTCAGAAGATTTAGATTTCAGTCAGCTGGTTGAATGGGCTGGACGAAAAATTTTGATTGGATGCCTGAAGGCATCCTTAACATTAGCCATTGTTAGTGCTGAATCATCAGATACAGGTAGAATTCTATTGTTTCTACCTGTATATCTGTTGATTCAGCCCTATACGTGTGTGTTGAAACGAACAATCTTTCTTGGAAAGATCTTTACAGAGAAAGATTGTAATTGTTACATTTATGGCCAGCATTATGGTCTTTGTGGTGCGACTGCATGATTCCCTGAATATATAAAAATAGCCTCCTACAATAGGATATAGTATTAAGACAAATTGATACCTAGTTCTAAACCATTATTTTTATTGTGAAGCTGATCTGAAAATTATCAAGGGGCCCCTAAGAAAATGGGTAAACTCTATATTAGGTGGATGTGCGGGTTGACCCAAAACCCGCTGTGACCTTTGGGTTGAGCACCAGTTGGGCCGGTTTGGCTTGAAATTTGCAGGTTAGGGTTGGGTGCAGGTCAAACTGGAGAAGGACACTTCACAAAGATTCCCTTTCTTGGAACCAGAGGTGTTTTTAATTAGTGCACCCCAGTTAAAGCAGTCTTATTGTAATGACCTATGCATTTCCCCTTTACAGTTTGCAAACCCAACCTTTTATATTTCTGAAGTGCAAACTGTAAACCCCCAACTATGTTATCCTTCCTTAAGGGCTCGAAATCCCTGTGCGGGTGTCATGGGTTCACACTTTCTGCAATGTACAAAGAACCGCAGGAAACGGAGAAAGATAAAAGTGCACTTATTTGACGATTTTTCCCCAGCTGAAACTGTCCATTATATGAGTTTTTCTTTCATGCGCTGAGGGTTCAGATTATATCATGTCAAACTTAAAAGGAGTCTCTGTGGTTGTCTGGGGGTGTGATGGGATAATGACATCATAAGGCTCTTTCCTGCAGAGTTTGCAACCAGAGAGGGTAACATTCAAACTTCTGATTTTGACATCTGGTCCTGGAAACATTATGCAAAACTCAACTTCTAGATGCTAATTAATTCTGAAGATTCCTTAAGGAACAGACTGCCTTGTGTGTTGCTTTTTTTCGACTATTCTTTTGCCGCTGACTTGCATTTATTTGCAGATGTACAGTTTTCCTTTTTCAATGCTAAAGGCACTTGCTTCATATGTGACTTTGGAACTTTTTTAAATAACTCACAACCTCTTTTACTGGGTCTTGGTCTACAATGTCTTACTGTGTTTTTGTGCATGTCTGTGGGGCATGGGGGGAATTAAAATGTTACCTCTCATTATTCCACCTGCACATTGGTCTTTTTATTAGGGATGCACCAAATCCACTATTTTGGATTCGGCCGAATCCTTCACAAAACATTTGCTGAATACTGAACTGAATCCGAACCCTAATTTGCATATGCAAATTATGGGGGGGAACCTTTTTTTACTTCCTTGTTTTGTGACAAAAAGTCACGTGATTTCCCTCCCTGTTTTTAATTTATATATGCAAATTAGGATTCGGATTCAGTTCGGCCAGGCAGAAAGATTCGCTGAATCTCTGAAAAAAACTTGAATGTCAGGAAGACTACAAACATCACCAAATTGATCCCTGGACCTCTCCCATTGCCTTATACAGTAATTTGGCAGGTTTTAGGTGGCAAATAGTTGAATTTGAGTTCTTAAAGGGCCAGAATATGATAAATCTCGAAATTTGAATTAAAACTCGGCTGGATAATCTGTATAGTCTGGATAATTCACGATTTGAATTTGAGAGTTTAAAGCCGAAAAAAATTGGAAATTTTTAATTAGAATTTTCACTTTGATCCTTAGTAAATCTGCCCCTAAGTTTCCTGCCTTGAAAGGAACCAGGATCTCTGCATAAGAGCCCCTATCAATTGCTTAACCTCTAGGCCTTATGCTCTTATTACTTAAAAGACAAGGAAAGGTGTGATTGGAGGGTGCCAGTTTTTTAGGAACCCGCCCCCCACAGTGACTTTAATTGTTTACCATATACCCCAGGCCTGTGCTCCTCTTCTTTTAAAGGGGCAGTTCACCTTTTAAGTTAACTTTTAAGGGGTTATGTAATAAAATGCACTAAGTTTGACCCAGAGCAGTAGTAACCCATAACAAACTATAGGATGTTTGCTTTTTAACAGGTAACCAGTAAAGTCTACCTGCTTATTGGTTGCTATAGGTTACTCTTCATTGGCAAACTAAGTGCCTTTTTTATACATAACCCCCTTAGTATGTTATAGAATGGCCAGTTCTAAACAACTTTTCGATTGGCCTTCATTATTTATTTATTTTTATAGTTGTTTTTAAAAATGATTTGCTTTTTGTCTTCTGACTCGAGCTTTCAAATGGGGTTCACTGACCCCATTTAAAAACAAATGCTTTGTAAGGCTACACATTTATTGTTATTGCTACTCTTTATTATTCAAATCCGTGCCTGGTGGCTAGGGTAATTTGGATCCTAGCAAACCGATTGCTGAAATTGCAAACTGGAGTGCTGCTGAATACAAAGCTAAATAACTGCAAATAATAAAAAATGCAAACCGACTGCAAATTGTCTTAGAATATCACTCTCTACGTCGTACTAAAAGATGAACAACCCTTTTAAAATCTCACCGGCCAGGGATATGGTAGGGGGGTAGCCATTATATTCCAAGGAATCCTGTGTGATAAATGTGACCTGGCTTGGTGGCCTGCCAAAAACTACCCCGGGACCATCGCTCCACTTCTTTAGAAATTGTCCTGGGATAGTTTACAGCAGGGCAGATGTGCCAAAATATTTCCCAGATGACGTAAGTCATTATTAAAACCAGTGGGGGCTACCTAACTAATTGACAGCACAACTGTCTTTACCTTTACTTGTCCTTTAAGTACCTGGAGTTACCTGAACAGTTTTGAAGCCATTTAGGCTTTATGATGGAGCTCTAATTGTTAAATTGTGCCTGGAGATTTATGAGATAAATTTTGCTCATACCTTGTTTTAATTGTAGCCTTTCTCTTCATTTGTACATAATACTAAGGGGCAGATTTACTAAATTCACATGAAGGATTCGAAGTTTGATCAAATTTTCAAAAAGTTTCGAATTCGAAATTTCTAATGTTTTTGAAGACCCGCTTCGACCAGTGAATTTTGAAAATTCAATTGAATGATTCGAATAAAAATCTAATCGAATATTCGACAGTCGAATTACTTCCCCTTTAAATTTTTATTTGACTGCCTAGTTCGCCAGATCAAAGCTACCGCATCGGATTAAAAAAATTTTGATTGAATAAAAAAATTCAATCGATTTTTATCGATCGGATTTTTATATTTGATCATTCGACCAATCGAATTGCAGTAAGAATCCTTCGTTTTTGGAGGAATTTTATTCCATAACTATTCCCATTGTGGAATTTGAGGGTTTTTTAAACCTCAAATTTGACCCTTAGTAAATCTGCCCCTAAGTGTATAGTTCTGCTCTGTACACTCTAAAACTTAAATAATGTAATGTGGGCATCTCTACTAATTGTAGTCGAGAAAAAGCATTAACACATTATATTATGTTCCTTTATTGCTGTTGACACAAGGAGCATTGAATGAAAACAGAATAGATCTCTAGTATTTGCACTGCTGCCGGGCTTCAGCATCAAATTCTCACGCCGAAGTGCAATATTCATTTCTTCACTTGTGCACTGAGAAAATAAACTCCCAAGTGATTGCCATTATGTTCTTCTTCCAATTGAATCACAGTAACTTTTTTTTTCCCAGCAGCTTGCTAGTTGCAGCCGAAGTAATGTTGTGGTTGTTAAACTGTGTTATAACCACATTTCTTAGTTCAATCTGAAATGTGTAAATAAAGACAGCATGGTGTCTGTGCTGCTGCCAGATGATCTCTCTCTCTCTCTGTTTGCGGGAGCAGGAGTAGACTTGTCCCGGGGCTTAAACCTTTGTTCAAAGGACTTTATCATGTGGGCTAATAGCATGTTTTGGGGGGTCTGTGCACCTTGCTCATCACTGCTCATTTCACTGGTCATTAATGAACAGTGTGTATGATATTGGCTCTTTTGTATATGTGCTTTAAGTCATTTCTGCCAACACCCAATACTGTATTTTTGAGCTTGGACTGCTCGCAACATTTCCCATTTATAGTGTTTTGATTGCCACTACTAGAAGCTTCAGGTTTGCCTTAGTCCGATCCATGGTAGTTATTCAGGTATACAGGTAACCCCATCAAAGCAACCCCTGTATCATGGTTCCAACTCTCCCTGTATTCCAGCTAGGGATGTACTGAATCCGCTATTTGGGATATGGCTGAATGACTGAATCTTTAGTGAAAGATTTGGCCAAATACTGAACCGAATCCAAATCTTAATTTGCAAATTAGAGGTGGGAAAGGAAAAAGTAGAAAAAGAATGTTTTACTTCCTTGTTTTGAGATGACAAGTCATGTGATTTCCCTTCCCAAGCATAATTTACATATACAAATTAGGATTCGGATTTGGTTCAGCCACACACACACAAGGATTTGGCTGAATCCAAATCCTGCTGAAAAAGGCTGAATCCTGGATTTGTTGCATCCCTAATTCCAGCAGCCTTATTTTATGCTATTCACTAGTCTACACGGTACTGCAATATATCCACAATTCTGATTATTATCCCATATAACGTTATTGGGTACACTATTTTATAGATCTGATAAAATCAATTATTTTAAATTCCATCTTAGGAATCTGAAAGAAAGAGCATCAGAGACAGAATTCAGATGATACAAGACATTGTTATCACGGTTCAGAACGTCTTGGAAGAACTTGCATGCTTTGGTGAACGGATTAAAAAGTATGTGATCACGGCATCTTTCTTAATGTTGCTTCCTCATCCTGGGGTGCTTGTCTATGATGGCTTTAAAAGGGACAATATATCTGTTTTAAAGATAATAAAATGTACAGCCTGCAAATATAGCTTGATGCCTGAAATGAGTACATACCATTTAAAGTGCACAACAAACTGTCTGTAATGTAATATGTACTTATGTATGTATGTATTGAATTGCATGTATGTATGCTCCTTAACAGCTTTTTAAAAATAGTTATACAACTTTATTTTTAAAGTGCTGTTAAGGAGCCGCAGTGCTGTACAATTCATAAAAGTACAATCTATACAAAATGATACATGTGGAAGACAAATTACATAAATATACACAGAATTCAGGACAAAGAGATTAAGTGCTATGTGGTAAGAGTCATAGTGGGACGGAGTTCCCTGCCCCATAGAGCTTACTGTCTAAGTGATTCTAATTAATTGCTTCTAACATCCGTTTTCAGGGACATAAATAAAACATAAATAAAATAACCGACAGCCCAGGAGCAGCTGGCAAGGCAGTAGTTGGAGCCTCTCAGCCAACTTCAGGAGGGGGTTCCTTTCAAAGATTTGCAAAAAAAGTCTATACAAGTATAGGCACAAAACTCAACTTAACACCCTACTCTATGGTGGCAGCTATGTAGGCCACATTTTATTTTTCAATATGAAGAGCTCCAAACAAAATTTTTATGCCACACAAGGCAACATTGTCTTGCTTTGAAAATTAAGCATAGCTAAACAGGTCCTGCAAGACCATGTTGGCAGTTTATCAGGCAAAACTCAGATATCTATTGTGCACCCCGCTTGGATCTAATGTCTCCTTTTTGAATAACATTAAAACATGTTTCCGATGTAAACATTTCATTCAAATATTTTGCAGGCTTATACCCATTCTAGTAAAATGACAATGTATTTTTTTATATGTCTTCGTGACTTTTACAGGTACTGAGCTAAAAATACTTTTGCATTTGACACCACTTTTCTACTTGAGGTTATTCTTGCCTTGGAGTCACGCCTTTTAATTGTCAATGCATTTTTCCTCTAAGAGGTTTTAAAGTCATTCAAGGAAAAAATACCATCCAACCTTTCTAAACTCCCCAGGAGTCTGACTAAACTCCCTCCTGATTACACTGTGCCGTGTCTCATGTTTAGCTTGCATCTCGGCCAGGCAGCTATTTCCACTAAAGCATTGTACCAAAGGGCTTAAAATTAGAATTCTGCTAGCAGGCAGAAAGAAGAGTACAGAACACTTAAATGGTTGTACAAGTTAGAGCATCAACCCTCGGTCACTAGAGATGTTCCCCTGCTGATCTGCCAGTGTGTCAGTTATCAGTGTTTATGTGCAAGTCTGTGAGCTTTTACATTACAGGGAAACAAAGAAAGTATTACTGTGTCTGCTTCTTGATAAGTATCACATCCACAAACTATTCATTATTATACAGACTTTATTTGAAAACATTTTACAGGTATAGAACCTGTAATCCAGAATGTTAGGGACCTGTGGTTTTCCACATAACAAATCTTTCTGTAATTTTTATCTTCATACATTAACTCTATTAGAAAATCATGTAAACATTAAAGGCTGTCATGGGAAAACATGTTTTTTTTTTTTAAATGCATCAGTTAATAGTGCTGCTCCAGCAGAATTCTGCACTGAAATCCATTTCTCAAAAGAGCAAACAGATTTTTTTATATTCAGTTTTGAAATATGACATGGGGCTAGCCATTTTGTTAATTTCCCAGCTGCCCCTGGTCATGTGACTTGTGCCAGCACTTTAGGAGGGAACTTGCTTTCTGGCAGGCTGTTGTTTTTCCTTCTCAATGTAACTGAATAGAACACAGTGAGACATGGGTTTTTAATATTGAGTGCTGTTCTTAGATCTACCAGGCAGCTGTTATCTTGTGTTAGGGAGCTGTTATCTGGTTACCTTCTCATTGTTCTTTTATTAGGCTGCTGGGTGGGGGAAAGGGAGGGGGTAATATCGCTCCAACTTGCAGTACAGCAGTAAAGAGTGATTGAAGTTTATCAGAGCACAAGTCACATGACTTGGGACAGCTGGGAAATTGACAATGTCTAGCCCCATGTCAGATTTCAAAATGAAATATAAAAAAAATCAGTTTGCTGTTTTGAGAAATGGTTTTCAGTGCAGAATTCTTCTGGAACAGCGCTATTTGATGCATTTTGAAGACAAATTTTTTTCCCATGACAGGATCCCTTTAAATAAACCCAATAGGCTGGTTTTGCAGTAAGGATTAATTATATCTTTGTTTGAATCAAGTACAAGGTTTTATTATTACACAGAAAAAGGCAATAATTAAAACAAAATTTATTATTAAGATAAAATGGAGTCTATGGGCAGGTTTCCGGATAATGGATCCAATACCTATACCTATTTTGTTAAATGTATGTTTTAACCTTGCACCTGTATCTAGCTACAGTAAGGGACCACAAATGAAATGGTCAGAGTAAAATAACTGACCATGGACGTTTGTGATTAAGCCATAATGTATGTCCTCATTTAAATCATCGTCCCCAAATTTAATGTAAATGGACACAAATTATAGCAATTCAGCACTGAGTGAATGCATGTATATAACAGTACAGATTTAAAAAAAAAAAATCCAAAACAATTCCAAATGAGACCTAATAGCTTATCAGTGTTAGGTGGTGATGGGTATAATAAAGTATTCACTCTCCTTCAGATAGAATTGCTAGGATGCTCAGTCACATGGATATTTGTACCTGCATCACAACACAGCCTTTTGCTCCATTGATTCCAGTTAAAGGGCTATTTAACCTAAATAAATTGCGTAGTGAAAGAATGTTATTTTCTAATACAGGGTATGAGATCAGTGATCTGGAAACCAGTTACCCAGAAAGCTCTGAATTACAGAGAGGTAATCTCCCTTGGACTCCATTTTATCCAAATACTCCAATTTTTTTTTTTAAATTACCTTTTTCTCTGTAATAATAAAACAGTACCTTGACCCAAACTAAGATAGAATTAATCCTTATTGGAAGAAAAACCAACCTATGTGTTTATTTAATATTTACATGATTTTCTAATAGACTTAAGATGCAAATTATGGAAAACCCCAGGTCCCAAGCATTTTGGATAACAAGTCCCATACCTGTACAATATACATATTAATTTAGAACTTTCAGTGTTATCTGTGAATAGAATTTACTGAAAAATATATCCATCCCTCATATTTTATTCTACAATATTCT
Organism: Xenopus borealis; assembly: GCA_024363595.1. Taxonomy (NCBI): domain Eukaryota; kingdom Metazoa; phylum Chordata; class Amphibia; order Anura; family Pipidae; genus Xenopus; species Xenopus borealis. Next base: position 107,193,047 of record CM044435.1, read on the forward strand.
ACATATTTACATCTACAATTGTAACAATGTAGCAGTTGTCAGCTCTACTCCTGCCAAGACTCCAGTTCCCAAAATGCCTTGAATGTTTTGTGATTAACAGACTTGTGAGGAAGTATGCAAAGCATTGTGGGAAATTGAATATTGGTTTAGTGGGTAAATAAATACAAAATATGCAGCTAATTCACTGTTGATCATCCTTAAACCTTTCAAACCCCCTCTTTGAGGCAGGAAATTGTTTATCAAAATGAAATCTAAATACAATGGGGAAAAGTGGTGGTATTTGCCGTAACCTAACAAACGGCTATGGTGGTCAAGATATTTATCTCCATAGCTAGCGATCCCTTGATTTTTAAATGCAGCCTTTTTTAGCAGAATCTTATGCTTCTCTGTATTATTCCTGCAGCACCTTTAACTGGAGCATTCCGTTCCTGTCACTACTTGCCTGCTTTATTTTGTCGACCGCCACAGTGATCCTGTACTTTATTCCATTAAGATACATTGTCCTAATTTGGGGTAAGTAATAATTCAGAGTGTTATTTACTGAGATTTCCTGAGATGTCTTTCCTGAGTGCTAAATGCATTATGGGAAGCAGAGAAGGCACTACCTATTGGATTGTAGTGTTGCTGTTATATTGATAATAGTACCAGCACACACAAAAGTAGTGTGGTTTACATGATTATTTTAACATCTCATTTTCATATGAGCTAGGATGCACTCTACAATACCATGTTCATTAACATATGAAAGCAGATATATTTTTTGGATTGATGAAATCTGCATATGCTTATTAAACAAAACATTTTTTCATAATTAAAAGAAAGCATATTTGCCATTCTGAAATTAATCTGCAAAACAGAAACCATGAAGAACATTTTAAAGGTTTTGTGGATCACTTCAAAACTGTAGGCAGATCAGTCCAAAGAGCTCAGAATTTTGCCTACTGCAGTCTTAGACAAAACTAGAATATTTACTCTGTTCTGTAGTTTTATAAAGTATGTATGTTTTTATTGTTCTTTTGTAGGCATCAATAAATTTACAAAGAAGCTACGTAACCCTTATGCCTTAGACAACAACGAATTTCTAGATTTCCTCTCCAGGGTACCATCTGATGTCCAAAAGGCAAGTTGCATTTCCAAAATCCAAGTACAACAATGATTTGGGTCCATGAACCTATCTTACATGTACCAATGCATTCCCCCACCTCCAACAACAACACTTTCATCTCTTTGTCTGTAAGGGCCTTAAGATCAGCACAGCTAATCTCTAAAAAACTGCACATGGCAAGAAGCATATACAATTAGTTAAAATAAAACAAAATCTAAAGCCTTCAGGTTTGGTTCATGCTATGGTGCTCCAACCCAACTTGCTGTGATCTCCAGCATGATGGACACAAGCATGTGATGTGTAAGTTAGAACTTTTCGTGGATCAGAATTGGTAGGCATATCCTTGGCCATCTTTTCAAAGGATTTGTAACCCAAAGCTCTGCTTTTGTAGATCTATTTCAGATTCATAAAAGATAGATCACTGAAGAGGAACATTGAGCAATGAAGATACTCAATTCTTGAGATACAGAACATTTTTACAGTAGTGTATGATGGCCCCAGGTTCTTTACCCTGGAACACTCATTAATGGGAAAGCGGTTTCAGAGTTGTAATATTTTAGTGCAAAAACTTGAATAACAGGAGATATATCTCCTTCCATAAAGGATATAAATTACCACACAAAAAAGAGCCTTATGCATTTTGTGCTGATGACATGAGGTCCATATGGAAGTTTTTTTGTGTGATCATGACTAAGAGTATTCACAATTTAGCAGCTATACTTATTGGCCCAGAATGTGTTTCTGTTTCTACATTTTACTTTGTTATGGAGCACTACAGAATTAATAAGGTTTTTGAATTTTTATTATGGGGCCCAAGAACTTTTCCCTGTACTTTGCCCAGTCTTGCTTCTAGTTAATTTTTTATTATCAAAAAAAAACAGCTATAATTTTAGGCCATAAATTTAAAAATAAAATTATACGTTTATGCATATGTTTTGAGATAATTATTTCTTCCTGAATGTAGAAGGTTATTTTGTAATATGCAATTTTTTTTACCATAACCTCCTGGGGATTATTAAACCATGTAGTACTTTATTATAGCTTTAAGGTACTAAAAATAGACCTGTGTACCTGCAAAAATCATCTAGTAACCCCGGTGTCTCATTAGAAAAGAAATACATTTAATATTTGCACATCAAGAAACAAAGTGAGACTTCTCAAATCCTTTTGCAATTAATTCTCTGCGTTCTTTTGTTTAACTTTAGAAAATGATTCATTACCTTGAATATTCCTTGGTTTCTCCAGGTCTCTCCTTGGGGAGCCATTAACTAACTGTGTAGTAAGCTACAGTTACTTAATAGCAAACCTTGTGTCTGTTTATTTTTACAGGTGCAGTATGCAGAATTAAGACCTTGCAGTAACCAAGGTGCCCTCAGAAAGAAACGGAGTTGATTGTAGAGAAGATGACAAGCATTGATATTTTTAAACAAATATTTTTCATTTTTATAGAATCAACACTAAATCATAATGTTATACTTAGACAGTTTTGGAAAAAGCCAATGCCAGGAGTACTGGTTATCCCCTTAAATACCATTTGTATCCAGTGATAGGCTTAATTCCACCAAGTTTGTTCATTGATGGATTCCAGTTTCAGCTCAAGCATCTTGTGTGGATTTTCCCTGGAAAAATAGTTGTAACTAGAATAGGGTAACACATGAAAGTATAGAAGCAAGATGTAATGTTTTATATGTTTTGTAACAATGTTTTTTTTATGTATTTATTTTTGTAAAGGGAAGGCCAATGACTGCACCAGCCAGATGCAACTTTATTGCCTTAACACCTTAGGGCTCATTTACTTAACTAGTTTCAAGTGCTAAGCACAAATATCTGATGCTGTTTTTCTACCCACAAAGCACAACCAGAATCCCAAGATTATTGTGAGCACCCATAAAATAGCACATGTCTCTCCTTTTTGCATGCACTGGTAGACCTATTGCATGGGACTATTTGCAATGGGGTTAGTGGGAGATTCTAAAGGCGCAAGTGAGTTGCATTCGTAGGTACAATGCGCAAAGGGAGGCCTGGAAGTAACACCTCTTCAGAGGAGATGGTAAAGCCAGGGTTCCCATAAATCACAGTGCCCTGAACATTGCACCATCCACCTTATTCTGGAAAGAGGAGGCAACCAGCAGTTTGATGCGTCTACTGGATTGATACAAATATTTGTCTACACAGAATGATATATGCAATTTTGAATCATGAGCTGGTTAAATGTTTGGTGGCTGGGTAGCATAACCAAACTTCTTTTTTATCAACAAACACGAATGCCACTTTCCTATAATGTGCTGAATACTCCTTAAAAAACACTGCCACCTGCAGGTTTGGAGTGAATGTTTTCATGACTGATGTTCTCTGGTATTTGTATACAGAATAATTGCATTTGCACCTTATTCAAGGCCAAGTTGTGTATATAGTAATATATTGTAACATAAAGGGGTGTGTGTATAATTATATATGTGTATGAGACTGATGATTACCACAGACACTACAAGTATTTATCAAGCCAAAGATGCAGATAAATTGTGGAACTAGAAGCCATTTTTTTGTTCTCTTTGTATCTAAACATAAAAGCATAGTATACATTCCTATTGATAAGTATCCCTAAAAATCGTATCATTCTAAAGGTTTGTTTTTTTTATCTAAGGCTTTTAGTGATTTCTTATCAGGAAAATTTTTGTTGAATCTTCTCTAAATGCCAAAGATTTTAATATTTTTGTAATGCAAAATCTTTTTTTTTTTTTTTTTTTAA
>CM044435.1:107196936-107358056 GCA_024363595.1 Xenopus borealis
AATTTTTTTTTTTTTTTTTTTTTAAACAAACATCTATCTTAAGTATGTGGAAAAACAGTGCTGTTATATGGCCATAGTACAGGCCTATCATGGGGTAGTGTGGAAATTTTCTAAATTTTCAGAACAGCATTAAAAACATTCCATTTAGCAGTGAATAAACTGATTCTGGATATTACATTTAAATAACCTAAATGTTTTAAGTCTGTGCCATTGTGTGTGCAAATTTAACCTAAGGATAAGAGTTGTAGTTCTGGGGGCAGTAGTTTTATCTACACAACAGGAACACAAAGCAGAAGATTAAAAAAAAAATAATAATTTTTTAACTAATGTAAATTATAAAATTTAAAGCATATTGGATTTTTTCCCAGTGGAACAAAAGATGAAAATCTGCTTTTTGTAAAGGAATTTAAACCACATTACTACCCTGATTGTACAGTGTAACTGCCTGGGGGCAAACATGTTAATTATATATGTGTCGATCTTTAAAAGAATGTGATTGTTAATTGTAAAGAAAAAAAAAATGCCATAAATTTTACATGTATAGTTTTGTCATTAGGACCTGTATTTTTGTACCAAATAAAGATATTTTTATTGTAAAGGAGAATTTATATTCAGTGAAAGCAACTCAGTAAAACCTTTATTACAAGGAAAACTTGGTCTGATTACTCATTGTGCTGACTTCTAAATTACTAGCTGTATTATTTTTTACATCTAATAACATTTCATTCTTGGCTATTGGTATTTTTTGGCATTTATCTTCCATTTGTATTTCTTTAATTAGACCATAGAATATGAACATGTGATTTGTTGGATGTATTACTTTTTTTGGAGTTTTATGTAAGTGGGGGCTGCCTTCTGATTTGTCTCTGCTGCATGTATACCAAGAGTGTGGTAAGTACCCGCTGCACCTAGTTATTCTCAGCTACATCCATAATACACTGCAAACAATGCCTTTCTCTTGTAAGAGCAGCTACATTTCAAGTAGATGATCAGGGATTGTATTCATACAACATACAGATGGAAAAAAAATAATTTTGACATTTGGCTTGGATGACCTAGCATGACCCAAAATGTTACTCTATTTAAACGGATGATCATCACACCTTTCCTCCAGTGAAAGCATAGTGCCATAGTGGACATCATTTATTTATGATAACTAGTTGAGTAGCTGCAATGTGACAAACGTATTGTGGAATAAATACAGTGGAGCCTCAATTTTATATCCCCTTATTTTTTCGTCATTTTACATTGTTCTTTATGCAAAAAAACATTTCCCTGATTTTTACATATTCTTGGATTTTACACCATTTTTTGTCTGGTCCCCTGAAAAACGTAAAATGTGTTTTCTACTGCATGGAGATAAGGAATGATTTTTCAATACAAAATGCTATGAGCTCTTAAAGATTATTACTATGGGGCATACCTTCCTAAAATAAGAAATGCATGTCTGTGTAGAAAGAATCTCTTTTTTGGTTATACACATTCATTCTAATGTATAAATTAAAAAAAAAAGTTGTTTTACTCCCAATCCCACATTTTTCCAAAGCTGTGGAGTCAGTCGCCAATAATCTACCAACTTTAATTGCTAATAACTTTAAAGACAAGCACTGAAAATAATGAAATCAGATTTAAGAGCTTCTATGAAGGAGGAGGATATACAATGTAGCAGAAGCAAATCTCTTTCTAAGAACAAATCTTAATTAATTTTGGATTGTACAGTTATGGGATCTTTTATCTGGAAACCCATTATCCAGAGAGCTATCTCCTATAGACTAAATTTTATCCAAATAATCCACATTTTTAAAAATAATAATAAAGCAGTAGCTTGCAGAGCCAGGCCAGGCAGATGCCCTAGGCAACCTGCTTGGGCCAGTGCCGGATGAACACGGGCATGCACTGATTGGCGATCGAGCATGCACACGCTGATTAGCGCTCATGTGCGCATGCGCGAAATGGAGCACGCTAAAGTGAGCATGAACAGGAACGGAGCATGTGCAGGAGTGCAAGAAAGTGTGCCGACATGGGGTAGGCGACCGAGATGGTACGTGCCATAGCTTTGCGCCCTAGGCATGTGCCTACTCTGCCTACCACTTGGCCTGGCCTGGTTAGTACTTGATCCAAACATATATAATTAATCCTTATTGGAAGCAAAACCAGCCTATTAGGTTTATATAATGTTTACATGATTTTTTTTTGGTTTATGCAGTTTAACTTTGATCTTGGTTTAGCATTGCAAAAGGATGTGGTTTATATTTTTGAGCTTTGGCAGTGATGAAATGTCTTGTATGATGTGTACTTAAAGGAGAACTAAACCCCCCATATCAAAAAAGCCCCCTTAACTGCCTGGCATTGTCCCCCTCCCTGCACTGTGCATTTGCATTTAGGGGTCTATTAAAGATTGCTCAAGCTTTCAGGCTGAAGCAATCTTTAAGGAAATCCCATGTAAGTTAATAAACTCACACTTGGTTTTGGGCCTGATAACCTTGTCAATCTTTGTTTTTTTTTTTACATGAACTTTAAGCTGCCAAACATCTTGAACTCTCACTAGGCGGCTTCTTTATCAAGGGTCCAATATTAAGTTTGAATTTATGAGTGTCAAACTTCACACGTGCTATACCAGGGGATGTTCTGATGGCCCTTCATGCTTTTAAGAGGGACTTGTGATTTCTTGAACAAGCATAATATCCAAGACTATTGTGATACTAAAATCTACAAGTGGAGGTCTGTTAATTTTTATTATTTATTTTATTATATATATACATATATATTTATTTAGCAGTACTTTCCAACTTCTGTGTTACAGAGAGACGGAATCCTTCTCGCCTACATGGCGGAAAAAAAATCCAAATTTATTCAAAATAGTCCAACAGGATCAGCACAGCTCCCATTGACTCCTATAGGACTCCTATAGGTTTTCATGGTTTTTACACTTAATACTGTAGAGCAGGGATCCCCAACCTTTTGAGGCCATGAGCAACATTCAGAAGAAAAAGTAGTTGGGGAGCAACGCTAGCATGAAAAATGTTCTTGGGGTGCCAAATAAGTGCTGTTATTGGCCCTTTGGTAGCCCCTATGTGGATTGGCAACCTGTATTGAGGCTCCGTTTAGCAGTACACCTGGTTCTTATACAACCAAAACTTTCCTCCAAGCCCGGAATTCAAAAATAAGCTCCAGCATTGAGGCCACTGGGAGCAACATCCAAGGGGTTGGAGAGCAACATGTTGCTCACGAGCTACTGGTTGGGGATCACTGCTGTAGAGCTAAGAGCTTTTTTAAAAATTTTTTTTAGAGATTTGTGGAAAAAATCCCCTTACAGCTAGGTTTGTATGTATTGTGTGCATGCATGTGATTGCTTGTGTACATATAGATAATGTATTTTGTAGAGATTTAATCTAATTAGCTATTTAAATATAACTGATTTGAAAATAAAACCAATTTGGTTCTTTTTTCCCATCTGGAAGTATTTATCTAAATGGATGACCATGTTCAGTGCCACTGCTGGACAGCAATGAACGCTACCACACAATTAAATGAAATGGGTTAATAGAAACCCTTAAAGCTTAAACCGATTCTGATGAGCTGACGCAAGTATAAATGCCTTAATACTGTAACAATGCTTCTGACAAGAAAGTTTTAATTACTGGAAAAGTATCTGACAATATTTTATGATTCACCCAAACAATTCAAAACTATGTTGATATACTCCGAATGTATATATATTATTTTCAGCCATCTTAAGTAATCATTTGGCATAGGCAGTGCTTTGTCTGTACATTCAGAAAGTGTAGGGGGGAATCACCTTATTTAGGTCTGGTAATGCTTGATTGGCAAAAGCTTAAATCAAATTGCAACCCTCAAGATAGGTCTCCTCACTTGAAAAAAATAGAAAGATAAAAAAAACACGCACATAAGGTTCTGCACCACCAACCATGTACAAACACACACACAGCCATCAATGAACATTCCATTCTGTTGTTCTAACTTTCCATATAAAACAAAAACATAAGCCCATTATAAAAGACTCTTCCAAATGCATCTGATAAACACAGACAAGTTTTGTAGAAAGTCGATGCTAGACTTCAGCATTTATCACTGCCAGTTTTGTTGTACATATTTTTGGTATTCCCTGTGCATTGGTAACCGTGATTGTCATCTAATTAAAACATTGCTCATCACAATTGCCTCTTTTTATGCTGAGATAAGCATCCAAAGTCTGCAACCACTTCCCCCTTGATCAATAACCATGTTCCCTCTAGAATTACAGAGTCCGCAGTTGAGTGGGGCTCTAAAATTAATTAGGGAAGCCTTCCCTCTATATTTTATTTTCAGTGCAGATTTGAATGCTTATCTCTTTGATTCATGTGGTCTTTTTAAGAAAAAATTAAATTTATTTTTTACGGCAGCACAAATCTTAACTAGAAAATGTCACTAGATTCAGGGTTATGAGAATCCGTATGTGTTATTTTATTCTAATTTAAGGGGTGTCTGTGTATTGTAATGTCTGTAATCTGTTTATTATAATTGCCCAACATCTATCATTGATATGCAATGGACCCTATTGTGTGAAAGCAATTGGGACTTAAAGATTCACTGGGAAAATACTGATGTGAATAATGTATATTCTCTGTAAAACATCTAACATATCAGTGTTGTATAAAAAAGTATGGTAATACACTTAGAACTCTATAAAATTGAATGGGAGTGTGGTGGTGGTGGTGGTGATAGGTTGATAAAGCCTTATCAGGAAGACAATGTTGACTTCCATATTAGTAGTATACAGTCTGTACAGAGGCCTCATTTTCTGAACATGCAATTGAAAATTTGAGAATATGTTATACTGTACTTGGTTAAAAGAAGTAGTAAAACTAAAGCAGTGATGACCGAATAGGCAGCATGTTTAAACAACATTAAAACTGGATATTTTTCTTTTAGCAGTTACTGTATTATATTAATGTAAAGGTACTGTAAATGTAACTACCTCTTTAAGGAATATTACAACTTACTACACTAGAATCCAATGTATGAGTGCCTAAAACTGCAAATAATACTGTCCCTGCTTAAGTGGGGCTTGAATTTAATGCAGAGAGCCAGACCACATTAGCAATGGGGTGTTGCATGTTTCATGGGCTTCAGTGAAGAGTATTGTTACTGGATTTTCTACTGCGCTATGGATCTCATGTAGACATCTAAGTGCTAAACTGAATTCTATTCACATAAAATAGGTTTTACTTTGTGCTTAATGGTGTTAAAACAATTGCATGCCATACCACTGCTCCCAACTCTAAGATAAATAGGAAACACGATTTGAACATGCTTTGTCATAATCACTTGACAAATTATCGGGTTGTATTTCTTTATAAACAAGCTTCCATAAAAAGCTTTCATAAAAAAAAAACCTCTTCAGGCGTGTTGATAGCAATCTGTTACCTTGAATGCTTGTTGAGTCCTGTAAATACAGTAGCAAAAGTGTCATGTATTGTACTAAGGGTCAAATTTCAAAGTAAAAAAACTTAGAAATTCAACCATGAAACGGAATAGGTCCGTTTTAGATAAAAATAGTTCAAATCATTCAAATGTATCGTAAGATTCGAAGAGGTCACCCATAGGCTAAAATAGCTATTCAGCAGGTTTAAGGTGGCAAAGGGTCGAATTCAAATTTTTTAACGAGACAGTATTTCGATTTTTGAATGGTCGAATTGTTTACTTTGAAATTTAATTTGAAATTAATATTGGCCTATTTGATAGTCAAGTACCCAAAAATTACTTCGAAATTTGAATTTTTTTACTTCGAATTTTCACTTTGACCCTTAGTAAATCTGCCTCTAAATGTGGCCAGACCTTGTGATATAAGGTGCCAGATATTAAACTGTTGGGAACCCTGTATTATCATATACTCTTGAACATTTCTGTTGTGGAAAGATGTAATTTCTCTTAACCATTGAGCGAATATTTGTATTACTATACTTCAATTCAATACATACCATCTATATAGTTAGTTAATTATTTCTGTAAAAGAAACCCTGGGAAGCCCATTTATTAAAGCTTGAATTTTAGTGGCATTAGAGCTTTTTGAAACCTCGATTAAGCTCTATTTTTCTAAAACCACAAATGCCATGAAAATTATTATAAGATCTGATTATAAAAAGTATGAATGGAAAAAGTCCTGAATGATCTAGAAACAGACGGTTTTCAGATTTTGTAGTATACACTACATTTTAACGACATTTTTTTGGACATTGTCTTTAGCTCTTACTAAACATGTCAGCCATCAAATTGGTATTTTGCATAATATGGCAATTTGTATTTTATTTTATTAGCATAGGTTAATTGTGTAAGTGCTGCTGAAACTAAAAAAATTGCCTGGGAGGCTTTACTTTTCCTTTAGATAATATGTACAGTACACTCATATTGCTAATTTTGCCTCATTCATTAGGCTAAAACAAGTAAAATAAAGTGTGAGTTAAAACATTTCACATATTAAATTGTATAAAATACACTTTTTTTGTTTTGTTAATGAGGCTTTTACACCTATAGGGCTAGATAGAAATTTGAGCCCTGACTATAATTTGCTAATCCATATTAATATGATAATTCCCCAATGGGGCACCAACAAGAGGTGTGAAATGAAGATTGGCTGAACCAAAGCAGAGCAAGGTATTTCAGAATTGATGTGACACATGGGGGAGTGTTTTACTGAGCTTTACTCCATTTTAAAAATGTCAGGAGAAAATGTCATTAAAAATGTTTGGTTTTTTTTGCACCATTTTTATGTTGTTTGAATTACAAATGCATAAAAGTATTTGTAAAGAGTTTTTCTCTCACTAAAAAATAAAGTGTAAGACAGGGATACTTTACTTTTTGGACCCACAAATTGTACAAGAAGTGCTATTCCCAGCCTTACACCAGTGCTTGTGATTGGGACAAAAAAAAAACAGAAGAAAATTTAGAGGCCATTTTAAAACTATGAACGAGCACTGAGACCAGCAAAAAAATATATTCTGATGAATTATGACGTTTACATCTCATAATTATGACTTTTAAGGGCAGATTTATTATTGGTCGAATTTCGAATGAAAAAAAATTAGAAATTCGACCATCAAATTTTTTTGGGGGGTCATTTCCGTTTTTGATCTAATTAAAATCGTTTGAATCGAACGATTTTGAAAAAAAATATAGATTTTCCAGGATTTACAAAAATTTACCGGAAAGCTTCCAGGAGGTCCACCATAGTTTACAAAGGCAATTTAGCTAAGATTAAAAGAGAGATTAATGAGATTACAAATCATAATTATGAGATTAAAAGTCATAATTATGAGTTTTAAAAGTCATAATTCATCAGATTTTTTTTTTGCTGGCCCCAGTGCTCTTCCATATAAAACTGTGGACAATCTGGGTAAAAACCAATAAAAATGAACTTGTACGATAAACTTTTCCTTTCAGCAAAAGGACTGATATTTATCTGGCCGAAACAACTCCAAGTTCTCCACATTCACGCTTAAAGCTTGAGAGAGGTCCTACATCTGTCAGATGTACCTAGGTGTGACAATCTCCCCTGAGAACGTCAAAGTGGCAACAGAAAAATAAGAAAAAGCCATTATAAAACAGTTGTCCAAAAATGTAAGCAACAGCACAGGGGAGAGATCGATGCAGTGTGAAGGTTAAATCTATTCTCACACTATGTTCTTTCTGCAGTTTAATGGCGTTTTAATGTGTCTGTCACCATACACCCTTCATATCACGCAGGTAGAGCATTTTCAAACCAGTAAGAACCTGGACGTTACATGCTTCACAGTAACATTTGATTTTCTGACTGCCACAACCCTTTTGTTTTTCCTAAATGCCAGATTCTAAATTTCCAGGTTCCAGATATTGTTTTAATGTAATAATTTAACCCCATGTTGTTCTCCAATATTGAATATAAGATTCCTTTGTGAATGGGATGCCCACTGCCAAAAAAGCTTTACTAAACCATGCCAATTGTTTTATTAATAATGGAGGAGGTCACTGCATAGTTAGTGATTGTATAGTGTTGGGTATAATTATATACATGCAACTTTCCTCATGACAGCTTACAATTCATCCCCACTAAACTGAAGCCCTAATTCTCAGAAAATGTATCCCTACTGGATTTTAATCTGATTTGCGTGTCTGAATTCCCCTGGCTCTCTGCCATTATTACTATCTGGTACTTGTTGGAATGAGATAAGAAGACCCAATATATTCAGCGCCACATTACAAGCATTCCTGGACTTTATGACAGGAGATGGGGGAAAAAATAACTGTAGATACTATCAAGAAACTGAAATCCCCAAACAAATGGAACATGCATAAATGAAGATGTCTTTATATCTCCTGAACAATGTTTCAAGATCTTTCTTACCTTCACGGAGCAGAGGAGCGAGCCGTAAACATGGTTACAAACATATACACGTTAACTGCTGTCAAACAGTTGTTCAGCAAACACATTGCCCCTGTGCATTACAGCAACATTTAGGGGCATATTTATTATGCTGTGTAAAACAAAATGTGCTGAAAAAAAACAGTGTATAAAACTCTGTAAAATAAATGGTGAATTTATCAAGCTGTGTGTAATTTTACGTCATGCAAATACTAGATTTGCCTTGTAAATACTTACAAATTTGTTGCTATCTTTTACACAGCGAAGCCTGGTGATGTGTGCAAATGTTAGCAACCAGGTTTGCTTCTTTATTGACTGATTCCAGACCTCAATAACTTTGTTTGCGACCAAATGGCTTTTGCAAATGTTCGCAGTGTATGTAATAAAGTTGAACAATCTCAAAGTGTATTTAACAAAACTCCATGGCAGGTGTTAATGCTAACCTTTTTTCAGTAATATTATATTCGCCAGTGATGATTTTCCATTGCAAGCAGCACTAAACATTAGCAAAAACACCCTTTTAAACATTGCTTGTGATTTTATTTACATTACCCTTTATTTGTGTTTTAGCAGAGAGAATTCTCAGTATTGTCTATAGCAGGATATTTTTGGCATTCTGTAGTTGCTACTAGTAGCAAAATACGTTGCAATAGACAATACGCAAAACCAGTTATCACTATTGTCTATTCTGTAGCCATGAAAAGTAACTGTTACTAGCAGCTCTGGGTGTCTTTACTCATAGGGGCACATTTACTAAAGGTCGAAGTGAAAATTTGAATTTTTAAAAATAGTTTTTTGAAGTAATTGTGGGCTACTTCGACTATCGAATAGCTTGCCCTTTAAAAATCCTTCAACTTCGACTATTCGGCAGTTTAAAGCTGCCGAATAGCCATTTTAGCCTGTGGGGGACCACATAGAACCTGTCCTGAAAAATTTTCTAAGTTCCAGGAATACAAAGTTTTTTCGCAGAACAATTCGAACGACTTTTAATTCGATCGAAAATGGACCTATTCGATCGAAAAAGCCCTTTAAAAATACTTTGAGGGTCGAATTTATTTTTTGTTATTTTACTTCTAAAATTTGGCCCTTAGTAAATCTACCCTATATTCGATCGTAAATGCCCCCCCCCAAAAAATTTGAGAGTCCACTTCGAAATTTGACCCTTAGTAAATCAGCCCCTTAGTGTATAACATATATTATTTCTTCCAAAGTGCATAAACTTGCATTTATCAACATTGAACCTCATTTTCCAGTTTTTTGCCCAGTTTTCCAATTTAGTCAAATCACTCTGCAAAGTGGCAGCATCCTGCATGGAGCTTATAGTTCTGCAAAATTTTGCATCATCAGCAAAAATAGAAACATTACTTTCAATGGATACCACTGCTGGATAGGGGAGAGACGTTTCTGCATCTAGAAATATTTATGTCAAGAGGCATTACATTTATTTTTTAACCCTGAAGAAGTCACCTTGAGTGATGAAACACATTGGTATTGGCACTTGAATCTTTGGAAAGCACATGATGGAAATTGAATCTCCCAGTTATTTTGTGGTACACTATATATGCCTGCAAATATTGTAAGTGCATTTTATCTGCAATTAATAAATTGTTTGTGAAGATTTTACACGAGAAGTGCGCCCTTCTTATCTATTTTTAGTACTTTCAATGCCCACCTCCAGGTCACATTTAATCCTCATAGGTCCATTGAAATGCTATGCCAAACCATTTACCTGAAATTCTTGTATACATAGCTGCTTAATACATAACTATGCCCTTGCTTCAGTTTTTTTTTTTGCACTGGTCTCTTAGGAACCCTAAGATAATGCTTCTGAAGGCATCCAGTGTTCCGGTAGTTGCCTGAACATGTTCCATTGGTATCAATTTGCAGATACAAGATTTGGTACGAAAACACAGTTAGTGTCTTCTTTTATTTCTCACACTGAAAATATCCTTTTGAGTTGAAGTAGAGAATTCCAGATCGGCAATATATTTGTCTTGTGCAAGAAATAGTGAAGACCCTGAATGCAGCAAATAAACTGCTTGGATTTGCTTTGTGAGATAATAGTTTTATTAAAATAAGATTTTTGTCATTTTGCTCAGCTATGTAAGCAATTAGTTATGGTTTCATCCACACAATACAGACTGACAGATAATGGAACAGATTAAGGAAGTGATTTATTAACTTTCAAATTCAAATTTTTGCCACAATTACATTTTTTGCACAAAATCTCACAAATTTAAATTAGATTTTCAAAAACTTGAATGTTTGGTATTTATTGCGCACAAATAAATTCAAGGTATTTGAGATTTTTTTCCTGTGATTGTATTCAATCAAATGTTTTATATTTGCATTTTTTTAAATATGCAAAATAATTTTTAATTGTTACTTCACTGTCATAGAAAAAAAACACTAATACTTGACAGATTAGATATTTGATAAATAAGCCATAAGTTATACAAAAAGCCATCCATGCAAGTAAATGTTAACAGGATGCATGCAGAATATTTGTTGTGTACCCTACACACATCAGGTGGATGTGCCTGACACCCATAAGTCCTCTACACTCTATCTAAGATTAGGAATTTGTTGGTGACTGAGGCCACTCGCGAGTACCATCATTTTGTATAAATCTTCTAATGTTAAGGTTCACGATTTTTCTTTTCGTTGATAATCCTTCATCCACATTGGAGTCAACTTGCAGTCTTATTTGCTTTTTGGTGGGTATCACATTAATATATATACCTGACCATATCACAGTTGCTACACATTTCTAATTTAACCAGTATGTTTCTTTTGTCTTCTGAAGTTGTATAATTCAATGATATTATGCTCAGATAAAAGCATAGTAAAAAAAATATATATATACAAATGAATGTCGTCACAACTCGTATAAGAGTGAACAGTGCCTGGATGCATGTAGCCTGAAACAATAAATGCAGGACTGAAAAAGGCTTGCATTCACAAGTCTTATGAAAAAACAAAAGTGCTGATTTAGCAAAATATGACTAACATTTTCAACTAGCCTTTCTCAATGTTTGCGGTATCCGGATAAAGGATTCCATACCTGTTTGTAGTGTATATATTTGTGGTCTGACCTAGAACAAATAAAGCATTCAGATATAGGAAGTGATCATCCAATTGTAAAGTAGTAGCCAAAATTAATTTAATTAAAACATCTTTTACATTTAAAGATTTTTTAATTACAATTTACATCAATTTTGGCTACTACTTAACAATTGGATGATCTCTTCCTATATCTGAATGCTTTATATATTCCAAAAAGTCTGGCAAGCCCTTGGAATGGGGGTTGCCTTGGTAAAACGTATTCTTTTTGTTTTGTCTTCATTCTTTATTGCTTATTTTTTTATCTTTGACTCTGGTCAAGAAACCGAGTCACACATTATTATATATGCAGTGATTTCTGACCTAAAACAAAACCTACAAAAATTATAGGTGGCAGAAGTAGGCCTCTCTGGTTGATGGCAGAAACGCAAAGGTCAACAGGTATTTCATATGGCACTTTTGCTTCTACATGAATGAAATCTACCAATGGTCCACTGAAGTAATTTCCTGAGGGTACTTTCTTCTTGCAGGTTGATGCCAACGTGGAAGAAAAATTATCACTGAAAAATCATGGAATGCATTTATGCAGTAGATCCCTGTCATCACATTACTCATCTTCTTTTCACCAAAGCAAGCACAAAAATACATGACCGGCCGACTGTGCAAAACATTTGCAGTTTATGATTTCAAGCTTCATGTTAAAGTTGCTGTCTTACAGACAATAGTTTGTTTTCTTCTGCTTCCTAACAAGCATCAGGAATTAATGTTTCCTGTCATTTTCAATAATGTGACAGCAAAATCCCATATTTAATGCAATGGCATTTAGCATGCCACAATATTTGAGTTATTTTACATTCGTCCTGCTGCTGTCCTGTTATTACAGCTGTTATGAAGTTCTGACAAAAGGGCACATTTCTTCCTCTGTTTCTCCATAATTGCTTTTTACCGTATCTCTGAATCGTAACCATGGTGATGCGCAACAGTCATCACAAGAACCTTTGTTGTTTCCCTTGTGTGAATGAAAAACAAAGTGGCAGAAATATCTTGTAAATTCAAAAAGGAACAAAGATACAAATCCTACATTCTTTGTGCAAGTGGGGAAAAATGTAAGATTTTTTTTAAATGCTCATTAATGGAGAGAGAGACAAATTCATTCTGATCAATTTTATTTCTGTGGGGCCAAAGGGGAGCAAGAGAAAACTGGAACTGTAGTCACTGACCTTGGGAAAAAAAGGTCCTGTTGTTATCACAAAAACTAGCAAAAGAAAAGGCTCAGTCATTCCCATCTTGGTTTGTGCTGTGTACAAGATTCCTATTGTAAGGATCCTGAATAAGGGACACCATTATTAAATTAAAGTCATGTACATTATTGCTGGGAGATAGACATTCTCACTTGTTGTAAAATATTGTATTTTAATAGATTTGGCTCTTATTATACACATGAGAAATAGCAGTGCTAGTGAAGGTACTCGCTACATTTTACATATAGTATGAACCACACATATACCCAAGTATTTTATTAAAATTTTACTCTTTCAGTTTTAAAACTAAATGAGAACATAGTATGTTTTATAATACAGCACTAATGCAATCCAGTCAAAAGAACATTAGATTTGTGTACCTCAATAATATAAGCGTTAATTTATTATGTAAGCTTAGTTAAACTATTATCAAAATATAGTTATTTGTGTTTTATAGTGTATGGGTTTAACCAAAGGGAAGTCCCTTATCTGTAACCTATACCCTGTGTGATGCTTGCCACCTGGCTGGAATTTTAATTTTCTAGCCAATATATCTGTATTTTCTACTTGTTCTACCCCTGGTCCACATTTGATCTTTCCCCAATCCCTCTCTCCATTCCACCACAATCTGCCTACTCCCCAAATTTGAAGTATTGCTCACCCTTTATGGCCCAGCTGGCACTTGTAACATCCAAATTCTGTTCCCGAAATGTCTCAACTGTGTCCCCTCTCTGCCCCACTCCCTTAAGTCATTGGCTGGTAAAGTGCAACCCTGGTGGAGGTACTAAGGTTTCTGGATTAGAAGGCACCAGCACCACATTGTGAACCCTAAGGATGATTAAAGACAATAGCAAAATTGGGGAGCAGGGCCCCATTAAAAAGGTAAAGATTGTGATAGACAGCTCTTTTCTTAGCACACTAGGCTTTGTAAGATAGACAAGGCAGCTTACTGTAGAAACCTCAGTCATAAAAGGTACAATCAGTCTCTGAGAGGCTTACATTGATTCATTTTACTGAGGAGCTCCTAATTGGTGACACCATCCGCCCACATTCTTCTTTCTTCTACAGAAAATGGTTTATGAGTTTCTGTGAAACTGCTTTTTCTATGCAATACTACTAAGAACTCAATTACCTCACTACTGTTGTACGCAGAAGAGTACTTTTCATTGATTTTGTTGCTCTATGTTTAACAATGACTGTCACCTAAACTTTTCTTTCCGAAGAAACAAGTGTTAATTTTTATAGTTCAGTTTCAGTTAAAGTATGAAAGGGTCCAGCTGAGAAAGGGATTCACAGAGCAACAGAGCATTACCATCATGCAGTTGGAGTAAGTAGGGATTTCTTGTGACCCTCCTCCTCCTACCAAGTTACAAAGCAACTATGTATAGCCTGTTTCTTGCAATCAGGCAATATAGATAATTAATATTAAGGGGCCGATTTATGAAATTCTAGTGAAATGATCGAATTACGATCGTACAAATTTTTCATGAAATTGGATATGCAAATTTGGCCTCTCCGATCATCGAATAGATGGAATGAACGGATATTCGATAATTTGATAATTCGATGATCGAAGGAATAAAAATTTTAAAGTTATTCGACTGCCTACTTCGCCAGATTGAACCTACCGAATTGTAATAGAAGCCTATGGGAAGCTCGATTAGCGAGCAAAATGATAGCCTAAAACAATTCGATAAGCATTCGATGGTCGAATGCTTACCAAATTTCGAATTTGGTCGAGCTAATTTTGAGGAATAATAGTAAATTTGCCCCAGGTGTGTTGAATCTATGACCTTGACAAAAAACTCGGTTGAATGCCAAATTGAATCTTAACTTTAATTTGTATATTTAGATTTGCTGGAAATCAAAAATCATGCATCAATTGTGAACAAAATATTGTGATGTTCAATTGGTTAGAGCTTTAAAATCTTACTTTAAGGGTTCCAATTTATTTTGTCAGAATGATTAAAATCAGACCAAACCTGAAATCCAGTTAAAAGAGCTCGGATTTAGCTAAATCCCTAACCAAATTCTGGATTCACATTGCTAACTGATATATTAATGAGATGAATAAACAATTCCCCCCCCCTCAAATTGATTCATTTTCTCTAGTGATTTCTCTAAATCTATGATTTAAACAACATTGAGTTCTAACAAATCTCATCCACCTTTCGTCACCCGCTTTCCATCCCCAGATACAATGAGTTCCCACATGATTGCTCTTGGCTTGGAGTGTGGAAGCTCAAGTGGAACGAGTTGCTTGTCTCAGTTCCAAAGTGTTTAACAGATAATGTTCTTTTTCCTCAGGGAATGACAAGCATGTCACTGCGTCCTTTAAAGACTATTACATGCAGTAACTTGTTTAACTATCTTTAATAAACAATGACATCATTATGCCAATCACAATATTCAATTCAAAGCAAAATGTGTCCAAAAATATATACGAGTAAGAAGATCTAAAGTTAGAATTTAGTGTAGAAGACCTAAAGTTTGAATTTAGTGTAGAACATTAAAACATGAGGACAAATTGTGTATGCATTATGGGAGCTATGATGATGATACAAAGGCTCTGAAATACAATAAATATAACAAATAATCCACATTTAATAATACAACAGTACATTGTACTGTACATGTACTAACCCTTATTGGAATTCAAATTGTTAGCTGCAAAGAAATATCAGCCCAGTCAATTCAGTAAAGAACTTTGCTCATATTTGTATTTTATATTTTTAGTATCAGTGAAGATGCATATTCCATTGTCAGTTTTTCTACTGGACTCCTGAACCACCCATCTCTTTCACCCACAAAATATATGTCATCCTTTGACAGTGTCTAAAGAAATATTATAAAATAACAAAATGTACAAAGATAATTGTATATATATACTTATATACTATATATATATACTACTTAAATTACCATCATATAAAACAAAAAACACAATAAGACCTCATCCCCCAAAAGCCAGATAATTATTATTATTATTAACATGTATTTCTATAGCGCCAACTTGTATTGACTCTTACAGAGTGTTATGGGAATGTAATAAAAGTTGGTAAGTGAAAAAATATTTGCAATGTGAAAAGTTATGCCTTTGTGCAAACAAATTTGCCTTTGTGCGTATTTAATAAAGCTTTTGCAAACCCATAAACTGCTTAGCGATCACCATCGACAGGGGAAGAAGGTTTACAAATGTTACTATAATTATAGTTTGCGCCAGTACGCAGTGTATGTAATAAAACTTCTTCCTGAAAAAGTTGTTATGTTTCCTGCAAAAGATTACGACACCTTCAAGCTCTTCTTAAAAGGCAATGCAGAAAATTTTCTGCAATGTAATAACAGATTAAGGAAGAGTATTACATTGAGAAATGCAAATTTCTATTCTTATTTGTGCAAATTGTTTTGCTCTTAGCGACTTTTATTACATTACTCCATTAGGGTTTTATATGTTTTTAATGGTTGACAAATAGACATTGCCATTTAATTATATTCAATATTACCAATCAAGTATCTTATTAACTGGCTTTTGGAGGGTGAAGTCCTTTTGTATTTTTTGTTTTATATTATGTATAAATAAAGAACCTTTAACCTTCATTACTTGTCAATACATTTCATGCCAAAAACGTTGCAATCATGGTACTTTTTACTCCCTGTGCCGTTAAGTATTTGTATGGTATTTGTGTAAACCCCTTCTATTGTACAGAGCTGACAAATATTTTGGAGCTTTCTCAATAAGTGTTCATACCATTAATAACTATCCATCATAACATAATTAAAATGAATGGTATATAGTCCAGTATACAGTACATTGAAAATGTAGTCATTCAGCATTTCCCTTGAAGCAAGGCATCTTCTGTATACAAGTGAAAAGAAAGAGTTTCAGTCACGAGGAGAACTTATTTTCTTTCACTAATAAATATGTGCAATATCCATTTATAAAGCGCCTTTAGTTGCCGAGTAAACTGTGAAAGAGAAACAGCCCCCGAGGGTCACCTGACTGTGTATTTTAATGCACACAGAACATTGCTTTATGATGGAGCTCCTTTGATAGGAGATGCTTTAACTGCGATGTGTTAATAACGACAGATAATGAGGCCCATTGTTCTATGTCTCTGTAAAAAAATGTATGCATTTACATTGCTTCAAGCCTATCACCGTTTCTAATAACTTTTTATTTTCAGTTCAACAAACTCCGCCATCTCCTCCTGATTTAATTACAAGTGTTATTGTTATTTGAGGCATAGAATTTCCCAGCAGGGTCACAGTGTAGAATTCACATTGCAAGGTTCTTTTATTTTGACTTTGTATGCAAATTTTTCTTCCCTCTTGTTTATTAAAATTCTGATATAATTCGCACATCATCTTATGGATTTTTGACCTTGAACAGAAAAGTGTGTTGCCGTTTAGAGGTTCGCCTATTAATCGAACAAAAACATTCTTTTCTCTCTTTTTTTTTCAAATTTGAGCTGGCGTTTTGTCACACTTGATACACAGCGAAGTGCAAATACCATGCATGTTTATCTGTATTTTTTTTTTTTTTTGCATTGAAGGATAGGGCTCTTTATTCAATTATCCAAGTACACAGGCGTGCTAATGTGAGACCTCTTGGCTCGTAAAAAGTCCTTGGAGTAGTTTGATGCTATTATTGCATAAATGGGTTTATGGCACGACAATGAAGTTTTAAAAGCCTGCTTCTGAAAGCCTCCATTCTGCAAAAGCAAACGTGGTCGCTTTCTTAAATTGAGCGGCGTTCCGTTCTCACAAGTCACAGTGGCTTTGTCAGGAATAGTAGCTGGTGTTGTGCTGGATTCTCTTCTGCAACTTGAGTGGGAGAATGTTCTATGACACTGACATATTACTGCCCTGAGCTCTTTGTATGGAAATCAGCAGTAATACACCTCCTTCTGTAATGTACAAAGTGTTTTATTTGCCGACCCTGATAATGACCTGATAACATCATACATAAAGAACAAATGTGATTCATCATGATGAATGCATTTCTTTCCATACAACTAAGATGTTTGTTAAACTAAAAGATGTTCTAATGTATCCTTTATGGTGTTGCTGTAATGGCCACATAGATGAGCTAATATATCCTCAGAAAGGAGTATTTATTTTGTAAATAACATGCATTGTTACTTTGTAACATAATTTCTTGTGTCACAGGAGGGAGGGGCCCCTCCTCTTACAGGAGTCTTAGGGGCAGATTCACTAAAGGGTGAAGTGGCTAATGATAGTGACTTTTCACCAACATTGCCACCCGAAGGGACTAACAGGCTCAGGTGCCAATTCGCTAGGGAACGGGACCGTCGCTAGCATTCATTTGCACTCTATAGCCAGGTGAAGTTTGATCTTGCTCAATCTTCTGTCA
Organism: Xenopus borealis; assembly: GCA_024363595.1. NCBI lineage: Eukaryota > Metazoa > Chordata > Amphibia > Anura > Pipidae > Xenopus > Xenopus borealis. The sequence continues at coordinate 107,215,013 of CM044435.1, forward strand.
CTTACATCATATCTTGTCTGAAGAAAATGCATTAAAGTTCAAAAAAACACTGGCGACTTTTCCTTTTTTTAAATGGGAATGCCTTCAAAAGTCATAATTTAGACTTTTTTTGGGTAACCGATTTTCTCAAGGCATTTTATAACATATGGAACATTAATTTTACAGTGGGCTCACGTGTAGGGCATCATATTAACTCTCTTGTCTTTATTGAGGTTTCCTGGACATGTGTAATAAAAACCGGTAACTTAAACCATTTGCAGCAACATTTATTATAAAGACCTCCAAACAACTTTAAATTTCCCGCCCTATGCAAATTGACCTAAGCGCAAGATCAATAGTGAAGTTTCGCTAGGCACAAATGAATGCTAGTGCATCTTTGCTGTGAAATGCTCGCCCAGCGAACACAAGCGAAAAGTTGCCAGTGTTCAACACCATGGACAAAACTTTGCATTCTAGTGAATTAGCGTATTCCTAGCACTTTTGCACCCTGCGAAGTAGTGTGAGGGGTGCAAAGCCGACACTGTGGAAAATTGGCCCGTTAGCAAAGCTATTTACAGCTTTGGTATATAATAAATCAAATAAAATTCAATTTTGAACAGAAAACTCTCCAAAAAAAGTTGACCTTTGATAAATCTGCCCCTAAGTGTTGGTTAATAAAAGGCAACATTTGGCTCTCTATTACCCAGTTTCTTCATATTGCAAACTAGAATTTAAAGGGTGTGACTGGTTAAATCACTCTACACATACCATCTCCTTGCAATCATGGGCAAATAGATAAGTCTACTTCTATTTTAGGCAGTCAAGTTATATAACAAATGCTTTGGGACAGTGTTTGGGCTGGTATTAGGGTAAGTTAGAAGGGTAATTTGCCATTTGGAGGGGTTGAACTAATGGACGTTGGTCTTTTTTCAGCCCAACTTAACTATGATCTGAGAACTGACTGGTCAGATGACCTGTCAAGTTCTGGGTTCTGTGGTGTCCTGATGCACCTAATGAATTTGGTTGTCCAAGGTTTTTTTCTGTTGATGTTGTATAGTGTTGATCCACTATATTTATTTTTCATTAATGGGGCTCACAAGCTGCAAGTATCATACACTTCAGCAGGAATCAACTGAATGAAATATTGGTGTGCACTCATTAATAATGCATTGGCTTTTTTTTACCAAGTTCTCCATACAGATTTGTGCTGAACTTTCTATGGTGTTGCAATGATAAGTATGTTCTCTCTCTCTCTCTCTCTCTCTCTCTCTCTCTCTCTCTCTCTCATTCTCTCTCTCACCAGTTCGACCAACCCACAGCCCTGGTCACTCGACCACAATATATATATATATATATATATATATATATATACATACACCTGCAAAGGCTGCAAAGGCATGTACATACACTTGGCATTAGACAATTTTTTTCTTTATTCTCAATTATGTAAAAACACATCAGCAATAAAAATTTAAATATAATAAAATGAAAAAAAAATACAATAAAGAGCTCTGTGTCTCAAAGACCACCTGCTATGAAACCTTTCGTCTGTCCATAAAGCTCGGAGTGTGAACCAATATTGCATCCAGTTATTTCATTTTTTATGCCCTGTTTCTGCTCCCACAGGTAGTTATTAAATAAACCAGCTCGTTGATATATAAATTGCACAAAAAGAGAATTTTTAATTCTGAGGCTTAATATCTATGGGAAACGCACAGGGTTATGTTTAAAGAGTTTATGGTTTGTCATGGGCTTTTATAATAACACCTAGCTTTTGTCACTTCAAATATACCTAGCAAGAACCATAATGAGAAGGAATATTAGGGCTCCTACACACGGGCGTTTTTACCTGCGCTCTCCTGCGTTGCGTTTTGCTGCGTTCAAACGCAGGGGAGCGCAGGTATAGACGCACTCAATTATTTTCAATGGGGCTGTACTCACACGAACGCATGTGAGCGCCGAACGCAGGAAAAATGCAGCATGTTGCGTCTGAATCTGCGTTCAGCGCTTACACGCGTCTCGTGGGTACATCCTCATTGAACAAAATGAGGTGCGTCTAGACCTGCGCTCCCCTGCGGCTGAACGCAGCCAAACGCAACGCAGGGGAGCGCAGGTCAAAAACGCCCGTGTGTAGGAGCCCTTAGGCAGTTTCTGGCAGTACCTAATAAGTGATTATTTCCAGCAAGGAAGGCAGTGTGAAAAGTGCAAAAACACATACACAAGCTTAGTAGCGGTGGTACCCAACGTTGCCTGGGAAATTAAAAGGGCATTACATCCCCTTGTACAGCATTTTTCTTGTTAGTCGAGTATTGTACCAACCTATGCAATTTCTCCATTGACAATTCTAAAACCTTTTTCTGGCTGAAGGCTTCATGGCGTGTGCACCTGGACATTACACTGTTTTTTGAGTATTTCTACCTGCTCATTTATTTACTTTTGGAATCTTTGCCTTTAAATCTGAACATAAGTGAATGAGGCTTGTACTGAACTTTCTTTTAATCTTGAAAAAAACAATGTTTTTTGTTCATTCTTGAGCCCTGGTCCCCAAAGTGTGTGTATGTTTCCATGGTGTCTGTGTGGGGTTTCCTCTAGTTCAGGGATCCCCAAACTTTTTTACCCATGAGCCACATTTAAATATAAAAAAGTTCTAGAGCAATACTACCATCAAAAAGGTTCATATGGGGTGCCCAAGAAGGGATGTAATTGGTAATTTGGTAGGCATTATGTTGACTGACAGGCTACAGGTGTGTCTGTTCTGCAGTACTGTTTTATCTAACCAAAACGTGCATCCAAGTCACAAATCCAAAAAAAATCACCTGCTTTGAGGCCATTGGGAGCATCATCAGAAGGCTTGGTGCTCACAAGCCATTGGTTGGGGATCACTACTCTAACTATTCCAGTTATTTTGCACAGCTAAAATAAACAGGCCAGTTATGTGTTATGTGATAGGGAAATTAGATTATAAGTTTCACTGGTACAGGAAGTCATTTAAATCTCTTTAAAGCATTGCACACCATATCACTAAGAATAATGCATAATAACAACTAGAAAAGTAACATTTCTGCTTTTAAAAATATTGTCATGATTACAACTCAGATGAGACTTGAAAGGGGAACTATCAAAAAAATGAGAATTTAATATTAGCTTCAGTTAGTTACTGAAGTTCAGAATACTGAAATAAGAGACTTTCTAAATACAATCAATTAAACATTTGGTACTGTTTCTGAAAGTATCAAGTTTATTTCATTATCCCTCTGTCAGCATCTGTTTCTCTTCATTCTCTCTTGATGCAGCAGTTGGGTGTCACATATTCATTGACAGTTATATCCAATAAATCTTATGGCGGGGCTCCTTTTTTCCTAGAATATGTATTAGAGCTAAATCTATTAAAATCACCAGACATCCTGTCTCTCTACATGCAGAATTTGTGCAAAAGGCAGTTATTTTGTTAGATTCTGTTTGTACTGGAATCAGTTGAGTGAGCTCTAATACATCTGCAATACATTTTTGCAGTGTCTTGTGAAATCTTTGCACGTGCCCGTTGCAGGGAATTGCAGAGACATCAAGTTGGTGGGAAGTGCAGTGCACATGCAAAATGGTTGGGGTCATTGTGCAGGTTTGCCACAGGAAGTGATGTCACCAGGACTGGACTGAGAATTAAAATAGGCCCTGGCATTTCAGGTACACAAGAGGCCCATCAGCCCACATAGAGGCCCAAACAGCCCCCACCAGCCCACTAAATACTGACTTTCTATGGGACCTTATAGCAGCCCCTCTGGCATTTGCCCTAACCCACAAATGGCCAGTCCGGGCCTGGATGTCACTGCACATGTGAACAGCGCTACGAAATATGTTGGGGCTATAGAAATACATGTTAATAATAATAATAATAATAATAATATTCTGAAGCCGCTGACATGTTGACAAACTTCCAAGATTTCTCAGGGAGTTACTTGGCTTGGCATCAATGAAATTTTCCGTGTGCACTGCAGCACCCCAAAGGTTTACCCTCCCAGTTGACTGATCCCCAGCTAAATTGGGGGAATTGACATGTCTGTGCTTATATCTGATTGTACTTAAGTTTCTAATAGTTTGAGAACATTCAGCAAAGTAAATACATTTTGAAGGAAAGAAGTGCAGGCAGGTCTGAGTCATTGCTACAAGCAGCAATAAGAGCATACTATTCATCTAAACCTGTCCCTGACAGATAAAGGTACAAGTGAGAATTGCATTTTCACTGGCCAATCTTTGTGAGTCAGTACCCTGAAATTAGGTCACAGTCGCAGATTTATTTTTATAGTGTACTTTTAAATTGAGCAGTTTTGTGGACAATAAGATAGCTTCTGAACAGACGGATGTTAAAAGAGTATGACTGCTATGACCTGTATTGGTAAAGAATCTTGTCCAAGCAAGGCTGCTATGTGACTGTATCACTCACCCACTCTCTGAGCAGCTGGCACCCAATTAAGGGAGTTATTCTCTTTGTATATTTGCAGTACATGACACATAATACTGATCTGCTGTTGAAAAATCTAAACTGACACAAAAAAAGAATTCAAGCACCTATTCCAACCCCAGAAACACTTAAAATTGCCTGCCTGGTTATATGGCCACAGACATGCATACAAAAACAAAGTTCCCCATATGACAAGAAAACAGAATGTATTCTATTTCAGAAAATAGTTTGGTTTACTTTACTTCAAGTCCATCCTAATATGAATCAGGTATACTTTACAATGTCTCTACTGAGATGAAGGCTATCAAATAAATAAATAATACATTAGCCATGTTTCATTTCATTAACTAAAACTGGTCCAATCCGGCAATATGTTTTTAGTGGACGTTCTGCACTCAAAATAGTACTGAATGGCTGTTTACAGAAGAAGAAAATATTGCCAGCATCACCAATAGAATATTATAATGTTATCTATATACCTGTGTTCCAAATGAGATTAATAAGCAGGGTTGTGTTGAACATTCATTCCATATATTGTTTTTGTTTTCAATTAATCTATGTGCTTTGTTATTTCTTGTACTGCCGAGTGCAGAACAGTGAAGCCGAAACAAATTTCATTTTACAATTGATCACAGCTCCTTGCGACTGTAGAGCATTTGTGAGACAGTTAGTTAATTATTTGACGCTTCCAAGTTAACTTCCCCCCCTGAATAATGAACTAATCTTTATCTGTAAACCTTCAAAACAGGAAGAAGCTGGGGGGAGGGTGGTATTGTTTATATAGAGAACATTATTTCTAATTAATGTAACATTTCTGATCCAATGGGTGAAGGGAGTAAAGATGAAAACTAAGCAATGCTTAGGGGGATATTTATATTATTTATATTATAAGTCAGAATGTGAAAAACTCAAAATTTTTTAGGGTTTTTTTGTTATAAAATCAGAATTCTAGTGGAAATCTTATCTGATTAAATCTTGTTTTTTTTAATAATAAATAAGGTCAAATTGGGGATTATAGTTTGCTCTGACTTTTTTTTTTATTTTATAAAATTATGAGAAATTTTTGAATTTTCATTAATAAGGCCCTTAATGAAAAAAGAAATAGAATATTACTGTATGTTTGATTCACATTCTCTTTACTAACATAAAGTACAGTATGTCTCACTAAGGTGTTTCTTGATCACTACCACAGCAATGGAATACTATACTTACAGTTTCCAGGTATGGGACCTGTTATCCAGAATTATTGGAACCTGGGGTTTTCCAGATAAGGGGTCTTTCCATGATTTGGGTCACCATAGGCCTCCGCCTGTGGCCGCTTAATATGGCTACATTATATACATCACATTGGATTGTGCATTGGCTGTAAATGCAGCCATAGTGAACATTCAAGAATTCACATCTAACAGTGCATACATATTCCATATTCAACTCTTCTCCAATTCAGACGAATTAGAAGCAGCCGCAGATGAAAAAGGGCATTTGCAAGCCATGTTTCTCCCTGCTGCTGAAATTCTTATACCCTATTCATGCTTGAGAGTTTAATGGGATCTATTATGATGAACTAATACATATGTTATTTTAAAGGAACAGTAACATAAATTTTTTTTAAATAAAATTCGTTAGAATACAACGAAAAAAAAACACCAAGACAAATAAAAATTTTAAATTGCAAAGCCTTTATTAAGAAATTACTTACCGAAACTCCACTTCCTGTAGTCTTCAGAAAAGGCGACATGGCGACCATCTATAGTGCAAAGCTTGATTTCTCCTCCCTGGCTGGCAGAAGGAAAGTCTCACAGGTGGCTCCCTCCGAGTAGCGACGGGCTTAGGAGCGAGGAGACCCCCCCCAGGGGCCCGGTTGGTGCAAACATGGAGCCTGCGGATCAACCGCTCCGCTTCCAACACCGCTGCTGCCTCCGGTACTGAAGTGTCCCAGGCCAGCCGCAGTGTAGTCCATGCAGTATCCCGCCAGTGGGGAGTGGAGGGAGCCCCGCAGAGCCCCGGGATGAAGAGCAGCCCTGGCCCCTGAACTTTGCCCCTCTGGCTGCAGCCGCACTCACTTCCACAGGGTACGTTGGACGAGACCACTGGCTGAAGGTGAGAAGCAGCTGCTGTTGCCGCAGCCGCTGCTGCCTCTTGTTACCTGCCGCTTACCGGGAACATAGAGAATTGAGGGGAGACGGGCGATACATGCTTGTCGTCCAAGGTACACGCTTCAGTAGACGGACTGCAGAATATCTATTCCCGAGCAGGCATGGTGCACCACTTCGAGTCCTCGTTCAAACCATTGCGGCCTGTGGAAGTGAGTGCAGCCAGAGGGCAAAGTTCAGGGGCCAGGGCCTTTTCTGAAGAGGACAGGAAGTGGAGTTTCGGTAAGTTGTTTCTTAATAAAGGCTTTGCAATTTAAAATTTTTATTTGTCTTGATGTTTTTTTTTCATTGTATTCTAACGAATTTTATTTAAATTTTTTTTGATGTTACTGTTCCTTTAAGTATAAATTTATAGGGAATGATGTACCCCCTATTGTAAAATATAAGTATATTAGAAGTCACCGAGGATGTGCACCACCAAATCTAGGCACACATTCCAATTGTGAAGCATTGTATTATTAACACCTTTATAAGGGTGTATTATATAGGATTTTGTGTATTTATCTATATGGTCATTGGTCAGACAGATAAATAGATAGATAGATAGATAGATAGATAGATAGATAGATAGATAGATAGATTCACACAAAAACCTGTTGCTTATTTACCTTTAAAAATGCTCTGAAAATGTTCAAACCATAGGAAGAAATAATTGTGATAAGAAGTCATTTAAGACTGCTGCTAATTGTATGTAGCCAGCAATGTTTTTAATGTCAAAGTATCTTCGACTAGGTATTAATTACAAAAGAGAGCTTAGCAACCAATTATGCCAGGAAATGCAGCCTGCGGTGCTCTATATAAGGAGATGTTGATTGATATGTAACAACTGAATGGTGGTTGTGAGATAATTCAATCTAATTATCATGATAAAAGAAGAGAAAAGATCATCCGTTCTGTAAGGGATCATGGCAAGGTAAATAAGAACATTTATAACTTGTTCTTGAAAGGGAATCTGTTTGTATGTATTTTTTCTAACCTTGGAGAAATATATATTTTAAATATAGATCATTATAGTAGAATTTGACTAAACATTTTGCAAAATACAGTATATTTTGTTTTTGCAATAAAAAAAAAAGAAAATCACTAAAGGATGATTTAATGGTTACTGAAAGACCATACCAAACCTTTTGTTTGCCAGTAAGTGTAGAATTCAGCCACAACTAATCCCAGACAGGAAATCCATGACGTTCCTCTCTTTCATAACACAATCACGGGCAACAATCTGTATTTCCTTAGCAGACACCAAAGTCCAGGTGATGGGCATTATTGGGTGCTCTGTGGTTAAATAGTCCCTAGTAAAGTATCAAGTGTTCAGAACAGCTACGTTTTTAGTAACATTCATCTAAATTAACAATAAGCATCTTTACAACAGTAGATTAAGGTATTTTGGTAAAAGGACGTGGAATTGTTTGGCAACCAACTTGGCGTTGAGTTCATGTTAGAGATGTGAGAGTAGATATTTTCCCAGAATTCCACTTAGGTACAAGCAGCGCAATAATGTAGTTCCTAATATGCACGGCACTATGTTCAGGTGTTAAAGGAGTAAATATGGATTACAAAGGGCTGCAAGAGAACTATACTTATTAAACCATTAAACTAGCTAAAATGGACATCTTCTTTGTCTATACAATGGCCTGGATATATTCATTAGCAGAAACTTTTTCTGTAATAAATATCATATCTATTATATTAAAGTTGTTGTGAAAGCTAATCTGTCTTCCTCCAGTAGGTAATTTTCCGACTTTGCCTCTTGAGCAACCAATTTAAACTAGATTCACTCTAATTTGCTATGGGATCCATTATAATCCTATTCCTAAAACAACTGGATATCATTAATGTGATGACCTTTCTGACTAAAGGTAGCACAGTATGACATCTCCTCCACAGGGTACTTTGCTTGTTCAATACCCTATTTATTGATAGCCACTCTAGAGATGAACTTTAACTCTTTTAAAGGATGCATGAGATAAAATTACCTTGCATGGACTGTACTGCCTCAGGTGAAAATGAGAAAAGTGACTAGGCTGACACCATCATCACCGCGTACAAAAGGGAGATAGGCTCTCGCACACCCTTTCTTTTCAGGTCCTGTAGAGATGTCTTGTGCTCAGTGGTAGAGGCACGGCCACCTCACATATCACATGTAGAAATAGAAGAAATCCACAGCACTCAGAACTGCTGCAAGCAAGGGAACACGTTGCACTGCATCACCGCATTAAACATGCAAGGTGTTCCCTTGCTTGCAGCAGTTCTGAGTGCCGTGGATTTCTTCTATTTCTACCATCATCACTGCACCATCAATACGATCTTTTTTATCCATAAACTACATTCACATGTTTAATGAGTTGGGGAGCAGCACAAACATGAAAAAGTCCCTGAGGTGCCAAATCAGTGCTATTATTGGGTATTAGGTAGCTTCTATGTGGACTGACAGGCTAGGGGAGACTCTGTTTGGCAGTACACCTGTTTTTTATGCAACCAAACTTTCCTCCAAGCCAGAAATTAAAAAATTAAGTGCCTGCTTTGAATCCACTTTGACAACATTCAAGGGGTTCGTGAGCAACATGTTGCTCATTAGCCACTGGTGGGGTTTCACTCATGATCAAATGTTTTTTTGGTATTCCTCCTTTCAGGGTTTCTGGTCTTTATTGCAATTGCACTGATATTGCTTTTCCTCTAAGAAGGGGCAGTGATGTTTAAGGGGCAGTATACCCTTTGTTCAACAAGAGCTCAATGAATAGGGCGTGTGCTCAACATATGTTTTGTTTATTGATTTAATCATAAAAAATCTATGCTTTTGTTATTTCTTGAGTTAAACAGGGAAACTGAGACATTCCCAGAGCACAGATAATCTTCATGCATAATGGACTCCTGCTAACAAAGCAAAAGGTAAAGGAAGCAGATTGTATACATCACAAGGTTGATTCCACTATGCCTTTACCAACACTGTGCCATTAATAACATCACTGCAATGGAGTGACTGATCGGGATTTATTATAAATAAACCCAATAGGATTGTTTGCTAATATGGATTCCTGCAGCTTGGTTGTTAACCATCAATGACAAAGTACTTTTTATCACTACGTAGAAAAAGAATAATTAAAAAAAAAAATTACAATTATACGCTTGAATGGAATCTATGGGAGATGGTCTTCCTGTAGTTACTAACCTTGTATTTGTGTAATATATTTTTCAGGCTTTAATTTCTTTTCAGGTCCCAGTAACACTGATTGTTATGTTCCCTTACTGTGAGGACATGGATAAAAGAACTAAATCCTAGTAAATTTTCTCTCTAAAGAATAACTTCTTAATCTGATGATACTTGTGAATGTAAATGTGAGTGCATTGCCTTTGCCACAGATAGAAACTCATTTTGGATTGTTATTGTTCTGTTTAAAGTAGTACTTAGAACTATTACACTATATTTTTGTGATCCATCAACATTTGCTTTTGTATTTTCCTTCATTGTGGTTTCTTTTCTTAAATTACTTGTACAAGTTAAAAAAAAAACATTAACCACGATCATAAACATTGTGCAGAATATTCCTTTTTATGGAAGTTCAATACAGTTGCTGAGGCGGCTTTGCATTATGTTAAAAAAAATGCAGTTTTTCTTTTAGAAAAGATGCAATATGAGGTCTCTAAAGAGGATCTGCATTACCTAACCGATATCATTTTTCTACAAAATAGATACTCCTGTAATGTCTTCGCATGTGATAGCTCAACTAGTAGCACTGCTAAAACTACTCCCTACTGACAACTTCATCCATTTCTCATTAAAGGTATTTCATGTTTTATTCAGGAATTTCAATGATGCTATCAAAGCCTTTAATGGCACCAGTTTGGGATAATTGTTCCTACTGTAGCTGATGCCAGCCTCAACATTTCTAATTAATATAAATTTATCTCTTTGACTATGCTTTTCTCTGCATGAATTTGAGAGTAAAACTAAGTTTGTGCTGGAAAAAGGCTGTAGTAAGAAAAGAAAGCTCATTCTAATGACATGTATGCTGTAATCTTTTTTGATTATATGTTGTATAATTTAAAAATAACAATAATGGATTTTATTTATTTTACAGGTATGGGATCCATTATCTTGAAAACCGTTATCCAAAAGGCTCCAGATTACAGGAAGGCCATCACCCATAGACTCCATTTTAATCAAATACAGTAATGGGATCCATTATCTGGAAACCCATTATCCAGAAAGTTCCGAATTATGGAAAGGATCGCTCCATAGTCTCCATTATAATGAAATCCAAATTTTTTAAAATTTTTTAATTGTTTTAAATTCTTCTCTTTTTCTCTGTAATAATAAAACTGCAACTAAACTAATATATAATTAATCCTTATTGGAAGCAAAACCAGCCAATTTAATGTTTACATGATTTTCTAGTAGAATTATGTCGTGAAGATCCAGATTGCGGAAAGACCTTTTATCTGGAAAACTGCAGGTCACAAGCATTCTGGAAAGCAGGCCCTATACACAGCGCTACAAAATATACTTGTGCTATAGATATAGAATACATTTTTTTTTATTATTTTCTTTTACTCAGTAATAATAAAACAGTACCTTGTACTTGATCCAACCTAAGAGAAAATTAATCCTTATGGAAGGCAAAACCATTGTAATTGGTTTAATGAATGTTTAAGTTTATTTTGTAATAAACTTAAGGTATGAAGATCTGAATTACAAAAAGATCAATTTTCCTGAAGCCCAAGCTTTCTGGATAACAGTTTCTATACCTGTATAACTGGATTTATAGAAATCCAGAAAGAACAAACAGGCGGCACTCCAAATAAAATGAATAGGATATTTATTCTATCAAGGAAAGGTTCCACGTTGCCTTACGCGTTTCGGGAGAGAACTCCCTTAATCATAGAGCACCCAAATCTGGAGTGGAAAAAGTGGGGACAGTACACTAGCGAGGGGTGAGTTTGGAGCTGCTTTTCACATATTGACTAACTGGATTTATATTTGTATTGTGACAGACTTGCACTTCCACATAGTTGTGTTTGTCACTGCTATCTTTGTCATACCTCCTGTTACAAGTCACCTATAGACGCTTAGGAACCCTGGAGCTACTGCCACCTTAATCATGGCAATAGCTTTAAGGTTCCCACAGTGGGCTGTATCAATAGACACAGCTTACATGTACCCTAAAGAATTACACATACATTTCAAGTGCCGGAAATGAGAAAATCCCAATAAATTTTCAGAATGATTGCATCTGTTTGACTAAAACACTGGAGTCCCAGTTAAACCTTAATCATAATTGACTCTTTTTAATCTCATCTGATGAACCCCCCCAAAAGTTTGCTTTGAAAGTCAATCATGGGGATCGTTGACTAACTCCCTGCAGCGTGCAAAGTACAGTTTCAGACTCAAATCTCAATGTCGTTTACCCATAATCCTGTGTTTTTCTGATTGTAAATGTAATTAAATTGGACCTGTAACCATGACTTAAAAAACTGTATAATAAAAGTCCTTTTCATATTAAGCATGACATCCAAATTATTTTTTATTTAAGCATTCATAGCTGTTGTAAACGCTTTTACAGGCAATTACTTTCAATTCCATTCAGCACTTACTAGATGTCACTGCACTCCAGACATTCCCTTTGTTCTCTTCACCATTTAATTGTGTAATAAGTGCATGGGGATGGACATCAGCTCCCCCATTCCGGTGCACAAACAAGATTCTGAGCTGATGCAAGGCGTGCCTTAATAACAGCATCGATAAAATGGCTGCTGCCTGTTTGCTGTAATTATGAATTCCCATATGGAAGGAAACAAGATTCAAATAATGTTTAAAGTGTAATTAAAGTTCACTTTGCTTGACTTACATGATAACATAGGATTTGTGAATAATTTGCTGGGTGACGGGACCCCATTAAGTACAAATACATCAAAATGGAATGGTTTGAGCTTTTTTTTTTTGTACACATCATTCAAAACTGCATTTGCATCTGATTCACTGAGTTTAAGCCTGATGTGTCTATTGACACAACTCATTGGGGGGAATTCACAAAAGTGGTGATATTAAGACAAAATAAAAATGGAGATAAAAATGTCTGATTTCACTCCAAAATCACAAATCTCCACTTTTGTTAATTTGTCTTTTAAACAGACAGTTTTCAGGTTTTGCAACATTTTAACAAAATTTTTCTTTAGCTCTTACAATACCTGTCAGTCAGCCATCAAATTGTAATTTCTGGGGAGGGGTATATTTCACCTGGGAAAATTATATATTCTTTTTTTAGTATAACCTGGGCATTCTAAATCGTCAAACATGCTTGTGTAATTCCACTTCTGTAACAAGATATAAGGGTCTAAATACAAAAATGTTATTTTGAATAATGTAGGGATTTGTATCAGAAATATGTTTTATTGTCTTAAGTCAAGTGTCTTAGTGCTGTTAAAACTAAAAAAAAAAATGGCTGGGAGGCTTTACTTTTGCTTTAGCTTTATATGGTATAGTCACTCAAATTGCTAATAACTGCCTCAATCATTACACTAGTAAAATAACGCAAACGTGAGTTAAAACTTTTTACATATAAAATTGTATAAAATACACTTTTTTAAATTTAGTCGGAGTACTTGTTTTGTTAAGGAGGCTTTTAAACCTATAGGGTTAGACACAAACTTGTGCTCTGACTATAAAATGCTAATCCCTATTAATATGCTTATAACTCCCCAATTGGGCACCTGCAATTGAAGAAGTGAAGATTGAATGAACAAAATCAGAGCAGATTATTTTAAATTGATTTGACACATGTGGAATAGTTACACTGAGCTTTACTCCATTGTTATAATGTCGGAAGAAAATGTTCTTTAAAATGTCGTTTGAAAGACATTCATAAAAGTGTCTGTAAACTTTCTTTCTTTCACTAAAAAAATGAAAAGTGGCAGTTGAGTCAGAAATGAAGGCGGATTTCTGTTTGTGAATATGGAGAAAGTATTTTACACCTTTTTACCACCAATTTAACTCCAAAACTGGGCTATCTCCACTTTTGTGAATTTCCCCCATTGCGTCCAAGGTAGTGGTAGCTCAAGGGTTCACCAGCACCAGTAGGTGAAAGCGCACACCATTCATCAGCAGAGACAGGGTGGATGCATTGACACACAGGAACATGTTTGAAAGCATCCATACGCATTCTATATTTTAGAGCACCTGGACTTGGTGTTGCGTTTATAAATGACCGTTTATGTCTGTAATATGTGCAAGAAGTAGAGGAATTTGCCATTGTGAGCTTCAATAGAAATAAGATACAAAATAAACAGAGTACTGTGATTGAAAACAAACTTTGGCTGGAACAAAGCACTGCTGTTGTGAAAATGCTCCATACAGCATGTTATTGTGACGGCAGGCTGTACTAAAAGCAGCAAGGATTGCAATATAGTGCTGCGCTACATAGTGAGAACATGCAGTTATAACAGCTGTTAGCAACAGTGATAACAGCTGGAAGCGCATATGAAATATATTAATGCCTACGCATAGCATGCCAAAGTCTGAGTTCCGCTTGCTGAACACACTGCAATGTGCAAGGCTTAATACATAAAATGATCATTAAGAAACTCAGTTTGGCCCATTCACCCCTAGCAATTAAGCTGTTAGTGGCCTAGCGCAGCCATTGTAATGCAGGATAATGGAGGGAATAAAATAAAGGGAAACAGAGGTAGAAATCTGCTTAGCCTCCCAGTTGAGCTCGTGGTCAAGGGTGGTGACTTACTAATGCATCTACTTGGATCTGTTCCAAAACTTTTTTGTTATCTGGGAACATTCTCTTTATCTGATGATAACAGGTGTGTCATCAGGAGAACAATAACCAGAAACAGGTGGGGGCGACAATCATTAACATGGCAGGAACTTCAGCTCATCCTCACAGAAGGGACTAGTAGGCCATAACAACACATTTGGCCAGGCAGCTGGGGGTGTCTGAAAGGGCAGAATGTTATGAGTTCACACAATAGTCAGATTTTTTTTTCTGTGCTTAACAAGATCCTCTGTCACCAGGCTTTGTAAGTATCCTCTCCTGGGATCGACCTGTTCTTTATTTCTTTGATTCTGTGCCCACATTTTTCTCCTGACTTGTGTTGACATTCAAACTCTCCAAAAATGTGTTGTGTTATACACCCTAAACCACTGTATGTCAAGGAAATGGGGAAATGCTGCAACAATTGGAATCTAATAGCTAAATGATTTAATTGCAGAATATAACATTCATGACATGCTTTTTCTAAAATGTCAACTACCAGTATACGCAAATAAATATGCTACCAAAACACAATGATATTCCCTCTGTTGAAGATATTAGTAACATAACCATAAATGTTTATGGGTATTTTATGATGCCACAAGCCTAGGGCTTTAATACAGCTCAGAGAATGCTTATTATATCCTTATACGTTTAAGCAGGGGGTACATTTTGGGTGCACATCTGAGGCAAATTTTAAGATACTTTAAAAATACTTAAATATTTAAAATACATTTTTCCATATACATCACACAAGCAAAGTGGGGCATATGAACCTTACCTCCTACAGTCCATTCTTCAGGCAGCCTGAATTCTTCTGGGCACCTCATCTACTGTTGATGCCAGGAGCTTTTTAGAAGACTGATTTGTGCCTTTAAATGATCCATCAGAAGTTAATTTGATTAATTGATTCACCACATTTTAGGTATTTCCTATTGGGGTTCCATGAGGAGGACTTCTCAGCACCCATTAGGTGGAAGCACTATAGGAATACTACCCAAGTTCTGTATCCAAAAGGTTAAAGGACCAGTAAATCAATAAATACTATATATATATATATATATATATATATATATATATATATATATATATATATATATATATATATATATATATATATATATATATATATATGTATATATATATATATATATAGTATCTGCCCAGTGCCCAACCAGAAAACAGTTAAAAAAAACAATAATTTAAATAGAGGTTTTCATTCTATAGTTTTCTAGAGAGACATGGACAACTTTTGACCCCTGTTCATCTCTGCGGTTAAGTACTGAGGTTTCCACTTACTAAAGTTCATAAAATTTGTCCAACTCATTGTGTAATAATGCACCTAAAGATCTCATGTTTACTGAACAACGATGCACCAAATTTTCTCAGCGTAGCTGTGTTATTTTCAGCATAACTAATAATCTATAATTATTACTTGAATCATGTCGCCATTTTTGAAGTTCTGTTTATGTCCACTCTATTATCTGCTATCAATAATACATCTATAAGTATGCTTCTTAGCTAATTAAATAATGTTCACTGGACATATCAAACACAGACTATACCCACTATACACATTTAAATACCAGCACTCTCTGGTGGCAATAGAAACTGGGTTCAATTTGTGGTCCAAGACTTCAGTAAATCATGCAAAACAGCCTCTGTAATGTGAATACAATAATAGTTGATATAAATGATGTCCACCAAAAAATCAGTGATAGAAATGAACATAGTTCATATTGCATTCATATTTCGTCTGTTGGCTCTGGCCTTTTCTCTGGTGCAAATCATTACCACCCTCTATTGCACATTAGTAAACAGATGTCTTAAAGGGGTAGTTTACTTTTACGTTAACTTTTAGTATGCTATAGAATGACCAAACAACTTGGTCTTCGTTATTTATTTTGTATAGTTTATTAATTATTTGCCTTCTTCTTTTGACTCTGTTTAACTTTCAAATAGGGGCCACCCATCCAAAAAATAAATGCTCTGTAAGGCTACATATTTATTGTTTTTGCTACCTTTTATTTTTCATCTTTCTATTCAGTTCATTTTCTTATTCAAATCAGTGCATGGTAGCTAGGGTAATTTGGACCCTAGCAACCAGATTGCTGAAATTGCAAACTGTAGAGCTGCTGAATAAAAAATTAACTGGAAAGCCCCAAATAATAATTAATGCATATAAATATAATTCTTGACATCATACTAAAAGTTAACTCAGCCCCTTTTAATGCATTGAAAACCCCTTTGTTTTGTTGGTGTTACTGGTTCTTTAACCCGCAACTAGTGATGGGCGAATCTACCTCGTTTCGCCGAAAAATGTGCGAATTTCCAGCGAAATTCGCGAATTGGCGAAAAAATTTGTGAAACGAGTCTTGTTTTTCAAGCGTCACGTCGATTTCGACGCACTCGCATCATTTTCGACACACTCGCGTCATTTTCAACGTGTCGCGTCGTTTTCGACGCACGTCGCATCAATTTCGGCAAGCAACTAGTTTTTTTTTTAGATGCCAGCAAATTTTCGCGAATTTATTCGCCGGCGGCAGATCGCGGGAATTCGCTGCAAATTCACCCAACACTACCCGCAACATACAGTACATGACTTTGTGACAAGTCGTATCTGTAGTATATCCGATGCAACTATTTGAGAGATGCACCATCACTGTAATTGTACTCTCTAGAATAATAAAATACAATTTACTATATGATAACATTTATTCGTGATATTCATTTTATTCAAGATTTATTTTTATATTTCAATGTTTCTGTACAGGGCTTCCTTTAACCTTGGAAAGGGTGACTATATCCAAAATTTCATCCACTCACGAAATGGGGAAAAAAAAAACAAACATGAGTTATTCTTCAGTCTCCTCATATACTCATCTGTCTCATTTTGCTGTAGGAAACCATGAACTTAATGCTTATTTAAACAGACACATAGACAGTTTACGGGCATATTCTGGAAACAAATAATACCAGTAGCTCTGAGTGCAAATCTTATGGGCAAACACCTGATCCTCTTAGTAGAATATAAAATTTGAATTATAGCCCTGTTGCTTTTCACTGGCTATTTATCTGAGCGCTTGGTTGCTAGCACACTGGTATTTTTTTTTGCAAAGCACTCATAAAAATAAGTGTATTACAAGCAGTGAGCTATTAGATAAGCATAGGGAAATGATCAAGTCAGCATAGCAGGTGCAGTGAACATGCAGAAACCTCCATACACTGTAGAGAGGAAATGTAATATAAGGAATAATACATAATCTACTGAACATTTTATAGGGAATAATTGTACAATATAACAATGTCATCAAGGAGTTTTAAGGCAATATGAAGACAGGAGCCACAGCACTTTTAAGCAGGTCATTGAGTTTTTCTATGTTTTAAAAATGACTTTCTTATGAAACAAAGTCATATGACATCAACAGATGACATCACTATGCACTTTAGTTATTCATGCCTTACTATACGACAGGGATACCACAGAGGCATTCTGTCTCCAATTAAGGACACAAGCCAGGTGTCCTTATACATGTCAAAAGCATCATGGTGACTTCAGATATCTTTCATAGCATTCTTTAGGCAGCATATGACCCCTCATTTTTCCAAACAGTGATATTCTCTGAACAAAGACTCGCAAGGTGAAAGGTATAATGATGGCGGTTGGTGCCAAGGGATGTTTCCATAAGTACAGATGGTACTCACAGGTGGTGCACGATAGGTGTCAAGTGCTTTACTCACCTCTTTTTGTGACATCAGTTATGAGTTGATACCGATGTTATTTTGGGACTTGATGTCTTAAAGGAATCGTTCAGTATAAAAATAAAAACTGGGTAAATAGATAGGCTGTACAAAATAAAAAATGTTTCTAAATAGTTAGTTAGCCAAGACTGTAATGTATAAAAGCTGGAGTGAGTAAATGTGTAACATAATAGCCAGAACACTATTTCCTGCTTTTCAGTTCTCTTATTTTGTACTGACTGGTTACCCTGGTGACCAGGCAGTAACCAATCAGTGACTTGAGGGAGGGCCATATGGGCTATAACTGTTGCTTTTGAATCTGAGCTGAATGCTGAGGATCAATTGCAAACTCACTGAAGTTATATCCCATATGCCCCCCCTCTCAAGTCGCTGACTAACAAAGTTAAAGAGCTGAAAAGCAGGAAGTTGGATTCTGGTTATTATTTTAGACACCCAGTCACTCCAGCCTTTATACATTAACTTTTTGGCTAACTAACTATATTAGAATATTAGAAACATTTTTTGTTTTGCACAGCCTATCTATTTATCCAGTTTTTATTTTTACACTGAACTGTTCATTTAAAATGGTCTATAAAAGCCTGTGTAAGGACCATTTCATTTATATACAGTATTCCAATAATATTTTAATTGTTATATATTTTATATATATATATATATATATATATTCATTCTTCAAAATGGACCAGCACGCCAAATATTTTCCAATAAACAATTTATTGTGACATCACTTGTGTATCCAACGTTTCAGCCCTCAATGGCCTGGATAAAGACCCCAAAGAGGGCCGAAACTTTGGATACACGAGTAATGTTGCAATAAATTGTTTATTGGACAATATTTGGAGTGCGGGTCCATTTTGAAGAATATATGTGATATTTGACCTAGCACCCATGAGTGGATTGAGGGGTACCTTCACAAATACTATATATATATTTTTTTTTTCTAATTTATTTATTTATTTGTGCCACAGTCAAATCTGCCGGCACTCACGTGTATAAGAATTTAGGATGCCTTGGCACGTAGTAGTAACAGAGCCAAAAAGGTCCGCACTCGCAGGTCATTTAATTAACAATTACGTAATTTTATTAGAGGAAAGGAGTTATTGTTTCTACATAAGACCTACGAGTGTGGACCTTTTTGACTTGTTGGATCTATATACAGTATATCATTAAATATATACACATATGTACACACATAAATATTTACATCATACAGGTATGGGGTCTATTATCTGGAAACCTGTTATATAGAAAGGCTGTCTCCCATAGACTCAATTTTATCCAAATAATCAAACATTTTTTAAATGATTTCCTTTTTGTCTGTAATAATAAAACAGTAACTTTTACTAAAACTAAGACTTGATCGCAAAATCAACCTATTGGGTTTATTTAATGTTTTCATAATTTTCAAGTAGACACGGTATCTGCTGTTACATTTTCTTTTTTTGTACTTGCAAAATAGGATAAGAAAATAAATTGTTTTGAGGCTGAAAATGTATAAAAGAAAAAAAGGCAAAATTTTGCAATGTTTTTGCACAATGTGTCCTTCATCAAGCCTTAAAGACATTTTCATAAGGAATATGCTGGCTATTATGCAAAATGCAGCATTTACTACCCAATTCCAGTATAATCACAGTTATATGGGAGTTACATCAAACACAACTGGCCTTACATATTGATGCAAATCAGGAGCAGGTTGCAGCTACAGTTGTGCTCATAAGTTTACATACCCTGGCAGAATTTATGATTTGTTAACCATTTTTCGGAGAATAGGAATGATAACACAAAAACTGTTCTTTCACTCTTTTTAAATGATAATCACTACATAAACTACCCAAATGACCCTGATCAAAAATTTACATACCCTGGTGATTTGGCCTGATAACATGCACACAACTTGACATAAAAGGGTTAGAATGGCTATTAAAGCCAACTATGTTCACCTCTGATCTGTTTGCTTGTAATTAGTGGGTGTGTATAAAAGGTTAATGGCTTTCTGGACTCCTGACAGACCCTTGCATCTTTCATCCAGTGCTGCACTGATGTTTTTTGGATTCTAAGTCATGGGGAAAGTAAAAGAATTGTCAAAGGATCTGTGGGAAAAGGTAGTTGAACTCTATAAAACAGGAAAGGGATATAAGAAAATATCAAAGGAATTGAGAATGCCAGTCAGCAGTGTTCAAACTCTAATTAAAAAGTGGAAAATTGAACTAAGGTTTGCAGTTAAAGGAATCTATAGCTCCATATCCAAAGGTACTCTTGGGCAATAAGTTAGTTATCTATTAGTTAATAAGGTTCAAGTTAAGATCAAGTCATCTGGCAACTGTAAGGATGTGAAAGTATACTTATCTGACAAAATATATTGTCACTGTATAAAGAAATACAAAGGACAATGTGTATAATTTTAAGATTTTATTGCAATGTAATTACATACAATTTTGTGCACATTTGAAATTCAATAAAAAAGTAATTGTTGAAAAAAAAAAGTGGAAAATTAGGGGTTCTGTTGAAACCAAACCACCGTCAGGTAGACCAACTAAAATATCAGCCACAACTGACAGAAAAATAGTTTGAATAACTTGTACAAAAAATAGTGGAGGAAACTTTGCACTAATCAGCCCGAAAGCTGTGCATGGGACGTACTTGGACATTCCAACATGACAATGATCCAAAATACAAGGCCAAGTTTACCTGTCATTGGCTACAACATAATAAAGTGAAGGTTCTGGAGTGGCCATCTCAGTCTCCTGACCTCAATATCATTGAGCTACTCTGGGGAGTTCATGCAAGACAGGCCAAGAATTTATGGGAACTGGAGGCTTTTTGCCAGGAAGAATGTGCAGATTTACCATCTGAGAAGATAAAGAGCCTCATCCACAACTACCACAAAAGACTTCCATCTGTCATTGATGTTAAAGGGGGCAATACACGGTATTAAGAACTGGGGTATGTAAAGTTTTGATCATGGTCATTTGGGTAGTTTGTGTAGTGATTATGATTTAAAAAGAGTAAACACAGTTATTTCAGTTGTTTCAGCCAACCACTAACCATGAGTGAAAGAAAAGTGTTTGTGTTATCGTCCATATTCTCTGAAAAATGGTTAAGAAATCATAAATTCTGCCATGGTATGTAAACTTATGAGCACATCTTTAATTGTTCATAGTGGGGATGGTATAACATCCACAGCTTTGAATTTAACCAATGTTATCATGGGATTCTTTTAGGTGCAAGCCTGCTGTGAGGTAGCATACTAAATGAACACAATTGCACCCATTGATGCTGAGGAACCCTGAAATTGCCGACACCTTCAACATGGAGGTAGTTGGCGGGGTTCATTTAGGTGCAAGCCTGCTGTGAGGTAGCATATTAAATGAACCCCCCAACTACCTCCATGTTGAAGGTGGCAGCAATTTCAGGGTTCCTCAGCATCAATAGGTGCAATTGTGTTCAGCAAATATGTAAGATAGGAAAGATATCCACTATCCATGAATAAATAACTGTTAACCAGGAGACAAGGCAATGCAGTTATTATAGATGAAGATGAAACCAGATTACAGGATAATGGAAAAATAAAGTATGTAGGCTATCAGCACAGATATATCATAGCAGAATGAATCACTTGAAGGGTGGAATACAAAGAAGTGGCTTACTATTTCTTGGATATCTTAACACTATCATGGGAACTGAGAGAGAATGAAAAATAAGAGTAAATCCTTAGTAAAGAGTTGTGTAGTGGAGATACCAGGAGACCAAAATGAACATCTCCTTCCATATGGCCTGAATCTAATAGGAGAGTCCCAATTATAGAAGCACTAATGAGGGCGTGGGATGAGAAAAAGTTCTTGTGTAAGATTTGGGTGGGTCAAGCACACCCAGATTTGTGGTAAGGGCACAAAGGCCTAGAAAAGCAAAATATTAGGCAAATATTAGCCAATTACTGAGGAGCACTGGGTATGTGCGGCTCCACAGTGCTCCAGCACATGTGCTCGTGGGGGCACAGGTGGAAGGCACAAGGACCGACTGGCCAGGTGCTTGAACCGTGTGGCCTAGGGGCATCCACACATCGAAATCCAGCCCTGGGGTCAAACCAACTCAAAATGGTTCTTGGGCAGATCAAGATGTGGTAAAAGTTACTCATGTGTTACATTATGATAATTTAGCAGGTATAAAACAAAAAAGATAGTTAAAGGAGCTGGAAAGGTAACATTAGGAAACAAGCAAAATATACTACATTATGGGGCCACTTTATCAAGCCACAATGTTTTCATGTTGGACTTTTTGAAACCAAAAATCCGCAAAAAGTTGTGGAATTAAAATCATAACTTTTTCTGCATCTATCATGCGTGGATGATTCCACTATTCAAGCTAAAATCTGTCAAAATCATGTAAAAGTCAGTGGCAGATTTCCCTTTTGCCACTATCTATCTATCTATTTATACTGTAATCTATCTATTATCTATCTATCTTTCCTTCCAGAAAAATGTGTGCATGGCATGAATTTGTAGGAAGTGCATTTCTGAATTCCCTGAACCCTGTATATTGCAGTTAAGGATATGTCCAGTAATTTAGCAATGACTTGAACACAGAGTTGAACAATAGTGGCATGTATAGCTGGCTTAAGAGCTACAAGTAAGATACATTTTTAGAGCAAGCTTTTTAAGGCTTCAGATGAATCAGGCCAATAACCACTGATGGTAAAAGGACATGACATATGCCGAAAGTCAGGGCATCAGGGCTGGCTGCACATATTAGAGTCAAACACATCAACACATGTGATCCTCAGACATGGTATGCTGTCTGTGAATTCACTAAGTAATTGCTCTTTCATTCCCCATGTTGCCCTGCCAGTAACAGAAGTACAATGCGGAATGGGGGAAGGAGCAGAAGAAAAAAGTGATCTTCACACAACACAGATTACAAAAAACACACTGATAATGAACGCAATGGCATTTTGCAAACACAGTATCAGCTTAACGCCTGGCTTTTCCCTCTCTATGAGCAATTTCTAAGAGAAAATACAAAATTGACTAGTCTAAAAATTACTGTTTAGATATTATAGTGGAGGTTACTCATTAAAGTGGATTGAGAAGAATTTAACTTTTTGGAACAAGTGTTTGTTAAAAAATGATTAACATAAAATAATCAATTATCCAATCACCATTTCACTTACATCATAAATGAATAATTTTCAAAGGTGTGTTGGTTGATGTGCCAGGACTGTAACCCTTTCCCTGGTTTGCAAACCAGGTTTTCATAAGCAAACCAAAAAACGAACTTAAAATAACAAAAATAACAGCTGGGAGTGAAAAAAGACCTGCATACTGCCAACAACTTCAACTTACAAAAACAAATAAAATACCACACCAAGGTGCTCATAGTAGAAGCCCTTATAGTTATGCACTGCAAACCTCAAATCAGGGTGAAGGAATTTCAGTATAAAACCTAATTTTTATTACTAGTCCCATTAAAAAATGTACCCACTAAGGATAACAGGCCAGCACTAATAATACCTGGGTAGACCCAAGTGTAGGGACGCTGAGGTATTGCAGAAAGGGTATGTAAGCATCCTTTGTACTTTAGACAGATAGTCTGTCTGAATCACAGAATCAGCATTTTTTATGCTGTGGTCTTAGTTATAATAAACCCTATACTTTAACCCATGTGAGGGACAGTTTGAATGCTGAGGTAATCCAGTTTGAGTAAGTAAGTGTCATTGATCTGTAGTTAGGTAGATGACAGCTTCCCTACACTTGGGCCTACCCATGTATTATTAGTGCTGGCCTGATACCCTTAGTGCTTTTATTCATGGATTCTTGCAAATTTTTAATGTATATCTATGGGTACATTTTTTAAATGGGATAATTAATAAAAGTTTTAGACTGAATTTCCTTCACCCTGATTTGTAGTTGGTAGTGCATAATTATAAGGGTTTCTGCTATGATAACCATGTCTTGGTGTGATATTTAATTTGTTATTTTCAATCAGTTTAACCCTATTGCACGCCAACCAACATTGCACATGTTCTTGGACCCCTAAAATTTGCATCATTGTGGGCATTGCATTCAATCAAAATAATCTTCTTTGTAGTTAAATAGCTTCAACTTGCTGTATTTTCTAGTTATCACTTAAGGGAAATACATAACCTCCTGATATTAAAGGTAAACTATAACTTCCTGGTTGAAAAGTAGTGTGATGCTCCATATTTATCTCTTTTCACAGATTAATGTATATCTATGGGTACATTTTTTAAATGGGATAATTGATAAAAGTTTTAGACTGAATTTCCTTCACCCTGATTTGTAGTTGGTAGTGCATAATTATACGGGTTTCTGCTATGATAACCATGTCTTGGTGTGATATTTAATTTGTTATTTTCAATCAGTTTAACCCTATTGCACGCCAACCAACATTGCACATTTTCTTGGACCCCTATAATTTGCATCATTGTGGGCATTGCATTCAATCAAAATAATCTTCTTTGTAGTTAAATAGCTTCAACTTGCTGTATTTTCTAGTTATCACTTAAGGGAAATACATAACCTCCTGATATTAAAGGTAAACTATAACTTCCTGGTTGAAAAGTAGTGTGATGCTCCATATTTATCTCTTTTTACAGATTATGAGATTTCCTACAGAGTTGTCTCTGTTATGGTACAGTATGTGTATTTATAGCACTATTCAGCTAACCACGTCTTCATAATGCCATGCGACAGGGTTGAGGCCTTTGGGCTGGGTATGGCCTCCAAGTCTGCTCAAGTGCTCCATTGATCTTTTTCAATAACACCCTCTTTTAATGATATTATAACCACAATAGGACCCTTATGGAAGATAATAAGAAGAGACAAGACAAACAACTAAATTAGTTTTAGTATGATTAGTATGATTTTGCAGAAAATTGCCAGAACTAAAGCAAAAAAAAATACTCTTTTAGTGCAAATATTTTTGAATATGCACTGGGAAAATAAATATGAAGGTTAATGGCCCTTTACAATGTCAACCTGGCTGATCCATAGCTTTTTTCTCAGTAAAGTAAATAGAATTATATGCACTATTATTATTAACATGTATTTCTATAGCGCCAACTTATTTCGTAGCGCTGTATATTGAATTTCATTCATTAAAGCCTATATAAAAGAGCAGCTGAAACCCATCAACAATTAGATTCAGATGAATGTCAAACCCAAGTGTTTCTGTAACTGGAGAAGTGCAGCTGAATACTTTATAAAAGAGTGCAGAAAAGAAGCCTGGGACACTGTTTTGAGATGTAACCAAGAGGTGCTGCAGGGAGTCTCACATGGGCACTTGTTTTCTCCATAGTTACAAAGTACAGTAGGAATTAATCAATGAAGGGCAACATAGATTTAAAGACTCTATTGGTTGGTTGTAATTAAGTTGCTCTAGTTCTCCAGCCAATAAACAGGTATTTATGAACTGAGAGCACACATCTATAATTAAACAACTATTTTATATTTTCCAAAGCCCCCCCCCTCCAAAATTGCTTGACTAATAATAATATCCTGCCTGTTATTACATTAAATCAGTGATCCCCAACCAGTGGCTCATGAGCAACATATTGCTTAACAAGCCGTTGGCTGTTGCTCCCAGTGGCCTCAAAGCAGGTGCGTATTTTTGAATTCCTGGTTTGGAAGCACATTTTAATTGAATAAAACAGCCAAACAGAGCCTACTATTGGCTGCCAGTTCACGCAGGGGTTACAAAATAGTCACAGTCCTTCTTTGGTATCCCTGAGTAGCTTTTTGCATAATTGTGATGTTCCCCAACTCTTTTTACATTTAAAAACATTTTACATTTAGTGGTAAAAAAAGGTTGGGGACCCCTGCATTACAACATGCAGATGTGAAGCATGTGAAATGTAAAATGCCTTGTTTTTTTCTCTTTCCCTATCACCTCACTTTTTGTGCCTTGAGATACAGCTATTTGCTCACTCACAAAGGAATGTACATATTTGGGCCTCACTGTAAATGCAACTTTGCTGTGTGTGTTGCAGTGTTGTGGCAGTAGGCAAGTATCCCATGTGTCTCCTTGACTGCCACCTAATTGGCATGCCATTCAGATGTGAAAGTTAGGAGGCACCAGGGGCTGCAGGTCTTTTGGGTGCCCTGTGCTTAATGCCTGCCTATGGCCTGTGTAACTATGTTTGATTTGATGGGGGTCCATTTGAGAAAGCTGCATTATTATAATTAGGGGTGTTGTAAGCTTCTTGGGAGACCTCAGTTACAGACCTGAAGCTAGGACTATGTGTTAGAAAATTGAGTCATTTTGTATAACCAGTAAATAGGGAGAATCGATTCATGCTGTCCACTGATAGCAAAGTTGATGTAAATACCTTGTGTTTTTGACATTTTCAACATTGACTTTCAAGCGGTCAGTGGTACCTAGTACAATGGGAAAATGTTTTTTTTAAGGCCTAAGCACATCTCAGCTTGTGATATATGAGGCCTATTTTTGTACTAAACTTATCTAATCTGAATATTCATATTCAATTATGGCAACATTTTTTGCAGGCTATCTGAAAAAAAAATAGAAAAAAAACTAAAACAGAAACAGAATATTTGTATCTTTGCAGAAAAACATAAAAGGGCCATCTAAATGCAAGAAAAAAGTTCAGTATAGTTCTTTAGACAAAACATTTTGGCTTTAGAAACAAAATAAACATCTACTGTACCTGCCAAGAATATTTATAAGGGCCCATTTCTCTATAGCCCAAAGAAAAAGAATCTTGCTCTGTTGTTAAATCACCAAATGTTCCCAGAATTTATTGGCACGAGAAAGGTTTGATGATCTCCTTTTCTCTCTCTAAGTGTTATCAAAGAATAATTCTTCCATAGAGTCTACTTGCAATTAACAGCAGATGCAGCTGTGTTATTGCACAAAAGCTATGTTATTGCAAAATGAAACTTACCATGCTGCAAATGAGCAGAGGCATCAAGAAGCCAATCTTAGAATTGATTCACATTCTTGTAGGCAGTTTTTAGCCCCCCCCCCTAATTTCTGGATCTAGCTTTATAATCTTACCATTATGACTAATGCCAAAAAGTCTAGTGTACTCAAGAGGTGGTGGGCCCTGAACTAAGAATAATTTACAGTTTAGTAGTACTACCCAACTGCAGGCCCTCTAAAGCATTTGTATGTCTTGTTCTGAATTGCCCAAAACTTCATATGATAGCATCATTAAAAAACAGTTCAGCCTTCAGTCATAGTATATACAGGTATGGGACCTGTTATCCAGAATGCCTTGATTTTTCCGGATAATGTTTCCATACCTCTACTAGAAATCATATACGTAAGCATTAAATAAAACCAATAGGCTGATTTTGTTTCCAAGAAGGATGAATTATATCTTAGTTAGGATCAAGTAGGTACTGTTGTATTAATACAGAGAAAATGAAATCATTTTTAAAAATTTTGATTATTTTGATAAAATGGAGGGGCTTTTTTTTGTAATTCCGAGCTTCCTTGATAAAAAGTTTCTGGATAACGGATCCAATACTTGTGTAGACATTAAAAAAATAGAATAAGTAGAATCCTCAGATTTCTGAAGACTGTGCACTGCCAATACTCAAAAATGCATATTCAAATGCATGGAAGTCTCATATTGTTTTGTATATACCAAGGAAAGATATTTCTACAGGCATATACATTGGTGATGGGCGAATTTATTCGCCAGGGACGAATTCACGGCGAATTCCCGCGTCGAAGTTGATGCGACACACGTCAAAAGCGTGCCGCGACTTGCGAGATTCGCCCATCACTAATATACATTTATTACAGCCAAATACACAGCATAAAAATTCATAAACAACACCTTTAAAAGGCTTGACTATTCAACACGGATTGCAAATGTTTTGTTAAGCATCATTCACTTTTAGGGTTGATTTTCCCTATAAAACTGATGTTGCTGAATCTGTGAAAGTAAAGTCAGAAAAGTTGCATACAGCTTAATAGAAATGCATGAAAAATGCCATTTTTTAAACAGCTGGGAGGATGTGTCTTTTTTTTTTTGCTGCAAACTACTTGCTTCCTGCAAATGAGGCCGCCAACTGCTAAGGGGAACAGAAACAAAATATAATATGTTTTCCCCAGCATTCTAAAAACAGAGCACGCATTTCATTTTCATTAAATTGAGATATATATACTGTATATATGGTACAGAGTTAAATAATAATAGATTGACTATCTATCTATCTATCTATCTATCTATCCATCTATCTATCCATCTATCTATCTATGATCATCATCTTATATATCTTTTGGTTTGTCTGCCCATCTATATCCCTGAAGGCCTCTTTAATTCTCCCTTTTAGTCTAAAGAAAGTTATAATTTTATGCCGGTGTTAGTTATGGTTAATGCAATTTCTGCTTTGCAAAGATGAGGTTGATAATACTAATGCAGGAGACGCTTAAAATAATAATTCATTGGCTAAGGGAAAAAAAATTCAAATTTTCAGTGATTTCAGCCTTGCTCTGAGATATGACAAGGGTGCTGAGCCTGAGTTTGTTTGTGCTAACAATACTGCTATTATGATATATTAAATGTCATTCCAGCATAGCTACGTATGCATACTCCTCCATCGTGCTGCCTGTTTATGCTTATTCAGCCCTTTGAATAATTTAACACATTTCATATTCCAAATTACCCGCGACAATTTGACATGGGCTGCTGGCAGTTTACTTGAAACACTCTGTGTTAGGTCAAAAGAGAGCCTTGGCATCTGCTAAACAGAAGGGGGGCTTCCAAGGTACCCAGGCTTAATTAGAATTCTGTCCCGCAGATTAAGAAGTGAGCTGTGTATATGGAGGTTGCAGACATCCATAATGTCAATACGATCATTGTATTAAAATTGAACTTGAAGTCATTTTTTTTTGTTTAGAGTTATATACTTAGATTGCATGCCTGAAATGGGACTTCACTGTACATATGCACGAACCTTAATATATAATATATTAACAAGCCAGAAATAATTTAATTGTGTGTTAATATTTCAATGCAAATATATAGTAACAGAAAAATAACTTTATTGCATTACTGTGCATGAACTATGCATTGACTCTGTTCTCTTGCTTCTTTCTCTTAAAAGGTCTACACTTAAATGTCTGTGTTATAACTTTGGCTTCTTATTTGTAGCCCATGCCCATCTACGTTGGACGTCATTTCTTGCCTATATAGTGATTACACTGTAACATTATAGGAGCAGGAATCTAATGTTTTGCCCTTGTAAATCCTACTTAACGTCTGGGTTGCTGCAATCTACTTTTGTTTGTTGCTTGTTTCTTGTCGGGTATAAATATGTGGTTCTTATCATTATCAGTACCTCCACTTCATTACTGAACTAAATACTTTTTTTGACTGTGCCAAAATGCATAATGGTCCAAGATATTCAAATTTGGCATAAGTACATTGATATATAAATCATTTTGCAACAGAAGGACTCTTCTCATGGGCTAGGCAACACAGTTCAAACAAATTAACAGAAAGATCCTTATGGTGAATTCTTCTTATACTTGTAAATATTGAATTATTGTATGGTTCTCTTACATAGTAATACATGGTCATAATAATTCCCCTTACAGGCTTTATCTCCAGCAAAACCAATCTCAACTTGGCCAGTTCTGTTGCTCTTCTTTTTACTTTCTTTATTTCATTAATATCCCCATTGAGCACTGGTGCCCAAATGGCACTGCATATTCCAGATGGGGTGTTACCAATGCTTTGTAAAGGGTAACAATGACCCTCCCACCAGTGAATATATACCCTTTCTAATACAGGTCAATATCTTGCTGACCCTTCCTACTGCTTCCTATCTTTGTTTGCTACAACTTTATTTCTCACAAGTACCCCTAGGTCCTCTTCCATTCCTAAATTAGACCCATTAAGGGTAAGAGTGTCTTGCATATTTCTAAATCCCAGGTACATATCCTTATATGTAGCAACTCATCTGCCACTTAGCTCCCCAGATTGCAAGATTTTCTAGATTCTCATTTAAGGATGTTACATCCTTGTTGGAATTAATTGGTCTGCATAGTTCAATGACTTCTACAGCCTTATACTGATTCCCATCCCCAAGTCTGTAATGAGCAAGTTACAGTAATTAAAAGTGTACCCAATACAGAGCCCTCTGGGAAACAACTAAAAACCCTACTCCAAGTAGAGAAAGTATAATTATCAACTACACACTGTATTCAGTGCTTTAACCAATTCTCTATCCATGTACAAACAGAATTGCCATTATATCATTGCCAAGACTAACAGACTTCATAAATAAGCTAGGTACTCTGCAACTACTTGCTAATCAGAATTAAAAAAAAGGTGTATTTTGTATGTTTAAAAGGGGATTGTATGGCAACAATGCAAGTTTGCATATGTGCTAATAACAAACACTAAAATATATCTATCTTTCTAGCACAACAGCCACAATCCCTTGACCTATAGTAAAGCTGTATTTTCTGTGCTGTGCTGGTGCCAATTATTTAAGTAGCTTCAGCTTCCATGCCTGAAAAGGACTCAGGTGCATGAAATAATTTCCTCTAATCAGTGGCCTTCAGGCCCAATGATATGCAGAAGAGAAACAAGTTGATTGAGCAAATATTCTGCATGGCAACAAGGAGTCAAGATATTATGTTATTTCTGTTTCTCTTGATTCATACCTGGCAAGAGCTAGGGGGGTTTGGTTGATTTTTGCTGGATCAGTGATGCAGAGTGGAACAATGAAGAAGTGGTTCAACCTAGAAAAAAAAGGATAACGTATGTATGTTAATTAGGTTGTACTTATTAGACAGAACCTTATGTGTTCCATGTTACCTGCCTATACAGTCTTGCTTTTTGCAGTTTTGTTGTAAAGTGTTGCTTGTACCTGGCTTTGTTAATAAATAAATACATGATATCACAAACATTATGCATCTTCCTGTAGTTTGGAATTGCAATTATAATGATAACTTCGACAAAGGTACAGATGAAGCCACTTCGGATTGTGTGTTTGGCACAGAATAACTTAAATCAGAAATCCCATTACATAGTTACATAGTTACATAGTTAAATTGGGTTGAAAAAAGACCAAGTCCATCAAGTTCAACCCCTCCAAATTAAATACCCAGCATACATACACACACACACATCATTAAACTCACTTATCACAGAATATTGTGTCACAGCATCCCATCCAATTAAAGAGTTCACCATTAAAAACAATGGTGCTTTGGTATGCAAATCTTCCCCATTTTGCTTCGCCAAAAAAATGTGTGAAATTGCCAAATAATTGAGGTCAATGGGCGTCAAAATTTTCTTATGTGCAACAATTTGTCTTGCTCGAAATGCATTAATCTATAGCAGTTTTTTCTTGTGACAACTTTTTTGTCCAAATGCATTAAAGTCAATGGGTGTGTTTTTCTTATGGTCACTTTTTTGTCCACATGCATTAGTGTCAATGGGCGTTTTTCTTACGGCAACTTTTTTGTCCAAATGCATTAATGTCAATGGGCGTTTTTCTTATGGCAACTTTTTTGACCAAATGCATTCATGGCAATTTTTCTTATGGCAAATAGGTGTTTTTTCTTATGGCGTTTTTTTGTCACTGGAAATATTTCTGCAAATAAATTTTGCTGCAGTTTCACGAAAAAATTTACAGATGGCTAAATCCGGGATTTCACTTCTAATCCATGACTGCATGGATTCTTAGAATGGAGCATAAAAAAGTGTGGCTCACTCTCCATACATATGCCACTCGTTTTTGGGCACAATTGCACCCCTTGGTACTCTAGAACTTACCAGTAGTACATAAACCCTACTTTCCCTATTATCTATCAAATACAACACAACATACTATTTGGGAGCAGCTAATTTTAAACCTGAACATTTATTATGAACTGTTTGCTGAATGACAATCCAGTGTGAATTAACTTATATTTCAGAGGATTTCTTTTTATTAGATTTGAACTCAAGCCAAATAGCAGTATATATGTGATAGGAGATAAATGAAATGGTGTCTCTTGCAGCGATCGGGAACCAACACTTCATTCATTTTTGATAGTGTTGCTAACATGTGCTTGTCATATCCTTGTTAAATATCTGCTGTCGTCTGGAAGAATATGACTTTAATAGCTACCACTGCAAGAGATGGCACAGGTTGCTTTTTGTTAATATCTAGTGAAATTGAGACCAGTAACATCTGCCATGTCTGTCCTTTTTGACAAAGGGGATAATGAAGAACAAGAATCATGGAATCTATCGAAAGGGAGCTAAATGGAAGAAATAGAAAGCAATAATGGATATTTGCTATTTCAAAGAAAATTGTATTTTAGACATCTGCTGCTCTCTATAATTTTAATTCTAACTGTATTTGTATAAACCTTCTGTATTTTTGATTAGGTAATTGATTGGCCTTATGTTTTAATGTGTCAAACTATTGGTATTTATCAGATGCTCACTTTTTCCCACTATGCTTGCTTCACTGTCCCAGTTCCCAGCAGAACAATGCAATGATACATTCTATTGCGTCTTTCTAAGGGTCCTTACACACGGGCGTTTTCGACCTGCGCAGAGATTTCCAAATGTTGTTTTATCAGCATAACTAGTGATGGATTCCAACACATTAATCTGTGATACACTTGAATGATTGGGAAATAAAGGATTTGTTATCTTTTAAAGATATTTTAGATTAAATTATAACTTTGTATTTTTTGTACTTTTGTAACATCTTAATAACAATTTAGCAACAAGGTAATATTACTGGAGGTTTTGTATCAATTTTACCTTTTTTATAGAGACATTTACACCACACTGAAGTTTATAACACAAGTCACCTATTAACAAAGGGAAGAAGATTACAACACCATATGGATTGGACTCTTTGGACTCTGAGGGGTTACTCCGTATGATTTTTGGCATGATGTTACTCCATTGGTTTGTGTGGTGGGGGAGTTTCCAACTAATTGTTCATGGAAATTGGGGTAATTAGCTAACACTTATATTGTCTGCACAGTTGATTATTTGGTATGCTTGACAAAGGGGGTTATCCCCGAAACGTTGCACAAATTATACCAATAAACGGCAAGGGGGATCCCTGCCATTCACCAGCCTTGAAGTGCCAGTGTAATCCTTTTTACAGTGTATACACTTGAATGATACCAATGTGTTAGCATCCTAGCAGGGAGCAGGATCAGTGGATAAGTTGAAACGGGTGGTATAGGAGTAGGTTGGGGCTGTGATCCAGGGGTGTGTCAAGCAGAGCCAAGATGTACCCAGGTCAGTTTCAATACAGGTTAGCATTCCTGCAAGTCTCTCAACTAAACATCTCTGTACTTGGCTGAGTTGATAGGTGAGCTTGTAGGGCACCATCTCAACAGAATTGGAGTCCGCTTCTTTGCAAATGGCAGTGGAGCATTCACAGTTAAAGCAAGATCCAGATCAAAACATACTCAAAGAAAAGAGGACACAAAGCTGGGGAAAAATGCCATCTGCTAACTTTGCTTTACATCTCTGCATTCAGCACTGGATTTCCAAACATTTTTAATGCACGCGTGCACACATTATACTCTCACTCATTCTGGTCGGCTCCTCTATTCACCCTGATACTTGTGCATGTGTGCATGTGAAGTTCACTTGTTACAGACACTCGCAGAACTGAGAACTGGGTGCGGAAGATTCAAATAACTGTCAAATTCCAGGTTGCATTCTGCTCCTTGTGTGTGTTAGATTGAAAATCTGGCACAAGATACACCATTGTTATGTACAAGGTGACCCTGTACTAAATGCCTTCCCTAGACAGAAAGTACTAGACCTCCTCCTTGGTCCTGACTACCCCCCGCTGGGAGCCGCTAGGCCCCCTGACACAGTGTTGTTAGTGGGGTACCGCAGGGCTCTGTACTGGGTCCCTTGCTTTTCAACTTGTTTATTAATGACCTGGATGTGGGCATTGAAAGTATGGTTTCTATTTTTGCAGACGATACTAAATTGTGCAGAACTATAGGTTCCATGCAGGATGCTGCCACTTTGCAGAGTGATTTGTCTAAGTTGGGAAACTGAGCAGCAATCTGGAAAATGAGATTCAATGTTGATAAATGCAAGGTTATGTTCTTTGGCAAAAATAATATAAATGCAAGTTATACACTAAATGGCAGTGTGTTGGGAGTTTCCTTAAATGAGAAGGATTTTGGGGTTTCTATAGCTAACAAGTTGTCTAATTCTGGGCAGTGTCATTCTGTAGCTACTAAGTTCTGTTTTGCATAAAAAATGGCATAAACTCAAGGGATGAAAACATAATTATACCACTTTATAGATCCCTAGTAAGACCTGGAGTATGCAGTGCAGTTTTGGACTCCAGCCCTTAAGATGGATATAAATGAGCTGGAGAGGGTGCAGAGAAGTGCTACTAAACTGGTTAGAGGGTAGTCTGTCCAGGTCGGTGTTGTTTTCTCCGGAAAAAAGGCGCTTGCGAGGGGACATGATTACACTTTACAAATGCATTAGAGGACATTATAGACAAATATCAGGGGACCTTTTTACAGCAGTGTAGGTGGTTCTTTACAGTGAGGACGGTGAAGTTGTGGAATGCACTGCCGGGTGATGTTGTGATGGCTCATTCTGTTGATGCTTTTAAAAGGGGTTTGGATGATTTTTTGGACAGACATAATATCAAAGGCTATTTTGATACTAAACTCTACAGTTAGTACAGCCATGGGCATAAACTGTTTGTGTGAAAGTGTGTGTGTGTATTCTGGGTTTTAATTTGAAGGGGTTGAACTTGAGGGACTTTGTCTTTTTTCAACCCAATTTAACTACAGATATAGTCACTTGGATTTGTAAGTTAAATGCGTCATGACTCAGAGCTAATTGAAGAAACTGTGTTATCTAAAGCTATCTTAACTCATTTAATGCATTTAACCTTTTCATTAGCATACCAAAGCA
The DNA here is from genome assembly GCA_024363595.1 of Xenopus borealis. Taxonomy (NCBI): domain Eukaryota; kingdom Metazoa; phylum Chordata; class Amphibia; order Anura; family Pipidae; genus Xenopus; species Xenopus borealis. Next base: position 107,250,038 of record CM044435.1, read on the forward strand.
CCATTGTTTTCAATGGTGAACTCTTTAATTGGATGGGATGCTGTGACACAATATTTTGTGCTAAGTGGGATAAATGAGATAGATGAGTTAAGTCACGACGCATTAAACTTACAATCCAAAGTGACTGCATCTGTATGTAACTAACTATGTAACTATGTGATATAAATAATATGTATATTACAGTGCAAACCATAGAAACTGAATACATCCAACATATACTGTATTTGTAGGAGTTTGTATTCCATGTATAGTTCAACAGGCGACTTTATCAGTAATTTATGACTGATATAAAATGAAACCGCATTTCTAAAAGTACATTTAGCTATTATGAGAAGAAATACATTTGATGTTTGTGGTTAAAAAAATGTACCGTTATTTTAAACAAAAATCAATGACTAGTTGAGTTTTATGTCTCTTTGCCATCACAGCAGCAGCGTGTGAGCTTTTGCCATTGATTTTGTGACTGGTGTGCTATGATGGTCTGTTGTCAAGACATGACTTGCACTGGAGCTGTAAAAATGTCATTGTCAGACATTCTATACTGTTTATTAGCTGAAAATGTCAATGTGTCCAACATTTTTTGGTAATGTAAAGTTACCAGTAACCTGTGCATATCAAAGGTCGGTTTGTCCTCCTTGTAAAAAAAAAAAAAAAACATTGGGTAAATCGATATTAAAGGACTTTTAAATGAAATACATGAAATGTAAATCAACATCTGAAATGTAACAGCATGCAAGAAGTTTTTTTTTTTGAGGTTTAAGGGCTCTCACAGCACTTATTTTCTTGTGGTCCCACTACCCAAAACTGATTGGGGGTGTAATATAATGGCTTGTCAAGGGGAAACGCCATTGGAATCTGTTAAAGTAAACTGTCTGTGAATATATTTATTGGCTCAGGTGAACTGAATATAAATTAAAAAAATGTAATTTGCTATTATATAGTGAAAGGACTTTTTCCAAATGTTAATTTGGTTCATAGTGAATCATTCAGCCATTTGTTTTTAAACAAAGTGATCACTTGTGAATATATAACCCATCTGTTTCCATACATATTCAATGAAGAGTTTGGATTTTAAGAATAGGTCAGACCAGTGTATAAAACAATCCAATATACCCACAAATCCACTGGCTCGCTAGGAATGAAAAAGGATGTCAAATCAGGTGGCAACAGCACATAAAGAAACTATAGCTGCATTGAATGAGCACAATAGTTTTGAAGAGCAGCACAGTAGTATGTAGAAATGAAACACTAAAGAAAATCAGTTTGAAGCTGCAGCCAACATGTCACCAAGTATAACTGGGGTTCTGGGGTATATTCCCCATACTTGCAACTTGAAGAGTTAATCCAAAGGCCCAAAAACAAAGGCAGATTCTTACAGAAAATCATGAAACACATAGGGGCCGATTTACAAAATTCACGTGAAGGATTCGAAGTTCGAACGAATTCGATTGAATTCCGAATGTAGGATTTATTTGTTTGGTCGAATATGTGAATTTTGGCATATTCAATCATCGAATAGGGAATGGTCGAACAATCGAATACATTCGAATAGAGTCGAATGAACAAATATTCGATCATTCTACCAGCAAAGGATTTTAATTTTAAAGTTTATTCGATTGCCTACTTCGGCACATTGGACCTACCGAATTGCAATAGAAGCCTATGGGAGCACTCCCATAGGCTTCTGAGGCTAAGTCCTGATCGAATAGGATTCGTACGATCGAATAGGATTCGTACGATTCGAATGAACAAATGATTTATTCGCTCAGTCGAATGATCTATTCGACTGATCGAATAAATTTGTATTCGATCGTCGAATGATCGAATATCGAATAAAAGGTAGCCTAGAACTATTCGATTAACATTCGAAAATCGAATGCTAATCGAATATCAAGTAGAAACAAATTTTTTTGGGGGGAATAATAGTAAATTTGCCCCATAAAGTTACCTGTATCCTCAAATGTTCCAACCATAAAGATGTGCTTATACTATCCCTGGTTCTGTATTGGTTCTGGTTCTTAAGCTAAACATGACAAACAGAGAACAGCTCCTCCATATTAAGTCCTTGTGAGGTTGATAATTAGATTACCAGATACAACCACCTTCCTTTGCCCTTTGTTGTGACTGTCTTGTTAACAGGATTCCCAATAACAGAAGTGTAGATTTTTCATGACTAAAACAAAGGGCAAAAAGCATGTTCAGCACAGGCCTTATTCACTGCACTCATTTCAAACAAAACTGTATGCTGCTCCTTTGATCTGGCATAACTATAGAGGAAGAAGGCAAAGCAGTCACAGTGGGGCCCGGACTGTGGGGTCTGCTTCCTCTATCGCTAATAAGAAGAGCTACTCTCTTACCTGTGAGGAAGGGGATGCAAGGAAGGGCAGAACATGGGTGGAGTCAGGATGGGGCATAGGTGGTGGGTGGTCAGGACATGGGTGGGGCATGAGGATGGGATCGGAGTGTGCTGGGCCCCTCTGAAGGTTTTTTTTGTAGGGGGCCTGCCACACAATAGTTATGCCACTGCCTTTAATTGTAATTGTATAGGGGATAATAAAATAAGGAAGGCACTGGTTATACAACCATAAGGGCAGTTTTGATTTTATGGAACTATTCTTTGTGATGAGTTATGAATTTATTACAGTGGGACTCTGGTTATTGCAAAATTTCACTAGTTGTTAGATAACCACTTCTTGTCACATAGCACTATAGCACACCTTTCATTATGCAGCACAATATGTGTACAGGTCATAGGGATTTATATGATTTATAAGCAATACCTGTTATTCAAGCTACTGGTTCCTACTAGTACCCAGGTGCAGCTGTGCACTTTTCTCTCACTTCTCTGTCGGGAACATTTCCAGTAAATATCTGCTGTCTATTTTATATGTCTATTCATGAAATGGTATGATAAGCAAATTCTGTATAATGACACAATAATTTAAAGATCCTTCACCCTGCAGAAATTCTTATTTCTCCATTATGGCTTATAAAATGGAATAGTTGATTCCCAGAATCAAATTCTATCGCTGAATCTAAATTTGTTGCTTCGTGAAAATTACAGTATAAAAAGGAATATGTTCTGAAAGGACTTCCAATAAAGCTTCGGATTGATACAGTTTTTAGAAAGCCGCTCAGAAACAGTGTAATACTGTACAGTTTACATTTTTTGTCATATTCACAGGTAAGAAACACTTTTAATTGTTTTTTTTGTTAAAAAATATATATTCAGTTTTTTTTTTCTATATTATTGGGTATTATTGCTGTCATCCATCACAGGAGTAGCCAGACCTTCAAACTGAAAACTGAGATCCTGTAATACAGAGACCAATTAACTATAAAGAAATCCTCTGATTCAATCATGCTAATAAATGTATTTAAATAGCCAGTGGCAAGATGTTCCAGCATGAAAGTGTGATCATTACTCTACAGAACACTCTGTCCTTCAGTTCTTCTATCTCCAGAATCTGCAAATCATTATAGCTAAGTAACCTTGTTTTGTATGAAGCATTAGAACTTACTGCATGGGCTGGGGAAATGTATATGTGGTACAATACAGCAATACACTACAAGATGTCTAATTATGTATAACCATTTAGATTCATTGTTATATTAATAAACATTATGCATACAGCATTAATGTTTATACCTGCATGCACTCAAGTGAACATACACATACTGTATATATATATATATATATATATATATTTATTTATTTATTTATTTATATATATAGGATAGGATTAGTATACACTGATACAAGATCCGAGCAGCTTTGGATCCTAATTATGACAGACAGAAACTGAAACAGGATATTTACAAACAACCAGTTACTCACCACTGGATAAATGCAAGACACCATATTTTATCTTTTAAATTCATGCCTATTGACTGTAATAAAGCTCCATGTAGGGGTATAGACATGGAATGGTTGTTGTTGCAAAAATAAGCTTTTTGGACACATGAACTGTGGTGTGTGCCCCCAAAAGGGCTGAATTCGGCGCTCCAATTGAACTGTTTCTCAGATACGAGATGAAGTTCTCATATACGTTTTTTGCATAATATTTGCATTTGAGTGTTATTTTCCTCAAGAGGTGACCTGAAATCTACATATGGATAACCCCTTATTGGATTTAGGAATGTATTTTCAACATGCTTTATAATATTTACAGACATATGAATTATGGAGTTAATTGAGATACAGGTTGTGAGTATCTGCAAGATCTTATGAATGGCTGCGGTTGGTTTTAAAATATTTTTGAATATATTCACATTATTTGAGCACACCTACTAGCAATTTATAATATGTTATGCCTTATGGTATTTTTATGATTATTTTTATGCTTTAAGGAATTTTTTTTCATAGTGGACTGATAAAGGCACTTACAGTTAAGCTGGTAGGTTTATGTCACATTATATGGGTGGAGGCTATTTCAGAGTTGATTTATTTATGTTTTTGTACCTTGAAAAAGGTCCCAATAAGGACTGAAACGTTGGTTTTACATACTATGCAACACAATGCATTGTTTGTTTGATGGAAAACCCCTGGTGCTGGTGTTGACATTTTTATTATATATGCACTGATCCTCTGTGCAAAGGGACAGCTACTAAGTGGCTTTATGGGAAAAGGTACTGTCCATGTGTTCACACACACACACATATATATATGTTATATAATGGTGCTTTGGTATGCTAATGAAAAGGTTAAATGCATTAAATGAGTTAAGATGACTTTAGATAACACTTATACTTAAACATATGATGTGTGCTTTACCCTGGGTGTCAGCATCATTCTTTGGGTATCCTCATAAAGCATTAACAGTACCTCTATTTTCATGTTGAATCGTCTGGTTTTCAGATATACCTTTTAGAGAAGTCTATTTCTAACCTTCTTAATTTGTTCAACTTCATCTCCCTTCTTCAGTATTCTTTCTTTCTAATAGCTCCTTTGAGATTAGAAAAAGACATTTCATTTTTAAGACTGAACTCTTGCAAGTGGGCACAGGAATAAACAATAGTATATTAGTATAACAGGCAGACTATACTGAAGAATATAATACTATACAATATTTGTTTTAGCATTGACACTTAACACTTGGCAGTTATTGCTGTTCTCGGATCTCTGTACATCTATGTATCTGTTCAGTGCACCCACATACCAGCCTTTCATTATAAGATAAACCAATATATGCCAATAGCGTAATCATTTCAATTAATTATCTTACTTTGCATTTTGGCTTTCCCATTTGGATATGTGCTAATTATTACACTAAGCTATATTATATACTATAGTAGGTGGTCTGATTAAGATAGAATTCATATTTTTATGAGGTGCAGGAATATTTTCCTAATAAAGCTATTTTTGTTTTTTACGCTGTTGAGCTTTTAAAAGGTTATATGATGTGTTAACAGGTGAGTAATTCCTAAATGTTCTATGTATTTAATAAGGTGTAGATTATCATGCTTATTCAGTTAAATGCCTTGAGATTTAAAGCATTTAATTCAATTTTGAGACCATTTTTATGAGTTTGCAGCACAACATAATTTCCGGTAAGACATTTTTTTGTTTCAGAGAAATATATAAATGTATTTTTCCTTTGAAATCGTCATGCTTTCTGGTTCTCACTACTTTGTTTCCAATCCACATAGAAATACTCCAAAGTCATTTGGATAATGTAGTAACAAAATACAAAAAAGTTTAATCTATTTGCAAAATAATAGGAATGTTATTACATCCTTTCTTTAGTCTTTTTTGTAACTGTTAGTCTTATCCTTGTTTTATTTCCATGCAATTAGAAAGCCATTGTAATTAGATTTATTTAGACTTTACACTCATTATTTAGTTGGGTTGCTGTATTTTTGATACCTAATAAACTCCAAAGTCTGAGATGGCAGAGCCTGGCCACCAAAGCCCCCACCTCTTCTCTGGTTGGATGGAAAGTGGTTTTATTCTGGCAGTGCCATCTACTTTGCTCTTTCAAGCCAACTTGACTCTTAAATGTACATGTGCTACAAAGGTTCATATACCTCATCTATTGGATGAGGCCCTTACAAGATGGCCGCAGACATGGGGTTAGTTTACTGGTAGGAATGCTAAATTATACTAAAATATAATACTGCATCACTGCATATACAGACACGTTTACAGTAGTTATGGCAACGACTTCCTGGCTGATTGAAGAGTAAGAACTTTTTCTATGCTTTTTAGTTCTATGATTCTAGTTCTTTTCTCAATGTAAACTAAAGAGAACCAGTAAACATACAGCCTGTTGATATATAGCATTGCTCACACAAAATGCAAAGAAGACTACTTTTTAATTGTGCAAAGAAGACAAGTGTTTGAATATGTCTTCTTTAAGACTGCTGAAAAACTTGTAATATACACCATTTATCCCTAAAGTATAGGAAATACTATAAACAAATAAGAACCAGATCCAGTTTATAATAAAATGATGGAGAAAAGGACTAGATCTTTGCAAAACATTAGTTTGGAAGCCCCAGAAAACTACAGTTTGAGTCTTGCCATGCCTTGACTAGCATCATATTCATTAATGGGACAACCCATTTTTTAACCCACAATGGCAAAATGTTATGTTAAAGTCAAAGCCATTACCAGTTCCAGGTAACTGTATTGCTACAGTGCCATGATTTGTAACTACGCACATATGTCATATGTCAGAAGCCTATTCTTTACTAGAGAGCAGAGTCTATTTGGGTATATTGCATTTTATCCATATTTTACAAGTACAGAGTATATCAGAGTATTGCTTTAATACCCAAAACAAATTGTACAGATCATTATGGCTTTGTGCCATTATATGCATTTAATGTAGTACAACTGTAAGCATGTTTGGGCACATAGCTATTTTCTAGAAAACTGATTGTGTAAGTCATTTCAATTTTGATTTCTAATCACAGTAACCAGTAATAATAAATAAAAAGCCTTAGAATTCTTCTTGTATTTGTTCCATCCAGTGATACTGATGTGTAACAAACTAATCACTGCCTCTAATCTATTTTAGTGTACCTATTTATTTATCATTATAGATTTACAAGATCTGGAAATGAAAAGCTTTCAGTGGATAGTGCTTGGTTAGGCAATCGACTTGTCAAGTGTCTGTATCTTGTAGAGAAGAGCTCATTATCCCCGCCTTAACCCAACCAAGCCAATTTATTTCAGAACTTGCCATCGTCTACTTCATGTGCTATAATAAGATCTTCTTTTCTCTTCGTCTCCTCCGCCCCTTCTTTTTGCCAAGCGTGCTGGGGGCAACTTTGTAATGACTTCAAACCCCTTTGGCTGATGATGGAGGAAAAGAGTTCTTCACAGGGGCGGTTCCACCTCCCAGTGCTGGTTTGAGGTTCTTTGTGTTCAAAAGTCCGAACCGTTCTCTTTGACCGACCACTCTCAGCGGGCGGCTCAGCTACTCTTAGAATGCAGCTTTGATCATGTATACTGCTCGCGGCTCCTGCCGAGTTCAGCTCCTCAGGAGCCCATGACATGGCGAACCAATTCCACTGGTTTTTGCAGTGTACATAAAAAGGAGGAAAAAGATTAAACAGTCCTTGTGGAGAAAGGGTGAATACATGTATAAATATTATGCTGTTTAAATGGAAGGCGTACATTTTCAGTAAGCCCCCTGTAATTTAGTGACTGAATTACTCCACTCAGTCTAGTATGGCTAGTAGGCCTCAGAGGCTTTGATATACAGTTTCAGAAGAGAGTGCCTGGAAAATGTAACCACTTGCACTATAAATTATTGCTCAGTGTGAGATAGTGAATGTGACCGCCCCAGGCATGCACACATGTAAAAAACAAAAAAAAGTGAAGAAACTAAGCCCCCACAATAGGTTTTAAAACTGGGAAAAGGTTTATTTTATATAACTTTAACCAGGCTCTGTGGCTTTAACTTTAAAACATATGGTAGGTGAGATAATATATGTTGCCACTTTATTTTTGGGATTGGAGGTGCTGGATTTTGATAAATCAGGTATTCACAAAAAAGCCAGACTAATGGGGTTATTTACTAAACTTCAAATTTATCTAATTATTTTATTAAAAAACCACGACCAAACTCCCATGCCAGATTTAACCTTATATAAAAAAAACTCAAATTAATCGGTTTGGGAAAATACCCGATAAAATCAAGCAAAAACCCAAATCATATGATTTGTTCTGACTTTTTTCCTGAATCGCTCGATTTTTTCAGGTTGTTGCTGAAAACCCAACATTTTTTGCATTTTCTGGCTAAACTCAGAGCAAAACACAATAACTTCAAATTGAGATTGGTGCCTCTCGCTTTGACTTATACAGGACCTCGACAGGCCTGAGATGGTGAATTTATGGATTCAGGCTTTTTTCCAGCATCAGGGTATATTAAATCTTGAAAAAAATTTGTTTTTTTTCCCAAGAAAAATTCCAGTTTTTTCCCTAAAAAGCCCGACCAGATAAATTTGAGGTTTAATAAATAACCCCCTAAAACTTTGTACAGATGTGTAATGTATCAGCACAAAATAAATGACAATACTCTTAATAACTAGTTATATAGCCCATAATCAGCTTTGAAGAAGGAACTGCAATGTTCTGAATGTTTGCTGTGCTTATCATCTTAGTTATCCAATAAAGGTACCACCTTCACATTACTTTTGTTATGCTTCCAATGGCCTAATGTTAATGTAAAAACACAAACACATGAGAGTCGTACCCCAACCAGAATGATTAAATGCAATGTATGCAAACAGTTAATGCATTTGGGTTTGCTGGCTACAGCTGTGTCTTGAAGCATTCCTGGAAGAATGAAGAACCTATTTCACTGAGTTTCTCTAAGGAGGAAACATAAATGAACTGCTGCAAACTGCTCTTTTGAGCAAAAGGGTCATTGAGTTTCAAGGGCTGGTCTTATCTTGAGAGAATTTCTAGACTGACACAACTGATGGAGCTTTGTGTGAATACGCCTAGCTAGCTGAGAACAGGACTTCTAAATTCAACACGCATTATATAGCTCTTCAGACAGTAACAGAGCTTGGTCCCAGTGGATTGGTCATACCATGTATTTTGGTACAGGCTACGTGTAGTGAATGTAATAGCCTATATGTTCAAAACAGATACAGATCATTTACTGCTTTCCTTTCTTATGACAGTGTGTTTTACATGCTTATTTTTCTTACCATCCTTTTGTATATATATTATTATTATTCACTGAAACTATATGCCTTAAAGCCCACCACCTTTGAATAGTTTTGTGAGGTTTAAATTGGCCAACAATATCGAGATCAAATGACAAAAGAAGATTACCTGTGTGCATGGATTGCTTCTTCATATGTCCCATGTTCCCACCTTCATTGATGTCACCCTGATAACACTAACACTAACATATTTTAATCAGACATCAACATTGTGGGTTTACTGAGATATTCTGCAAGCAGTGTCACTCTAGATGGGAACTGTATCATCTTTACTCTTAGATTTTAGCATTCAGATGTAACAAAGGGCTTTGGATACACAAACATTTAGCTGAAATCATTGGAATTTCACATACCTGTAATAATCATTTAGTTGAGGAAAGAGAACATAAAACTTTATTCAGAACAAATGAAAACAGTTAGTAAAATAAAAAGTAAAAGGCGAGGAATTTAGGGGTACAGATATGGGATCTGTTACACGGAAACCCACTATCCAGAACACTCTGAATTAAGGGAAGGCCATCTTCCAAAGTTAATTAAAGTTCTTAAAAAATTACTTACTTTATCTCTGTAATAATAAAACAATGCCTTCTACTTTATTCCAACTAAGATATAATGAATTGCTATTGGAGGCAAAACAATCCTATTGAGTTTAAGTTTAAATGATTTTTCGTAGACTTAAAATATCCTTTATCAGGAAAACCCCAGGTACAGTGCCTTCCAAATAAAAGGTCCCATACCTGTCTTCCTTGTTTGTAAACCATGTGTACTATTCCTCTAATGGCCATTGCCCAATTCATTATTTTGACAGTGATATTTCATGTAACAGCATCTAGTAGTAGAATCAAGGGCAATATCAACCAACCAATATCAATATATATGTGACAATGGAACTTCCATATTGGGCTACTATATTCTCTGCTATGATTCTAGATTAACTAATAAAGGCTTTTATAAAATAGATTAGAGTTTGGATGACATAACAAAAAACAGAAGCCTGTAGTCCATCAAACAATTTCATGTACTAGTCCAACCATACTTCCCATTCAACTACAAGGACTTCTAGGCAGGGTTCAGTACAGTATAATAATATACACAGTTTGTGCGGTAAGTGCCAGAACTGCCATGTAATAGTTACAGCAAAGAATTCACAACAACATTGACAGATGGGTTTCAATCACTAACAACAAAATTATATTTTGATTTATTCCTAAATTTTCAAGATTGTTCCACTTTGCAACTTCCCTTGCTATAAAACAAGTTATTCTGAGTAGATGGACCCAATAAAGACTGACTGCTGTGATATAGCTCTGACAGAGGGGGAATCTAGTCTAAAGACTAAAATTCATTCTCCTCAAAAACATGTAAAGCATATTCATACCTGATCAGATTGTAATCAAAAATAGTCACTGACAATTGCAGCAATTTCAACGGTCATACAGGGAGTTTGCCTGTTATTCTTAATATCTTGGGCCCTACACACAGCAAAATGCAGACGTTTCTGTATGTCAGTTGCTGAAGACTACTTATTGTTAATGTAAAATTATGTATGAAATAATTTGGCGATATAGAAATACATGTTAATAATAATAATAATAATATGTAGATTATATATACAGGTATAGGACCTGTTATCCAGAATGCTCTGGGCCTGGAGTATTTTTATCATTTGGATCTCCATAACTTAAAACATTATCGAAATATTAATTAAACCAAATAGGATTGTTGTGCCTCAAATAAGGATTAATTACATATTAGTTTGGATAAAGTACAAAGTTATTATTACAGAGAAAAAGGAAATAACTTGATTGCTGCACAGAAACATGTCATCATCACAGTGTGGTGCTTATACATGTTATGCTTTGCTTGTGCGTTATACAGGCCAGTAGATGTCCCTATTGTATTTATTACACCATGCACTTCTGTACCTTGTTTGCTGCTGAGAGTTGAGTGAATTAGTCAGAGAGAAGACTGGGTACTTTCCCTTTATTCCCAGAAGGATATATTCACGTTCAGTTTTTACCTACCCCAGATGATGAAGTAAACTTTAATCATAAGTACATATAAACAGAGACCAGAAATCTGAAACAGATCTTTACAGCTTTTCCCTTTAGAAACCATGAATGTATGATAAGAGGAAGATGAAATTATCCATGATAGAAGCTGAAATACATCACTAAATCATCCTCAATTATTGGAACAACGGACTTCTCAATTGGTTTAACGCACTTTGGGTTCGCTGGGAGTGTAAAGAGAAGCAAGTTATTAGAGACATATGTTGCATTTATCCATGAGTGTTTTGACCATAGGTTTGAAGAGAATCTGTTTAACTCATCAACCCCACGATTTGTTTATCAGAATGAACATGCACCCATCTTTACAATAAAGGAAATCCTAAATTAATGGATATGCGAATATATATTGCATACTGTATACATATACACACATATAAATATTTGTATTAACTTAATATGCTCATTACGGTGTTTTGTATTGGCTCTGCGATGCACAGAACATGTTCTATAATTTACTGCAAGAATTTAACTTATTGTGATTGATTTCTCCTTCCAATAGAAATGTATATTGAATTATTATGCATGTTAATTACAGCAAGGTAGACAGAAACAGCAGCTGGATACTGAAATAAGTTTCCAAAAAAAAGATGAAAAAAAACTTTCATATTTTGCAATTAATTGGGTCTATAATTATTTCTTTTCTTCAGCTATCACTGCATGCATTGCCAAAACCTTGCTGGGTCCATCTGCATCGCAACTGTCAGGGATTCCAATAAAAGGCCAGTTATTTGCACATATGTTAGAGTGTGTATCAATGTGAAAATAAGTGGGATGTTAAGTGTTTCCAATTAGAAAATGTGCAGGTTGTGTTAGGTCCGGATATTGTACTTGCAAAGCACCAATTGATGCATACAGTGAAGCAGGAATGTTCTCATTTGAGGATCAAAGGGTGTATCTAGGTGTGATTTGTCAGGGTTAATCAGGGATGGGTGGTATAAAGCATTCCAATTTTCTATTTGTAAATATAAGGAGGTATGCATATCACTGTAAAGAAGCTACATAAAGCATTAGGAAGCTATAATATATTTGTGATGATAATAATGATTGTTTCATGATACCACTACTGTCTTCCACCTGAACCAAACTGAAACAGGTATTAAGTGAGGACTACTGTGATGGCCAAACCTATCAACATTTGTTTTGCATATAATATATGGCTGACATCTGATAATTTCCTTCTATATTATATAATACCCCTGTTCTGATTTCTGTTTCCAACCCTTTACAGGTTCCATGGTTAAAATTTTTAATGACATTTAAGAAATGATTTCTGTGGATGTGAGTTTGAATGAGTGAGCCTGGATTTGATGCCTATGCCAGCTTGCCGTAACCTTCAGAAGGTTAAATCATCTCTGTGTCCCTTGCATAGCAATTTAGACAAGTAGACCTTATGGGGCAATTCTGAGCATAAAACTCTTTAAAAATGAGCACCACTAAAAAATACAGCACAACAATCATATTATTAGATTATTCACCAGGTAACCTGCAGCTGTTGTGAGTTCCGTATCGTGCAGATAGTAGTGGAGAAGGTATTAATTAGTCTGGGGGGCTACACAGTGTGTGGACGTAGGCAGCTTGCCGGATACACATCCCTCTGTGCGGCTGTGTGGGGGTGTAATAAAGATATTAACAGGATGGTATTTTTGCAGCTCTAGCCCCCCCAGGGTGCCTGCCTGAGAGAGAAAGAGATGAATTTTAATAACAGATGCCTTAAAAAACTGATAGTGGTATCACAAGGTCATAACTCATTGTGTCACCTTGTGCATGCTTTGACTTCTCCTTCTTCCTTCAGGCGGCTTACATTTAGACGTGACCCTCTCTTTCAGTCATTGGGAAGGCGAGAATAAAAACAAAAGGAGGCAGTTTGTACAAATCTGTGCAGATTTTACCCCGAACTTTCTGTGCTCTCAGCTATGCACAAACACTATACTTCCTGACATTACTGTCTGACAGGAGATGATGAAAATCTTATGGGAAAATATTCAGGATGAAATCCCGTTGATGTTTATTATTACTCATTAAGAAAGCAATGACTGTGCAAAGCTGGACATAGCACATGAGTGCAAAACAAAAAAAAAACATGTATAAGATATACTTAACTGCAGAAATGGCTGCAACACAGTGAAAGGCAGGGTTTGCAAAGATCCATACAGTTCATTTGATTCTGCTAAAAAGCTAGCACTTGGGGGTATACACTCCTATTTCATTCTTTTATTGTTTTAATATTTGTTTTGAAGCCTTATGATCCAAATTATGGAACAAAGCGTTATCTAGAGAACCCAATATCCCTTTAGCCTAGTGCCAAATAAGCACAGTTACAATTGCACAAAGCTATACTCCCATTATTGCTTATCTGTGATGTAGAGTAGCTAGATATGGTTTTGTTGTTCTGCTTAAAAGCAAAACAAATGCTCATTAAGCACAAAATATATCTTGAAAAGGTTTACCTTTGGCTGTTTATTGACAGTATGTGAAGAGTGGATATTTTCTAATGAGAGAGACTACAGTGAATGTATGGTGTCATCACTACAGGAAACCTATGCATGGTCCAAGCTCATTTCTAATGGATTGTACTTTGATAGCCATGTCTGTGATGGATGTCCCCTGCATTGACTTCCGTAGTTGCCCCATCTTGATAACGCTGCTGGTGTCAACAAGCCCATCCAGCTGAAATCCATGTTTTGAGCTTTATACAGTTTTTAATGCTGCTAAACTAAGTCTTGGAATCTTTAAGTTTAAATCATGGTCATCTGCCAAACTGTTAGTGGGGCATATTTATTAACATCTGGCAAATTTGTAACTCACAGCAACCAATTAGCATGTTTCACTCAGCTTCAGGTAGAACAATGAAAGCAAACCTCTTGTTGGATGCCATGAGCTACTGCCCAGGAGCAAACTTGTTGAGTGTTTATAAAAAACCCACCGGGTCTTTTATTTCATATAAAACAAACTGTTAACCTCAGTGGTTCTTATGATGCCCCGCTGTACACAAGTTACCTATTTATTTCCAAAAGTCTCTGTTTCAACTTTGCACCCTTCCATCAAAGTGTTTAGGCATGACTAACACGTAGGGGTTATTTATCAAAATCCACATTTTTTCAGATTTTTTTTTAATTAAAAAAAGTCATGGATTAGAATCCATGATTTCATATTATTAAAAAAGCCTGATTTAATCGGATCAGGTAAAAACTCTAAAAGGTCAAAGTGAAAGACCGAATCTTAGATTTTTTCAGAGTTTGTGTCTGAATCATACAATTTTTTGGGGCTTTTTCCTTGAAAAACCTACATTTTTCAGATATTAGTTTAGTAAATAACCCCCTTAAAATTCATGAAATACAATCTAAACAAGGTGTATGACACTCTCCCAGGATCATGTCCTAGTCCTACAAGTGTAACATTTTGCTAACTCTCTCCAATGAAGGGGAGCAGCTAAGCCCATCTACTGTGGAGCAAGTGAGTCATGAAATCACAATAATGGTGCTGGCCTTCACCAATAGAGGAGCTATCAAGGTGCCAACCTTATTTAGCGTGACTTTTGTCCCTAAGTGTGGTGCTGACGAATAGGTGGCATTACAGTGAGAGGGAAGGAGAGGGCTGGTGGAAAAGGAATAGATAGTCCCCTTTTCCCACAGTTTTAATCCATTTTTAGTTTGTTGTGAGACGCCCATGCCAAACAAAGTAAAAATTCAAAATATAGGTAAGCTGTTGAGGGAACAAATGAAGACAGAGACATTTTGGCAGTAGTTTATTTTTTTTTTCTTCTTCCTGGAAACGGCCCTCAGGCGTGTGAGGATTAATGCAGGATAAAGACATTATATGAGGAGCGTGAAATGACAGCTTCAGTTTCAGTGCTGAAAGGGTTTAAATGACTATAGGCAAATAGCATGTATAAAGATATCAGTAAAACATGGAAAGGGATCTCAAGTGGAGTAACCTATATCCTTTCTTTGCTAGGGAGCGACTGTATTGCATGAGATCCCCTTTCTCCTCTTGGTATTTTGTCCTTCTCAGGGTTATTAAGCAGCAGCCGCTGCCGCTCTCCGGTAAGCTGCTTCCCCTGCAGCTAGAATAGTTCTCGCTGCCAATGAAGATGATACTGTACTCGGAATAAAGACCTTCCTCCAGGATGCTCCGTTGTCAGCTGTGTGGCCTTCATTTCAGTTAGATCAGCAGTTCCCAAGTGGGGCCTACAAACTGTTTTACATTATTGACAGCTGGGAAAAAAAGTATTCCAGCAATAGGTCATCCCACTAAAAAAAATATAGAGTGCCGTTTGATTTCAAAAAGCACACACATCTATTTTTCGGGTTGGCGCTCTAAAATAATCACACAAATATGTGGTCATAAAATTGCCCATTTTCTGCACTAATATTTTGTTCCCAATCACCCTGTGATTTAATGGCCTGCCGTTTCTGTTTAATTGTACTGGCAAATAATTGCACATAAACAACTGATAGTCTGAGTGCAGCAGGGTGGGTTTTATGGGGGACATATGCCGTAAATTCAAACAGGGGCTCCTTGGCTAAAATGGGGGTTCATCAACAGCTGGAGGTCTGCTGTCTGGTTATCTTGAATTTACACAGTCACTTTTTTTTCTGACCCCTTAGTACTAGTTTGAGGGCAGATATTTACCCTTGGCCCTACTGTTAATTGGAACTATGAGTTAAAAGAACCAAAGTATATTATAAAGTCTAGAAAAGGTTAAAAAAAAAAAGACTGTCAGTGTATTCTGGGGGTTGTAGCTCTACAGCCGGACATTCTGGATTTATATACCATGAGAGCTGGGGTCCTCTGGATTGCTGGAACTGTTCCATGAATACTCTGACCCCTCAATGCCTGCAAACTACAGTAGGAACCCACTTCCAGTCCATTAGAGGCAGTGACGAGTTAATACAGACACTTGACTGCTAATTGCTGCTAATTACTGCCTCCCATTTCCGCGTCGCTTCCTAGTATTAACCCTGTCATTGCCAGTAAGGATAATCATACACCTCCCCTCCATTCCAGTCACCAAAATGGTAACTTCCTAACTCATTTGACAGCGAGCAGGCAAGCAAGATGTCATGTGGTGGGGTGTGCCCAGACTTCTAATCAGTGGTGGAGCCAGCTCACACATTCCATTTATTGCCATGAACAAAGAATAAACAATTAGTCAGACATTCTGTCTAACAGGCCCATCAGGCACCTGCCAAATCTTCCACTTCTGCAAATGACAATCACTACATTATGTGTGTGATAAGAATATTAACAGCGCATGGAGCGAATCAGATGGGAAGGATCATCCTGCGGTGCCTGTGCCGTGAAATTTTTGGACAGGGAACATTATCAGAGCTGAGCTCATTATACCCCTGCACAGGGCGATATATTGTCTGACGCTGGTCACAACATGATCATCTCTAGTAATTCGGTTATCCAGAATGCCCGGGACCTGTTCCAGATAACAGATCTTTCTGTAATTTGGATCTCAATACAAAGTCTACTAGAAAATTTTGTAAACATTAAATAAAGCCATAAGCTTCCAATAAGGATTAATTATATGTCAGGTGGGATCAAGTACAATGTACTGTTTTATTATCACAGAGATAAAGGATTTGAATAGAATGTCTATGGGAGACAGCCTTCCTGTAATACAGAGGTTTCTGGATAATGGGTTTACAGATAACAGATCCCATACCTATAGGCAGGTTATTTCTGTTTCATCTGTATCTCTGATCTAACACAAGGGGTTTAAGGGGAGGCAGGAGTTAACTGACCACATGCTTCTCTATGAGTGTTTTCCTGTGAGTCTCAATAGAAAAGCGCCGCTATCACAAATATTCATTCTATTTTTCTACATTGTGTTCATTAATGTACAGTATATGCTCCAGAATCATGTCAATTTAAAGGGTAAGCAGCATGAAAGAATAGAACTTCCGAGTAAGGCTAAGGCTATAGAGTCCATGCATAAATATTACCACCGATATAAACACATTCCACCTTAGGCACATAGTTTCTGGCATATGTTGTTTAAAGCAGCAGATGTAAAAATAAAAAAAAGGAATTTACGGTATATAGAGCAGCCTTGACCCACTAATTGATACTGCTGGTTCTCCCGCAAAAATCACTCTGACATTCTTTATTTTCGTTTTACCAGAATAAGGCTGCAGAATTTCCGGGTAGGTGGCTGCTTTGGTGGGTCAGAAGAGGTACAGTTGGTTGGGTGTCAGAGGCCGCAGACATCCACCGTTGCACATTAGCCTTGTACAGCAAGAAGCACAGACATGGAAAGGGCTGCAGGGTGTCACTGTGTGGCAAGTTAATCAATATTAATGGAATAATAAACATATATCACTGAGCTTACATGTTTGTTTTATTGGAACTCCTTTAGGATATAAAATGTATATTTTTATAATCAAGCTAGCATGCCAAGAAGTGACACATTAAGTCAAATAACATGTCAGATGTATTACTGTATAACTGTATGTAACAGTTCTACATCCAGCCCTAATTATAGCTCGGGACACTTACATGAAAACCTCTGTATCGGAGCCTAACGGTCCAATCTGCAGAAGGGCCATTGGCTATAGAATTAAATTCTTTCTGTTTGTGTTCTATTTCTATTCCTGTGCAAAGCAATGCCATGCCTGGCCATGCAAGTTATTTAGTACAGTCTGCTGTACTTACATGCAAAGTCCATTAGAGGGCAGCTAGGTTCCACGCTAGGCCTTAGGCACATGTGAAATTACTAGAGAGAAGGGCTGCTGAGATATGTAAAGCAGTTTGCTTGTTATGGGATAACATCATTTAGTACATGCGCTATGTGCCCACTTGTCTTACAAATTACTACCACTTAGTAACTGATGATCTATCAGCATTAATCCTTTTGTTTGCTGTAGAACCACTGGCTAATAAGGTGCTGGCAGCACTTCAGTAAAAGTAAGGCTTCAAAGCAAGTTTCTCTTGTTTAACTCTCTCTCTATATGTATATATATGTAAATATATATATATATATATATATATATACACACACACACAAAACATTATATAACATTATGATATTTGTATGACTTTTTAAATATTTATCTTTCTTCAGTGGTATTCCTGGCCCTTTGCTTACAAAGTGGGGAGGATCTGTTATCCAGAATAATAAAATAAAATAGAAGCTGTGTTTTCCAGAAAAGGGGTGTTTCAGTAATAGAGAGCCCTATTATTACAGTGAAAAAGCACATTCGTCAAAATGAAACATTCTTTATTTAAACAGGACTCTGTAGGAAATGATATTATAATTTTGAGCTTTCTGAATAATGGATTTCCATAGTACAAAACCCATATCCATAAGGAGATGTACATCGCCATGTTCTGCTGCCTACTAATACAGTTATGTACAGCTAGGGTGACCACCTTTCTTAGAAAAATATCTTTTTTGTCAGTTTAATAGAGGGGAGTGGCAAGACAGCAAGGAGAGGGCCATTGAAAAAAAAGGAGCAAGGTAATGACAAAAAAGGGTGAGCAGGGTAATTGTGGAAAAGGAGTGGGGCAATGAAGAAAAAGGTGCAGGTTAATGACAAAAAGGGGTGGGCTGATGAATAAAAAGGGGCAGACTATTGGTAGAAAAGGGGTGGGACAATGAACAAAAATGGGCAGGTTAATGACAAAAAGGGGTGGGGTGCTGGATGATGGAAAAGTGGTGGGACAATGAAGTAAAAGGAGCAAGTTAATGACACAAAAGGTGTGGGTAGATTAATAAAATGGGCAGGCTAATTACAGAAAAGGGGTGGGGCAATAAAGAAAAAGGGGCAGGCCAATGACAACAAGGTGGTGGACCACTGACGAGGACAGGTCAGACACCATCAGCAATTACATTACCAGTAAATTTGTAATCCTTGCTACATCCTTGGCGATGGTATAAACAGCAGTGCTGTAAAGCTCTTTGTCCTTTCATTGTCCTTGGCCTTTATTTGAAAGGAGACTATTGGAATAATATAGGCAAGTTTGTTCAAGTTCTAGTAATCCATGGCAGCACTAAATGCCATTTGAATGCAGTTACTAATTGCTATGGGTAACTAGGCCTATAGCAAACGTTGTTCCTTAATAAAATTGCCCCATTCCCTTTTGTAAAAAATTACAATTGTTCCCGTGCAACATGTGATATTTAAGTTGGTTGGCCATATATTATATATGCTGTAGCTAATTCATATTCAGACTCATTCTATACAATGAAATTAGTATCCCATTATAAAATACACAAGCAGAATTCTGTTATATATTCGGAATAGCCACTAAAAATATATATATTGTGGAGGAGCAAGCAAGAAAATACAGTGTTACTAATATTAGCTAGTAACCAAAACTAGTCCATCAAATAAAGCTGTGAAGCTTCAATCGATTTTTGCAGCATCTGCTTCTAAAAATATAACTTTTTCAGCAGTTGTATAACGAGCCGTTGGCCCCTGGAGGGGCCCATAGTGGTCCAAAATTATGCACAATTTCTTCTCCCTAAAGGATTTGGGGGGGGGGGCATTTCTAGTTACCCCATTTCTATTTCTCTACTAAAATAATAGAACATTCCATATCATCGGCTGACATCTTTGGAGAACTGGGAGGTTTGGGACAATGTTCCCCAGTGAGATATCTAAATGTCACAGGCTGTGATGGGAAAGAAAAGGCGACAGTGAAACCAGCAATCTCTCTTCTCTCTGTGCCTTCCCTGTCTTTGAGAAGGAAATTGCAGCACTATTGAATGAACAGGTCTTTTTTTTTTGGTGCAATCAGAATTTTCTCAATTGGTTATTAATAGTTGATGACACCGTTTGCAAAGTTACATGCAGGTAGAAAAACGTTTGGTAAATTTGTCATCAAATGTGTAAGCAGAATATGTTGGCGCTTTATAAATGAAGACTAATAAATTATTTACTAAACTGGCTGGCAGATTCTCGACAGCCAGAATGATCCTTTGCTGATCCATCTTTATCAGGAATAAATAAATAAAGCTAAGAGATATTTTTACAGCTGCAGCTGCTTCCTGGACACGGATTATTACAGCCTGCAGTCACTTCAGTCTGCAGAATCAATGGTACGTAGAATTTCAGCAAACCGCTACTTTCGTGCCTGCTGCACAGACCCATCTTATTTAATAGAAGGCAGTAACTTGGGCAAAGTTTCCTTGCTTTGTTGGGAAACAAACACCATACAGCCATAAACTCTTATTGGTCTTTTTCTGCTGAAGAGTAAACAAATAAACTACTCATTGGTGGCGATGGGTAATTGCACTGAGGCAAACTTTTCCCATGTTACTACATACAGTGTCTTCCTTTGTTTCATTGGAAAGAAGCAAAAGAGTCAGCACATTTTATAATTCTACACATTTTAATGAATTTCACTGGTTTGTTATCTGTAACACTTGATCAAAAGATGCACAGTGGCTTCTCTGCAAAATGTTCCATGCAAAGTTCCAGGAAAAGTTCCCGTAGGTGGGGGGTCATCACATCAAAATGCTGCTTGGCTTTGTCCTGTATTGGTGGACATAGATGTGAGCTGCCTGGGTTACAAATATTCTAGAAATAGGGTGAAATCCAGGGGGCAAACTGGTGTGAGAAAAATACAAGAGTGATGGAAGGCTTAAGACAGGCATAAATTGATTCTGCATGGATATCAGAGCCACTTGGCCATACTAAAGTATACAGTATTGAGTAAGGAGGAAGCTAAATACTAGAGAACATGCCAAAGTTCAGTATTTAATACCTGGAGAGTAAATAATCTTAATCAGGATTCAGGCAATGGAGGAGGCTTGGAACAATCAGAATAGTCAAGGTCAGAAAGGAACCAGCACCAGGCAAGAATAGCAATAAAGAACACACCTAGGAACTTTAAAAGAAAGACCTATAATTAAGCATAAATCAGGTTCTTAGCATCAATTTATTTTAAATTTGGCTCCAAAATGTAGCAATGTAATGATATCTTGACCATGGATACTGCCATTGTGGATCAGGAATTGCTCAGGAACAGAGCACCAGATGGTTCTCCTGATAATGAAATCTGTTCTACTGGCTCATTGACAGCAGTTGGGATAGATTCCAAATTTTGACCCTTATGCTGTATTGTTTTGTTTGTTTGGGTATAACGATTGAATGATCATCAGAAAGTAATGAGGAAGTGCAGCTTCTTTTCAATTCCTCACCTACTTGTGCAATATGCATAGAATGACTTCTTGGTAATGATGGAGAAATGCAAAAGCATTGACTGGTAAGTGATATTGTCAAACCTGATTAATGAACTGACCGATATCCATGGTACATTGATATGGATTGGGATTATCTGGCCAACATACACATACTGAAAATAGTTTCATGTGTTTTCATTGTTGCATGTATGGCCAGCTTGCTTCACTTTTATCCTATCTATAGGAATTGGACTGGCCAGCACAAATGCTTAACATATAGGTGGTTATTTACTAAAATCTGAATGTATCTACTATTTATAAAAAAAAAACCACAAACTCCCATGCCCATTTTTTTTCTTATTTTTTAAATAAAAAAACTTGATTAACATTGATTAAAAACCAGAATTGCTCTAAATATATAGGGGCTTTTTTCCAGAATTTCTCAAATTTTTTGTGCTTCTGCCCAAAGCCGGATTTTTAGGCTAAACCCATCACAGACCACAACAACTTTAAATTGAGATAGGTGCTTCTCCCATAGACTTATACAGGACTTTGACAAGTCTAGAGGATTTTGAATTCAGGCCTTTTGCAGCATTGGGGTATAAGAAATCAAAAAATTTGAGTTTACTAGTGAAAAAAACACTTTTTTGAGATTTTAACATTTGGCTTTTAATATACAACCCCCATAGTGTATTTAGTATTTAGTATTATTACTTTTGATTGTGTGCTTCTCGTCATCATTACATGTCAATAACAACTGGAAACAGTAATAAAGAAGCTATCATAATCATGTCTCACCTACTCCTGAAACACTTTTAATGAAATGTTTTACATGAAGTTTTATTTAAAGATCAAAAGAGGAAACATAGGGTTACACTGTTACAGCATAGTTGAGGCTGAAAAAATACCACCTGGCATTTTGGTGGTCCAGAAGAATGTGACAAACTCAACCGAAAGCTCTTCTTTATGTCACATTCCTGACTCCAAAAACGGACAAAAAAAAATCTGTTATCTGTGAAACAATGGTTTCCATTTAGAAAATGTTTAGCGGTATTATTTATTTTTAAGCAATTATATAATTCAAAATGTTAGCTCTGTTCATCATCTCTGTACTGCACTGCAGTCTCATCCCGAAGTTTTTTTTCACATGCCTCTATAATGAGATCTTACAGAGAACCATAATATACGCCCTGTATTCTTTAGTATTGTATCACTGAGTACATCTCCATTTCATCGTCATTTGCTTCTCTAACATTACTGTATATACATTGGTAATATGTGATGCAATGATAAGGCAGTAGGAGGCAGAGTTTTCCATTATGGCGCTTGTTAATTTTGGGATAGTTACTCTGATTTCTACATCATCCCTTTAAGAAGTAATTTCTCCTTCAAATCTCCTAATAAGCAGCATTCCTGATTCTCTGTACAGATTAATGAATGAGAGTGTGATACTGAATAGCATGACAGCACACATAATTTTAGTTATATTTGTCTTGGAATTTTCTCTTAATTTGTGCTTCTGTGATTGAGAGGACATTGACATCTCAGAATAGTTCAGATTCCAAGCCAAAACAGTGTTTCTAATTCTTACCATATTGCAATTTATTGCATATCTTTACAGGGGCCTCCATTTATCAAGCACTTAGAAGGACACTGAAATGCCCAATGTTATCCAAATTCTGGCTTTGTTAATTAGGCTTCAGTTATATTAAAGAACCTGGAAATATTTTCTCATCACTTGGTATCCTTGGTATTTAGGGCTTCTGGCACTCACTGATGATTTGAGCACATGCATTATTAAGCCCCATAAAACTCAGTGATAAACATTTTTGGTTAAAAAAGGTATAAGGCAGTAGAAGAAAAGGTGAAACAAATGTCATCATCTCACTTTATTTAAGGATGAACCTGCATTGTTTATAAGATTTTATTAGGACTATTATTATTATCTAGACACCCATTGCCTTACCTCCAGCCAAAACAGTCCTAAAAAGTAGTGATGGGCAAATTTATTCGCTAGAGGCGAATTCGCGGCGAATTCCCGCAATTCGCCAGCGAAAATACGCCGAAAAAAATTCGCCGAAAAAAAAACGAGTTGAAAATGACGCAAGAATTGGCGAAAAAATTTGTGAAACGAAACAAGTCGCGTTTTCGACTCGCGGCTCGTTTCGTTTCACAAATTTTTTCGGGGGAGATTCGCCCAGCACTACTAAAAAGTTGAAGGACCAGGTGCAATACAGTGTGTGTGTGTGCGGGGTAGGTGATTCAACAATCAGTACAGGGCCCACCACTTGCCTTCTCAAGCTCAGCAGATGCTGCCCCTTTAAAAATGAACACGTGAATATCTATGTGCTTTTCATGCACAACCTTAAAATTTTTGGTGGCTTTGGTGAATTTTTTCAACATATGTACGGCCATGGTTTAATATGTTTCAAAATTGTGCATGTGCAGCAGTGATATATACTGCAAAAAAAAGCTAAAATATTGCAACTATAATCCCTTAGGCTTTCCATTTAATGAATGCATTTTGGGCAAATGAAATGAAAGAAGGAGCATATCAGAAACCTGCCCAACTGCACGGAATGTTCCTACTTTCATGTAAAGTAAATAATAAATATTAATGTAGATCTCAAAAGCAATCTGAGCTGTTCCCTTTCCTATCTTGCAAGAAAGGCACATGTTACAGACATACTTGATATTTAATTTGAGATAATTCTAGACGTTATTAGAAGGACACCTGATAATAGCTATGTAGTATGCATGAGGGCTATTTTGTCAATATTCTGTAATAAACATATTACCTAGGAATTTGGGGATGAGCATCCTATTTTCAGCTGAGGCCTCTTAAGTGTTTGATGAACAAATTACCTTTTCCAGTCATCACTGGGAAGTTGTGTATAACAAAATGGATATAAATGAAAATGGAAACGCCAGTCCGTGTTTAAAAATAAAAACTTAAAAAAGGGGGCATGGCCTGATATTGTGTGCTGATCCAAGATATACCTGACTATTTATACTAAAACTGGTATAATATTTAGTGTGAAATGTATCTCCACCAACTTTATACTTACTTTTTTTTCTCTTTGTTTTATTATACTTTGTTTTTCTATGACAAGGCACAGTCTGATTGTAACTATGTTTTACTATCTTTTGATGTAAAAGCAATAAAAACGATTACATAAAAATAAAAACTTAAATTTTAATTAGTAACTCTTCTGGCTAGAGTTAGTTTATTTTGCTGCCTCTGCACCCAGGCACCTTTACTGCAGTTATCGAGAGTGCCGGTATCAGAGTGGAATATATATATATATATATACTCATGGAACTTAGGGTGCACACCGTGTACTGGGGTATATACCTGGGTGCCAGCTAAAAAGTAGTATGCAACGAGACAAGGTAGTGGCACTCACAGGATTTGTTTGTTTGTTTCCTGACGAAGATCCCTGTGGGGGATCGAAACGTTGAGGCTAATAAAGATTTTTTCTATCTTTTCTAAAAAATCCTGTGAGTGCCGCTACCTTGTCTCGTTATATATATATATATACATATAGGTAATCATATAGAACTGCACTCCTTTTCAGTGAATCAAAACACTTTTATTGGCATGAATAAAAAAGGCCCCAAGGGGGGCCGAAATGTTGGACACATATTTATGCCAATAAAAGTGGTTTGATTCACTGAAAAGGAGTGCAGTTCTATATGATTACCTATATTACAAAGATTTTGAACTAGCACCCAGGAGTATATCAGCAAATCCGGATTTGAGTGCATTTGCTTAAATAACGTGTGTATATATATATATATATATATATATATATATATATATATATAAACCACTACAGATGTTCCTTATATTAGGAAACTGAACTTGTGGCCATTCAGCCTTTCAGACATTGATTCATGACACTGCTGAAAGGGTTAAACCTCTCAAAGGCCGAGTCCAGAAATTCCGATGAGGAAAGGAATCTTTATTTAGTGCGCTGATTAGTAGAGGACTGCAAGGCAATAATCTGTCGCAGCAAGAAATTCATGGCATTTTATAGAAAAGGAAATTGCTTACATCATTCTTACTAACAAGCTTAATTGGTTAAATTCATATACTTCATATAAAATTGATATTTTGATTGGTGTTAGTACTAAATAGCTGGCTCACTGACATAGCATCCAGCACGGCCTCCGTTTACATACGTTGTACTGGCATTATCCAGCTGTTACTGCTTTAGTGGGTATGTGGTCCCCATGCACAAACAAGGTCATGTACATGTTATAACCCTGTCTTAGCTATGTATGGAATTGCCAGCAACTAAACCACTAGCAAATTATACAGCAATATACAATTTAGACTCTACATCACATATTATCTATTAACGTGTGTATGGGCTGGTTAGAAACCCACCTACAGACTGCAAATCTGTCATTCTTGGCAGGACTTTTGCGCTGCATATTAGAATTAGAGTGTATGTGCTTTCCAGGTTGCCTCACAATGACATAGGCTAGAAATGATGTACCTTATACATCAGGGTTATTGTATCCATTATATAGTTTAGCAGTCCTACAACAGTGAAGACAAGTACCCATGTGGTTAACCCCTGTTGCTCAGTGTCTGATCTTGGTCAGCTCTTGTTCTCATATCGGTAATACTGAATATACTCAATGTGTTCCGGGCTGTTGTAAGAGCCTCCTGGGTATTTATAATCTGTGCATGGCCATTCATGTTATAATGAAAAAGCATGTGGTTTCAGGACCATAGTTGAAGTCATGGATGTTCACTGTAAGAAGGCTATTGAACCTCCAAGCTAGTACTGCAGAACTGGAAAGAATGTTCTTTGTCTATGTATATACTTTGTATGTCTGCCTGCAAATAAAATGATTCTGCACCTCCTTGCAAATAGTGCTGCCGTCTGGTCTCCCTCAAGTGACAGCTTGTTTAGTTTGTAAGTATGGTAGCTAGAATTGCTGATTTTGCTGTTGAACAGTTGCCCGTCAGCCATACTTAGTACCTTGAAATAGGTTACTATAGTTTGCAAGTGTTCCTCGGTTCATACTATCTAACTACAACTTACCGTCTGACTTGCCCATCTATGCCTTAACACTGACTACTTGCCTCCTGCACAAGCTAGCATGTTACTTATTCCCAGCTTTCACTGTAGGTGTCAGGGGGGGGCCCATCGGCTCCCAGTGGGAGTTTGTTAGGAACAAGGAGGAACCATTGGGATCAAAGTCCAAAGCAAGGCACAGCAAAGGTTCAGGCAATATTTAGAGTCAAAATCCAGGCAAAGGTTCAATAGGCAGGCAGCAAGTGGCAAGGTCAGGTTCAAGCAAAGGTCAGAAGTCCAGGAATCAATAAGGGAGTAATTATGGACAAAACTCAGGGATAATTAGCTAAAGCTATACTCGGGCATCGTACCCGGGTCTCCGGCGTCCTTTTAGGTTTGAATTTGGTGCCAAAGGTGCAGACGCTGTGACGCGCCTGTCACGGCGCAATGACGTCATTGCGCCAGCCCCGCTACCCACGTGACAGCCATGGGCGCTGCCATTGTGGGAGCAACGCCTGCAAGGATGGACGCGCCGCTCAGAGTTCCTGGAAGGGCTCTGGGCGGAGATAGTGACAGAAGGTTCCGCACCTAATGGTCCATGGGTCCAAAGTTTAACCAAAGTTTTGACCTTAAACCTATTGTTGTTCTTACTTAAACTTCGGCAAGTGAACCCTTGCCTGTTTCAATCTTGATTTGCAAATGAAATTGCCAACACTAGCCTGTGTAATTTATGCTATTATTTTTAAATAAAAATATGACCATGTGCTCAGGGCTCTTTCCCTTTTCTATGTCAATTTACTGACATGCATTGTTCTGCCTCCCTTTCTAAGCATTAAAAGTGTGATTTCTTTAACTAATCAAGTTATCTTGAGATAGCAGTAACTTACAACCTCAGGAATGTCAGCAGACAGTTGACTCAATCAGAATGGCACCTAGATTATTTCAAAACTGTGAAGATCTTGACAACATTGAACATACTGATAGGTCAAAAGATTATAATATGATCCACTCAAGCAATGTAGATACAGTTCAAAATGGAGCCCAGCATACACTACCGGACAAGTGGAGTAAACCAACAGACAGAGATTAGAGGGCAACAGGAAGGGAGATGGGCCAAAACAAGGAAAAGCAAACCATGAAACAAATGATGCATGTGTAACATGACAGGCGTGGAGAACAATTCACTAGAGAAAGAGACTATCACTAGCAAACAGTACATTCACACTCTATCACCAGGGGACTTTTTGCTCAGGCAAACTTTTGTTTTTCTACAAATTCACTAGAGTGTGAATTTTACAGAACATTAACTCTTTCACCAGCGTTTCCTTTGCCACCTTAGACTAGGCAAACTGATAAACAAAGCTACATCTCCTCAATCTTATGTCAGTGACATCATATCCTGTATGCTGGCATGTAAAAGTTTTAAAAAAAACTCTGACATCTTTTTATTTTTTAAAGGGATTACCTTCAAAAGTCCTAAGTATTAAAGATTGTTATGTTAACCAATTTGAGGGGCGTGCCACATTTGTTTTTGGGTGGGCTCATGTCTAGGGCATCCGAGGATCTCTTTTTGTCTTAATTTTGCTTCCTTGGAAATTTGTAATGCCATTTCAAGCATTTGCACCAACATCTCTAATAAAGACTTCTATGCGACCTATATGCATATGTACCCATCCTATTCAACATGAGAAAACTAACTAAGTTTTGCTAGGCAGACAGTAATTATAAACCGACACTGTGCAAATAATGGTCCGCCAAGTGGATGCTCCTGATGTAGATTAAAGTTCACTTACATTATGCAATTTAATAACATAAAAATCAGCATGACATTTTAAAACACCCACTTCTGGCCAGCTATATGTCTCAAGGGCCTAGTCCTATTAAGACACAAAAAAATTAAGTGGAAAACACTTAGCGAGAGCTGACTTTTGCTACTTTGATTCAATGGTAAAGGTAGATCATTGTGTAAAAATGCTTTGGCTGAAGTTCCCCTTTAATGTCAACACAAAGCTGTGTTTCTTTAAATGATGCTAAGTATTGACACAGATACTGTGGAATAAAAATTCCAACACTTGCTTGCCCTGTTTTAGCAATGTGAACTGGGCATATACAGATGCTGCGGCCTGCCAGATTTGAGCTCATTCATGACAAATCAGTAGCTACACCTTGGCTCATTGTAATTATAACCAATTCACATGCAGGATTAGGTTTGACAAATGTATTTAACAGGCTTGGAAATTTGCATCAAGTCTTCATAATGAATTGCATGAACAATAAGGAAAATGTCACTGGAGAGGCAAAGGGAAGGGGGGGAGTATAAAAGGAAGACATTTCACTAGACCTTAAATCCTCAGAGAGATTGTAGGATATGGAAGTCTGGAGAATGTGTTTTAATAGGTGCAAATAGGTTAATCAAGATGAGTTTGGTGAGCAGACAGTGTAGCATCTGCACCTACAATTGCTCTTTATGTATGTCTCCTGCCCATTCCACAGGGAAATTCCTTAAAGGCCTTGCCCTTTTAGGATTAATTCAGTCTAAATTTTGCTTTGAACGGACATTTCTTTAATGGGTTCTCTTTCACTAAAATTCACACTGCATTGGCTTCAGTTGTACAGCAAGATGTTATTAAGCCCCACAGTAAAATGTTCCCCGTATTGGGAACATATATTGTGACTTTGCTTCACTTTATAAAATGCAGGCTTAGTCTGCTGCTGTTGGTGGACAGAACTACTTAGACCCATTACTATTGTGGTGTCAATGAGCAGGCTCCTGGAAACAGAAAAGAACAAGCCCCTTCCCCGCTACCCCAAGAAAAAGATGGACTGACAGGTTGAATGTAAAGGGCATGCAATGCTTGTCACCTTCTGCAGCGGTACTGGTGTGGGCAAGTAAGAGCAGGTGGCCATAAATAATATCCTTTTCCTCTGAGCTCATTAGTGAGGAGACCACTAAACAGCATCAGCACCCTTTTCATTTTTTCTCAGGGGGTATACCCTCAACCCCATTGGCTTGCATTCCTACTATTAAGCCTAGCCTCCAAATTAAATTAAGGTGGGCTGGTGGGCATCTGTGTAGGAACACTATGTTACCATTCCCTTACTAAGCCACCCTGATGCTTTCTTACCCAGTCAAGACTCCTTCCTCTAGGTATAACGACTAGTTACAGACCAAATCTGTAAAGGCAAAGGAAGAAATAACAGGTGCAGCAATGATGTACTTGGGGCCAACAGACCAATTGGGTGAATGTAATATGTAAAGACACTTGCGATTACACGTTAGTAACCGTGTTTGCACCATTTGTGATCACAGACGTCATTGATTTTGCAAAATTTGTGTCCAAATGGCTTTTGTGAACATTCACAGTTTATGAAAGAAAACTTAAAAATTACAAAGTATTAAACAATTTCAGGAAACTCCAGAGCATGTGTTAACGCGAAACCTTAGTTATACTGCACAATGTAATATTCACCAGTGAATGATTTTACACTGAGAGCAGTGCTAAACATTTGCAAAAATGCCATTTTAAATAACGCTTGCTATTTATATTACTTTCCAAATGATTAAAGAGACTTCCCAGTCATTTTCATGCAAACAATCCTAGAACAAGCAACCTGTAATCCTCCACATGTCCTGGAACTACAATTCCCATCATTCAGTGAATTTCCAGTGATATTCTGTAATGTTTAGTTCAGTGGTACCTGCATGGAAGCAAGTTAGCCATTTGTGAAACTTGGATCCAACAATATTCCGGCAATTTTGTTTTAAACCAGGGGCAAAGCTCAAAACTATTTTCTCTAGTGCGAAAAGGGTTAATTATTCGGGTTAATGAATGTATGCCTCTATATCTACCCCTGTCAGCATTACAAACAGCTGTTTATTGGAGACAGGGACTTGAACATATTAATGAATATAAATGAATTTACCCTTTACAGTTGCACATATGGCCGGGAAACCAATAATGGATTGTAATGTGGTTTAAGTTTAAGCTCAATCAATATTTTGATTTCCTGCCCGTGGCTTTACATAGAGAGAGAGAGAGAGAGAGACAGAGAGAGAGAGAGAGAAAGAGAGAAAAGGAACCGTTGCTATGGTTGAAGCAGTAGGAAGTGCACCAGATGCAAATTATAAGTTCTGGGAAAATAGTAATAGGGTTTTTCCTGTCAATCGCACTTCTCTATGGCCTGGGCTGAGTTATGCATTGCAGCTCTGTGGGTTTAAGTTCCTGACGATGGTCTATTATTAATGTTTAAACTAGTGATTTAGACACATTGGCCCCTTCTTAATATGTGATGAGGCGTCTTACTCAGGCTGGACAGGCGATTAGCTCCATTCTAATGAACTGAATCAAAATGCTTTCATTCAAGGCAGAGCTCCCTGAGCTAAAATATTAACTCTGTTCGTGCCATTGAAGGTAACAGCCTATGATTATCCCTAGAATATTAAAAAAAAAAAAATAGACTTTCCAGGTAAACAGGGAATATTTTTCTTATCAGTGATTATCTTTTACATTATCCTTGAGACAAAGTGCACAAAGTGCATTAGAGACCCTTGTCTGCAGCAAAGGGATTTGGACATACTGCCTGATATTCATCCCACATTAAAGGGATCCTTTTTTTTTTTTTTTACCTTTCCTAGCTTAGCAAGAGGTCAAACCTGTGTTACCATGGTAACCATCCACAATGGCACTCTCTGAAGAGATGAAGGGAACCGATAATAAAGTTTAGTGTTTTGAAGATATTTTACCCTTACCTGGCTGTTCGTTTTGTTCTCCTTCCTTGGGGTACTATCTCAGCGGATGGGCAGCCCACATATTGCTCTTTCAAAGAATTACGATCAACTTTATATTTCCTCCAACTGTAATCAAAGAATATTTGCAAATATGTCACACCGGCACTCCAGATGCCTGCGTCATTTCTTCCAGTTGCAATTCTTTCATTCTGCCCCTCAGCCTTTATAGGGAAAAAGGGTCAGAATATCCAGTTTAATAGGCTTGTCATTTTTAATAATGAGATACAGGAGTGAGTGTGCGAGTGTGATATTTTTAAGGCCTTTTCATTTTATAGGGTTTTTCTCAAATACACAGAGCTTACTGATTTGGCACAGCCAAATTCACAACACTTTGTCCCCAAAAACAGTGGATATTAAAGAACACACTATAGTCAATACTCTGCAGGTGTGTAAATCACAAAAAAAGGCTGCAATCTGTCGATTTTTTGCTCTTTGCACACTGTTTTTTGCTCTGTTTCAATACGGCATGAGGCGCACTGTGCAGAGTGCAATCTTGTACCCCGGGGGGCCTGTAAATTACCCCTTTTATACCAAACCAAACCAAAAAATCTTATAATTTAAACTTTGTTTACACCATAAACATTAAGGGGGGGGGGAAATTCAATAAGGGAGTAGCAAATACATTTTTGTCCTTTCTGTCAGGTGTCCTCAACTGCCAGGCTGCAGCCCAGAACAGGGCCGCCGGGCCTAGCTCGCAATTAATGAGGCGAAATTAATTAGACACTGGCACACCCAATTTGACACATGGCCCGAACCCTGCCGACTCCCTGCCGACCCCTCCAACCCCACCCTTACTCCCCAGCCCCCCAGTACTTGAAAATATTTTGCCTCCACCCCAGTCCTTGCACCAAAAAAGGTTGGGGACCCCTGCTTTAAGTTGCCTTAAGGTAGTTTATTTTATTATGCATCCCTCCTGCTACTGAAAGTGTTGGTCAATATATTTTCTGGATAAGGGGGCATGCAAAATTAAAACAAGACTTATATTTGAGTTAAGTGAATGTTGTCCGATTTATTTAAAGGATAATTAAACCCTTAATGAGTTGGACTAAAAATGCCATGTTTTATCATTTCAACTTATTGCACCAGCCGAAAGTTTCAACTTCCCAATAGCAGCAATGATCCAGGACTTCACACTTGTCAAAAAAAAAAATTGGCGAAGTGGAACACATTTGGAACGCAAGCACTTACACATATTCATCACAAACTAGCAAACTGTATCACAGCAAACATGTCATGCATTTCAACAGTTCTAAATTTAATTTTAAGGCAACGGACAACAATAAAGTGAACAATGGCACACAAACAGCAAAGGTATTTATAGCTGTTCCAAGTGACACAAAAGTCAGAATTCCCCTAGAGAAAGGTGTTTAGCCGAAAAGCCGGGGTAATACTCTTTTTTGGGCAAAGGTATCCACTTCCTTGAATCGATTATTCTATTCGTGACCTATTTGGTGTGGTATGTATATGCTATTCTATGCTGCTGGCATGTTTTTGCCCTATCTTGGAAATCATTATTGCATTGACTTTTTGTGATTTAAAAAAATAAATAAATTCTTGAATAACACATTGCCTTCTCAGAAATTTATCAAAGAATGAAGTTCCGCCACTAGAGGGAAATTCCACAGCTCTCCATTCATTTCTATGGGATTTTGAAAGGCGTATTTATCAATGGGTGAAAGTGAAATTTCACCCTTTGATAAATACACCTTCAAAAATGCCATATAAATGAATGGAGAGCTGCAGAATTTCCCTCTAGTGGCGGAACTTCACTCTTTAATGAATCTCCCCCTTTACTTCACTCTTTGATAAATCTACCCCTAGGTGTGCAGGCCCTATTTTGATGAATTCACAACATGATACTTGACATGCTAGATATCTCTACACCATGGACAATGGTCAACCTGTGTTGGTGTATTAGTGCAACTTGGTGCAAAATGTCACACCGGGTTAATCAGCACAGGAAACCCTTGCAGGCTGTGTGTGATTTATCATTATTATTATTAACATGTATTTCTATAGCGCCAACTTGTTTCGTATCGCTGTACTAACATGTTCTGCCCACAAATGTCCTGCTAATGTTTCAGGAACTGCAGGTGTGCACAGTGTTTACATGCTGAATCTCCTACAGTATAATAGTTACTGTAGGGATCTGTTATCCAGTTAGGTATAGGATCTGTTGTCCAGAATGCTTTGAATCTGGGGTTTTCCAGATAAAGAATCTTCCAGTAATTTGTATCACCATACCTTAAGTCTGCTGCAAATCATTTAAATAAACCCAATAGGATTGTTTATGCCACAGATATGGAATAATTCTGCTTCGTATCCATCAAGTACAAATTACTGTTTTATTATTAGAGAGGAAAAGGGAATCCTGTGTAACAACTGGAGTTATTTGCTTAAAATGGACTCTATGGCAGATGGCCTTCCCGTAATTCAGAGGTTTCTGGATAAAATGTTTCCTGATAAGGGATCTCATACTTTTGCAAGACTCCCCCCTAAGATTACATTGTTAAGTTGCCAGTTTACTCTTCAACAAACATCATTATTTCTTTAGTAAAATATACCGTGCACATGTGTTGGCATACAGCATGTAAGTCCATTATTTAGGGTAAACCCCACTGAGCACAGACACAATGATCCTACTCAATCTCTTTCCAGCTTCTTCATCCTGAGCCATCTGTTTCTGTCTGATGCAAATAGATATTTCCATGTTATAGTCCAGGCGGCTGTTTATTAATAGAATAGTGGAACTGTAGGTATGCAAGCAGGGGCCTGCAGTTAAGAAGTTAACATTAAGAAATACAGCAGAAATAAAACGTCCGCATGTCTACAAAAATAACAGGTTATTGTAAATCTGCAGAGTTCCTACTGAGCATGCTGCTTTCTAGTTACGTGCAATGCTAGTGTGCGTTAGTACAAAACTGCACAGAACATGCCAGAATATGTAGAATAGTATAAATAGTATAGTAACTTACCTCCCTGTTACACAGTAAGTAACCATAACAACCATATAGCAAATATGGTGTTGATGCAGTGAGATGCAGAACACAGTAATTGAAAAATAAAAATGTAAAGACCAAAAGACGTGATAACACACATGCTGCAATCCTAATGAGCAAGTGCAAATTTCAAGCTTAGCCTTATAATGAGCTCAAGAAAAAAAAAATATAGCCACTCAAAATCACAAGAACATTTTTCTGCATAGATCAATAGTGTTTTAAGCTGCATGATGCCAGACAAAGAATAAATACAGGTACACACAGTCAATAATGCTTTTCCATTGTTTAAATAATATTGTAGCTTTATTGTATTTCCAAAGGGAAAGGCACCCACCCCCATCATTAATAGTATAAATAGGATAAGAAGAATAAAGCACTGTACAGATGAAAGCAAGTTCACCTTTGTTTCCTCAATTATGGCAAAGGAAAATAAGGAGAAGCGGTAAAACAGGCGAATGCTGAGCAATCCCTATGTCTGGAAATGACTCTTTTCTTAAATGAAAGGCTACAATAAAGTAAACTTTATCAGAAAGGTCTAAATCAATACACCAGTAAACCCTCAAAGTAATGCTGCTCTGAGTCCTCCGTCACATTGCATTTCTTTCCTTCTATTGTGTACACATGGACTTCTGTATCAGACTTCCTGTTTTCAGCTTAAACCACCAGGGCTAGGGCTTGAGCATGCTCAGTTTGCCCCCTCCTCTCCCCCTCCTTTTTCTCCCCTCCTGTCTCTCCTCCCTGCTGTAATCTGAGCCCAGAACAATGAGTGAGCATGGAGATTTTGGCAGGAAGTCACAACAAGCAAATATGGCAGCTGTTATCCTTAACAAATCCTAGAGCTGTTTACTCAGGTATGGTAAATCATTCTGCAGAATAAATATAGTCTTATAGCTTGTTTGTGGCTAACCCATTGGCAATATACTGGTTTGGTAGTTTTGCTTCTCCTTTAATGTAAGATAAATGTACACCTATTAGTAAGATGACACCTATACCGCTCTGTGTCTTGTGTACACATGCAATACAATGAGTTGAGAAACTTGTTTGGTAGAATCAGAATCATCTATTTAGTGCTTTAAAAATGTTGTTGGATTACAGTACTCAACATCATCCAGCAACTAAAGGAATAGCCTCCACAGAGGTCAGAAACTAACTCTATCAACTGTACTTCCTTTATTTTTAACTATACCTTTGGGTCTACTCAATCCTATTATTGTATTCTTGCAAACCTGTATAAATGGTGTGTACCCCATGGTTCAATATACCTATAAACATGGAAGCATGCTACTGACTTTGCTCAGCTTAAAAATCTCTCTGACATTTCAGCACATTTCTCTACGGAAGTTCTGGTCAAAACCTACGTTCTCAATGTTTCTGTATTCCCCCTTCATTGAAAAACAGTTTGGATAATTCTCCAAGTTCTCATTTGAAATGTAATGTGGTTGATAGTAGGTGCATTCATCTTTTCATTTGAATCAATGTCTTTTCAGATATCCTGGCATTTTCAATGATGTGAGATATCATTTGTATAAGAGGAGTCATCATCTCAAGGAGCTTACAGAGGCATGGGCAAGGTGATCCATTATTCAATCTATCTTGAGGAGTGTAGCACCTGCATTCATAAATACTGTTGCTTTATACCAATTAGCTAAAAAACATAGAAAATATAGTTTTCTGTTTTTGTTCACCAATGTCACCTACTGACCGAAATCTCACAACCATCCCTATCGACCCTTTTCTTCTACTTCACAAACTGCTTTTCCAGGATGAGCTACAATATGCTGCTTGTCACCAGCTTCAAAGACAGAGTGATGTTATGCAGGTACACCAGATGGGTAAACCTAGTGTGACTAATTATTGTGTATTTGGCTTTAATTATTATCATTTATTACAGCGGAAAAGACAATAGAGGTTCCTTGACGTGGTACAGAATATTGGCAAAATAAATGCAACAGCCGCCCCATGCAAATATGTGCATGTATGTGCTAGGCGACCATGTACTAGACATATTTCATTTCAAGACTTCAAGGAGAGTAATAGATGGGCAGCTCATTTAATAGCCATAGAGGCACAGCTGTTCGTCTCATTCCACGGTCACTATGTTAATACATAATACCTGCTTGCACTGTCCATTCACTTATAGGGCTGGTCAATAAGCCTTGTGTTCTTTGGCTACAATCAACTGAGTATTTCATCATGAATGGAAACTATTTTTAGGTCAGGACAGGGAATAAATTGGGAGTGCAGATGATCTTCTTAGGGGAGAACTGGACCAGACTGTTTAATTATGGCCAGGGCCTTGCCATTGAATTCTGACCCCTTCTTATCTTCTCTAGTCCAGCCTATGGGGGCGGGGGGTGGATGTAGTTTTTACTTCCTATAAGAGCATGCTGTCAAACTTCCACTTTAAAGGAACAGTAACACCTCAAAATGAAAGTGTTTTTTAAAATAATGAAAATATAATGTACTGTTGCCCTGCACTAGTGAAACTGATCTGTTTGCTTCATAAACACTACTATAGTTCATGTAAACAAGCTGCTGTGTAGCAATGGCGGAAAAAAGGCTATATGACACAGGTTAAATAGTGGATAACAGATGCCACCATTATGTTGTACAGAGCTTATCTGCTTTCTGTTGTGTAATTTGAGCCTTTCTCCTTTGAATGGCTGCCCCCATTGCTACACAGCAGCTTATTTATATAAACAGTAATAGTTTTTATGAAGCAAACATAGCAGCTTTACCAGTGCAAGGCAACACTGCATTATATTTCTATTACTTTACATATTGATGTTACAGTTCCTTTAAATCTTCAAGTATGACTCATTTATACCGCCTGAATCTATATTCTATTGCAATATGTACAGCTGGGAAGCTGGTGGCTGAGCACTCGGATTTGGATGGAGGAGGAAATTTCCTTCTAACTATTCATTGTATAAAACCCCAAATAAATTCCCAAAATAAGCAAGTTCTAATCAAGTTCCAACCTAGTCCTTTCCTTAACTTGTCTGACTTCAGTTAACAACAACTTTGACATAAGTGTTGTTGAGATAAAGGTGTGAGATCACCCACACAATTTTTCTGCCTGTGTTAGGGATGTTCCTTTTGTAATTAGATTTTAATCCTCATTTAACTGTGAATGGATGGAATACTGTATTGCCTTCAGGGGACAACTGAGCACATATCTCAGCTACTGCTTGTAACACCTCAATAGCTAAACCTATTCTAAATAAGAGATCACATTAACACTGGGTTCTGCCAATGCCATTTTAAGTTTTAACTTGATGTTATTGCTACATACAACATACAGAAAATGTGGGCATATATCATCATGGGTTTTTTCCCATAATAAAAAGAATCCTAGACATTGTAGGTACCCATTATATAGATTATTCTACAGTTTACATTTCCCTTGATGCATTTATGTGTAAATCCCATTATTTCTGATACCTGGTCAATAAGAGCATTTATATGCATCGATTTGGCACAACACACTTAGGAAACCCTGGAATTAAAGGTATTCAAGACAGATGTTGATTTGAAGGGTTTCCTTCAATCTGTTGTGCTTATACTGTTGTGCATGTAGTTTATGTGGGTGCCACAATGTGCTAAGGAGTACGTAGTACGTATAGGTAGAAGTACCTTAGTGAGCACCATTTATGCATCAATGCTTTGCACTTGGGATTCCATCGTAAATGAGTCTTAGGTCCCTTAGCTTAAAGATAATGGCTGCGTGATGTCAGGGCAAACAAATCAATTGCTATTGATACAGATGGAAAATAGCATTAAAAAATGTGAAGTATTGCCTGCTGACTAGCAAAGGGAATATGTTAAAGTGGTCACCCAGACACAAAAATCTGTATAATAAAAGTCCTTTTCAAATTAAACATGAAATCCAACTTCTATTTTTTATTAAAGCATTCATAGCTGTTGTAAACTCATTTAAAAATACCAGCTGTCAATCAAATATTGTCTGCCCCTCCTCTGCCAATGGCATAGAGGTGGGCAGACAATTACTTTCACTTAAAGGGCATTTTCCATCAACTGAATAGGTCTGTTTTAGATTGAATTAAAATTGTTTGAATCCTTCAAAAGCATTGTTCGATTCAAACGATTTTGAGAAAAATCCTTTGATTTTCTTAAACTTAGAAAAAAATCTGTGTAAATGTTCCAGGAGGTCCCCCATAGGCTACAATGGCAATATAGCAGCTTTAAGGTGGCAAAGTGTTGAATTCAAAGTTTTTTAAAGAGACAGTACTTCAAAATTCGAATTTTCAATTTTTTTCAATTCAAATCGAATTTTGGGCTAAATTCAAAATTACTTTGAAATTCTAATTTCTTAAATTTGAACTTAATTAGGATTTTCTCTTTGACCCTTAGTAACTGTGCCCCTAAATGTATACTTTTTGATCACATATTGACAGCATCAAAGTATATATTTTTTTTTTACTTATGTGGTGTTCTAATGATTACATTGCTATTGCTTTCTCTGGGAAGTACAGCCTTCAGGCTTACAGTATTATTGATTACATAATTTTGCCAATTCACCCTAGCTTTTCCTTATGCATACAACTTGTAGCTAACCTACTTGCTACTTATAGTAATAGTTTATACGTTATACTTGAATTTTGATTTAAATAATTTGAACGTTATGTTCACATTGAACATTTGAACATTTTGGCTACTCTTCTCTATTTATATACTGTATATGATTGAGAAGTCTGGCCCACCAGGGTCCCAAATACCCCCTTTGCTTTTTTATTATCAGTCAGGTGGGGGAAGGATAGGGAATGCACGGTTTCAGTCAGCCTTGGGGAGCAGGTCTGGCTGGTGGGGCACACTGGGTTTTTTCCCTGTGTCCCATTAGCTCAGTCCAAACCTGTTTATATTTCATAAAGTACAGCAATTCATAACATTAGTCTAAAGTCAAGTTGGTCAGTATGGTTGCATATGGTTGGCTGTCTTTTGATAAATCTTTATTTGTGAGTGTGAAGGAGTAAATGCATTTTTAGCGTGGGAGTCTGTGAGATCAAACACGTGATTGACTGTTGTGGGTTATTTTGAGTGCCCTGATTGATTAGAAAACTCATTTTCCCCAAACCATACTGGTTCAGCACAATTCTAAATAGAACCATTGATATATATTACATATATAGCAGTATATACTGCACATCAATACCAGCTTATTTTCCATCGACAGTGAAAACAAACTGCATCATAGAAAAAAAATGAAACTTCACTTACATACCTGGCATCTCTAGCTTCATATGCTGGAACTCAGTGTTTAATTGGTGCACATCACATTGCAGCCGTTGCCCAATACTGTATTTATCCAAATTAAATGAAGAACCACCCGTCAGGCACAAAAATACCATTAGGAAGCAACTTGCTGGCCCTGTACAAATTAAAACCATGCAATTCTGAAATTTCATAGCGTGCTAAGGCTATAGGGCATCAATAAAATTTAAACAGCTCATACAGAAGAACCAAGTCAAACCTGTAAAGTAAATTTGGAATCTCGTGTCAGCAACTATTATTGCAGCTTGTAAAAAGACATTTTGTGACTAATTTCCATGCTTTAAATCTATAGTCTAGAGTTAATATAACCAAAGAAGCAACGTTTTGTAAACATGAAACTCTGGACCTTAAAAGCTTACAGAAACTGTGCCTGCCTACAGATATATAACCATAATTTAAAAGGGGCCATGAAAAAGAGAAAAAGTTACAGTACTATTCTTGCTGATTAAAATGGAGCCATTGTTACTTTGTGAGCAACATAAACCTGTTAATACTTGCTAAAACTGACACAATTTATCAAGGCCCAACATGCTCCTGTACCTCCACATGATTACCAATGTGTTCATCCTGCCTCTTTGATTAATGATGCGTAATTGAGCCTATGTACACTGGTGGACCTGGATCTACCACCATCCCGTACTTGGCGGAAGCTCCAGGGTTACATTAATATTCTCTGTGTGGATACTCACATTTGGTGTTCTTCGAAATTGTGCGGCCGTAACCAGCTTCTGCATCCTGTTTGGCACATGTGCAGACAAATACAGCATCGGTAGAATGCAGGGGCGCCAATGACAGTACGCCAGTGACATAACGCCAGCGAATGCCAGTGACGCTACGTCATGACACACCCCTGCTAGTTGGCACCAATTCTGCCTTTTTGAAGATGCTGCTGTACTTGACTCATTGCCTAGTTATTTGGGTTGTTTCCTGTGACCTAGCCTGATTGTATCCTGTGATTTCCTGTTGTGGACTTTGCCTGCCTACCAATTTCGCTGACCTCTGCCTGTCCTGATCCCTTTGGCCTGACTCCGACTAGGAACCGAACCCTGTTGCCTGCTTCTGACCTTTTGCCTTGATTGACCACGTTTCTGCCTGACCCTTTAGTACCCTGCTCCTGTTAGTCTCTCTGGCTACTCTCCACTTCACGTTCCCCTGTTCTCATTCCAGGTGGGTTGGTGTTGTGTGAGTAACTTGTGGGTCATTCCCTTCTTATATTCTGCTCCTTCCTCGCAGGATCCCCCCAGTAATGACAATTCTCCCCAGACTTGCACCTAATGAATCAGCTGCAAATTCACTTTTGGTAGTTATGTAACCCTCACTGTAAAATGCTAACTAAAACTTGCACCCAGTTTGCATCACAACCATGCACAATTGTGTCCATTTTCCCATTGGGCACAATTTTGGCAGATACAATCAGAACACTGACCAAAATATGCTGGAATTATGGGGAAAATGCTGAACTATGGGTAAAAACATGATGATATGCATTTGAAATGTTAAGTTATTGTAGTACAGAACTCTTTCCCTTTATTTACCTTATTTATTCCCATAGGCAGAAAATAACTGCCTAACCAGAATGCCTATAATATGTATCATCATGCTGGTATTTGGCCAATGCTTTTTTAAAATTTGTAATCGGTTCACACATTAAAGAAAATGCATAAACATTTTAATATGAAGGACATATATGATATTATTTTACCAATGTATGTGTCCAATAAGCTATAAATTTCACGGCATGACAAACAAACACATTACCATGTTATCACACAGAGCTGCAGAAGGTGAGAGGTCACTGCTCAAAGTGGGTTACA
The DNA here is from genome assembly GCA_024363595.1 of Xenopus borealis. NCBI lineage: Eukaryota > Metazoa > Chordata > Amphibia > Anura > Pipidae > Xenopus > Xenopus borealis. The sequence goes on from CM044435.1 coordinate 107,291,361, forward strand.
ATCATTACAAGCCATGATCCAAAGAATGCACATCCTTGTACAGGGGTCATCACTGCAGAGACATTAAAACAAAAAGAGGAAAGGAGTAGAAGAAAAGAGCAAAAGGAAAGACAATAGATTCTGTATGCTCAAGCAAACATCATGTTTTTGCTCGCTTGGGTGTCCATATTTTGCTGATATTGCTAGCCACAGCCTTGTATCTGCAAACTTTTAAAAGAGATTATTGTGAATATTATTGGGTAAATACAAAAGTATATGCAGATCCCCCACTGTCTCTCATCTGTGTCTGAGGGAACCCTTGCTGATATCCAATGGCTTGGATCCAATTAAAAGTTTCTAGTCTATTTGTCATGATGGCTAAATGAGTAGAACCAATATTTGTTTTAAACAAATTGGCTCCTAAACGCTTTAATATGAGAGACTCTGTCAAATGAAAGTGGGAGAGGATCACATGCAAAGGTAACCCACTGATCTTTCTAAATCCTATCACTCCCCTCGTGTGGGAATAACATATTCTACATCATCAGGCAGTCATTGACTAGTATTTATACTACTTTAGGTGGAAATCAGGCTATCTTAACAACCCTGGACAAATTTGGGTACCTGTACTTGACGATCCCAACAGATATCCAGCACTTTCAATAATGGAGTTTTACTTATCTGGGGTGCACGTCCATTGGTGTGTTCACCTCCACATCCTCAAACGAAATCCATAAAGATAGACAGCACTCCCATATGATGATAAAACCGCCTTTATTGCAGCATTATTAGTGGCACAGCAACGTTTCGGACCTCCTGGTCCTTTCTCAAGCTGTACTTGACGGTAACACAGGATAACTAGTGATGGTAACCAATCAGGGATTTGCTATGTTCAGCTGCTGCAAGAAAAATAATGAAAACTGTGACTGGCTTCCATGAGTTACTCGACTAGTGTAAATTAGCCATAGTCATTAAATAAGCCCCTTTGTGTATTAACATATACATATATGTAGAAAGCAAACTACCTCCACATGCACAAGATAAAACCACCATGCATTGCTAGCAAGTTACAGTTAAATCATTTGCTCAACATTTTTTTTTTAAAAAGTCAAAAAACTGGCTAAAAAAGATAATTTTTAAATGGATCATTATTCAGTGCTATTTTCTTTGATTGAGGGATTGTATGGAAGGGCGGTGCAAATGGGCTGCAGTTTAGTCAGAGCAATAACTCTAGAATATAGAATGCAATCCATCAAGTAACATGGTCATCATAAATAGTAACAATGAGCATCCAATCAGATTTTTGATTTCACCATTCTGTCTAAGCTATTGTTTTCTATGATTATATATTTTGCCAGATTACTTTAGGAGATGGACAGACAAACTACTTATAGCCAAGTGATTTAACTTTTTTAAACTTTTATTTTGTTTTAACCAATGTCTCTTGAGTCAACAGTTGTCACTGGTTTTGTTTGAACTCACTCCATAATAAGTAGCAGCATTCACAGTTTAACAGAGTGCAGAAAAAATACTTCATTCAGTAACATATTTCTAGGGGCTGCTCCTGGGCCCAATTTCCACAAGGGACTCCATACTTTTTCATTACTTCTAGCTTCATATGTAAATTTAATCTAAGCTATTTACCAGAAGACCTTCGTTTGAGAGGTGGGCCCCATACAGCACATTACTATAAACTTTTAAAACATGGGTAGTGGGCACTAAGTGGTCCACTGCACTCAAGAGGCACACTGTGGGCGAAAGTAAACCATGTATACTATTGACATGGTATACATGGTTTCTGTAGCCTGGCCCCAGTTTTCCTGGGAAAAGTCAGGGATATTTGCTTGCCATGACATCTGTGCTGTAAGGAATGGGGGGCTGCAGTGGGCAGAAGTCTGGATGTCATTCCACAGGTTGGATAATGGCTTGTTTGACTTGTGTTGAATAAAACCATTAATTGATCTTAACCTTCTGAAAAATTATGGAAGCAAAATGAGTATTGTCATTAGATGAGTGTTTACCCATATTTATAATAGTCAGACTTACTATCATAACTTGGAGCCAATGAGTATGTGCTTGGTATTGCATAGCTAAGTTTATTCTGCATTTTTAAATAATAAATAACTTACTCATCTTTACAAGCCTGATTTTGGGGAGTTTCTGTAAAATCACATTACAAGGCAAACTCATACTCCAAGCATTCAGAAATCCAAAAGAAAGAAATTAATTATATGAGGGCAGGATCTTAGAGTGCCTATGCACAATGCTGCTCTTACTACTAAAGATATTAAGTAACATGCAAGCATAAGTGATTATTATATCCCTGCTTTTCATGTTGCTGTGTCTCCTGGATACAATGACATATTAGACTCAGAAGACTTGGCACTTATACATCTGCTAAGCTTTAAATGCATCACCCTGACCATCCAATTTAAAGTATAATCTCAAAATGCCATGTGTGGAAAAGAAAAGTAATAGAAGAGCACATATCTTGCTTCCAATCAAGTGGGAGGAAAGATACAGTAAAACAAGCCCTATGCAACCTTTATCTATGCATGACTTATAAGAATAAAAAGCAACACAACACAGCGGTCATATCTGCAATCCTTCCTTTATGGTTTAATTTAACAATAACATTTGTGATGAGGGGTCCCGCGCATCTCTGGGGCATTGCGCTTGAAATTGCCCACACTCTGCACCATTTATCATAGGCTGACATGTGTCATGTTTCAGGCAGCAGCTCCAAGAGGTTACAGCTCACGGTTGCTCCTTTGTTCATCAGCTGCCGAGGCTTGCAAGCCACCTTCTTGTCTTGGTGTTTCTCTTTCTACTTCCATTACTGTTAACCCTGCAAAGTCTACAGTTGGATTCTTTGGTTGTCATTGAGTGATGCTACCCCCAAAATGCAAAAAATGAATGTGTTTATTCATTGGTGTGTAAAGTTTCCATCTCGGATTTTTATTCTGCTATAGGTCATTTGTATCTATTATTTATTTGCAGAGAAATAATCAGATTATTTTCATTTGAGAATTTTTAAGGCAGCGTATAAATGAAATATATAAGGGCTATAGTTTTCTTATAAAATTGTGACCTATGGAATCTGCCATTGTGTCTGGTGTTGTGTCAGTATATGAAATTATGATCATTCTGGAACAGGGGAAATGCTTTCCTTTCTATGCTTTCACCTTTGTCTTCCCTTTTCCTCTCAGGTACTCCCATTGTTCTGACCAGCACCAGCTTGTGTTTCTCAAACTTCTTAAACCTTCAGAGACATATAACATTATTTACCCCTAGGGGCATTCAGTGTTTAAACCATTAATAGACTCGTATGGGTATTTATAATCAAATTAGAGGAAATGGAGAAATTATAGTTCACTTTCCTCAAACATTCAGTTCTGCAGTCAAGTTTTACTGAAATTTCTACCTAAACTTTTCCAAACACTAGTTTGCATTATTTCACAACTTATCCTTCTGAAACAGTTGAGTGACTGTCCCTTTGAAAGTGCAAGCAGAATAATACTTAATATGAGCAAGCTTTTTCGCCATGCATGGATTCACTGCGATATTCTGCGATTTCACCATTGGCAGATATTTAAAGAAAAAAAAATATTGCCAAATAAAAAATCACAAAAAAAAAATCATTCACTTCAATGCATTTGCAGTGAGAAAAAATGCCCATTGACTTTAATGCATTTTGAGTGAGAAAATGCCCATTGACATCAATCTGTTTTTTGCAAAATGTAATAAATATATACAGAATCATAGTACAAAGAGCTTAAGTGCTACTGTTTGTGGTAAGAGACATGGTGGAAAGGAGGTCCCTGCAATGTAGAGCTTACAGTCCAAGTGGATGGGAGGCTAACATACAGGTATAAATTGGAGATGAAAAAATGCACAGGTACTCAGTACTGAGTGCATTGGTGCAATATGAATATTCTCAAAGGAAGTGGCTGGGAGGTAGGGTCCTCATCACTTCTAGGTTGGCCAATAAGCTTTTCCAAAAACACCAACGAAAGTTACCTGCATATGGGACTTTCTATCCAGACATGTGATCCAATGGAATTATAAAGGGCTCTGTTACAATATCCCCCTGTGGGGCACAGTTTTATGTAAGGTCTGATACAACAGATAGTATGTGTATACAATACAGTGCAGCATTTGCTCTGATAACATGATAAATTAGAAATCAGAAGTACTTGGCTCTTTACCAGGAAGTCTGCAAGTTTCCTTATACAATATTACTTTAGATATTTGTCTCATTGGACAGATGGAGTGCAAAATTAGAGGTAGGTAGCTATTCATGTGCAAAAGTAGAAAAGGGGTATCTACTAAATACACATCTTACCAATAGGACAGACCCTAAAATTAAATTAACGGCAGTGTGCAAATAGTGTGGGCAAGCAACACATAATTTTATGGAAGGTAATGTATTTATCACCTTTTTAACTATATACAAGCACACAGAGGGTTAATTTTCTAACTGTGCCATATCAAGAGTGATAATAGGGATATAGGGCTAATAGGGCTAAAAATAGGGCTAACTGACATCACATAATGGCTCAAAAGTGACCTACTGTAACATAGTCATTTGCAGACAGTTAACTATGCAGCTATATTTTTGTTCTTTAAAGGAGTAAAGACAAAAATTAATTCACCATATATTATAAAAATGAAGCATATACTGTAACTGTATAGTTAACATTTTTGGGAACGTGCCTTTGTTCCAGTGTAAAATCCTACTTTAACAGACACAAGTCAAATTGCTCCCTTCTGCGGAGTGATCTAGAAACCAATAGGCCCACCGTGACCTTTTCTACTTGTGCACAGTAACAACAGTCAAATGAAACTTCGGGTTTTTCTGATTTTATTATGTGACTGAAAGCTTGGAATTTCCTCCATTATAAGGTTTCGAAGAATTGCTTTACAATAGTAAGTCAGCCATGGCCAATGGGTCATTGCAATATTCTCTGCTCGGTTAGAGCTGACCTTTTGCTAGCACCGCACTCATTGTATGTTCTCCTATGCATGTTCTCAAGCCCTAGTGAGGTCAACTCTTGTATATATAACTGAGAAAATTATATTTCCAGCCATAGGTATAGAAATAGAATGCAGCCGGGCTGGGTCCTTGGTTGGTCAGATGCTGAAAATGAAACAATAATGCTGTGAGAGAAACAAACAATTCTGTGTGCGCATACGATTATAACAGACAACAATGTTCAATAAAAAGAAAACAAAAATAGGCATGGGCTGCTTTCCCTTAGCAATCCTTTTTTTTTTAAACCTCATGTCTCAGACTCCTTTACAGACTACAGTCTGCCCTTTATAAATATATAATTTACATAAACTGATGATGTTAATTGATTCATGAGGATGTGAGCGCAGCTTTCAAAGGAGGAGTAAACAGGGGTCATTCTGAAGGGGCCCCTGGTGAATCAGTAGCCATCTGATATGAAATTGTGGCATTATTGAAGAAGGCACAGGACCAAGGTGGTACACTAGGATTCTTGTTTTTATTGCTGTGGGACATCTATTAATATTGTAATTCATTTAATCAGAGTGGGGTTTTGGTGAATTGCTTATACACAGCTGATAAGTGGCACCACTAGAGCAGATGCCTCCTTATTAGTCTGCCAAGTAGTGAATAAGGGTTAAATTAAAAGTGATTGAGGTTTCAGACATCTAGCATGGGCAGCTAATTACAGTCTAACACATCTGGAAATATTCTCACTGCTATTTAGGTTTAGACAAGGTTCATTGGCAAGGAAACTGCTATTTAGGCTTAGACGAGGTTCATTGGCAAGGAAACAGTTAAATGATGGTGTTCCTCAGAGCCCCTTGCTCACACCAGTGAAGGTTTATGTATACAAAGGAACCCATTTGCTCTACTTGGGTATTGTGTGTATGTTTTGATGTACAGATGGAGTGCCTATTATCATTAATTCTGTAATGCAAAGATCACCCTTATTCCACTGAATTCTCCTCCATAGAGCTGTGCTATCACCTTTCTTTGCCTTTATAAATCTCTGCCTATCTTTATGTAAATGCATACTGTATTCCCAGGCTGGTTACAGGAAAATCATATATTCTTGATGAAATAGTGCTTCTTCATTTGTTAACAATTTTGCATATTTGGGAATGTTCAGAAAGTGATTTTCAGCTTTCCGTCTTGTTGAAACAAATTATAGACTAAATATGCTCGCAGATTATTCGATTTGCATTTTTAAGTGATTTTTTTGCATTAAAAATTGCAAGATTGAAATGCATTATTATATAGGGCAAGAGTTAAGCTGCAGATGGAATACTGGGAGTTGTAGTATAACTAGAGCTATGGAACCTATTATCCAAAAAAAAAAAAGACAGACAAGGGGTCTTTCTGTAATTTGCATCAACATACCTTAAATTCATTTAAATATTATATAAACCCAATAAGATTATTTTGCCTACAATAAGTATAGCTTAGCTATACATTAGCAATGTGTATTTTATATCTTATCTGACATCCAGTACAAGGTACAGTTTTATTATTACAAAATATAAGGAAATAATTTTTTTAATTAAATTACCTATTTGGATATTTATGGATAACTGGTTATAACTGAATATAATATGTCCTTTTTAATTATATTTCCCCCGGGGACCCTCTGATGCAGGGGGCCCAAGCCAAATGCTGCTGTTTAATGTAAAGCCAGCCCTAGTTTTGGATAAAGGCACTCACTTCTATTTATATGTCAAAAGAAGGGAATTGTACATCAAGGTGTTTTCTACACTAACAATGTACATTATGCTCTACTGTAACATTCTTTGCATGCTGTAGAAAAAGGCCTGGTGGTTTATACATAGTAAATACTGCAAATTACCATTTTGGTTTCTGATCATGACAAGGGCCTGTACACCCAGAATGGTCCATGATTGTGTATAGTGATGTTGGATATCTATAAAGGAAGAAGAAAAAAGGAGCTTCCTATATAATGATCCTGATTGACTGTACAGTGGGAGTCACGCATGCTAAGCTGTATAATGACAGTGACTGTTCATACCCAGAGAACGACGCACGCTGCTTACAAATGCAGCCTATGCATCTTCGCTTTGTAACAATTTAGCCCACTGTTCATTAGAGAAAAATTTGCAAAGCAATTTAAAAAGGAATCATTTGTTTAAGAAAAAAATGACAACACTCATCCTCATTAGATTATAATTAAAACTAAATGGACATCATGCCAGCTAATTATTAATTTTGAAAACAATAATTTTCTTTGTATATCTTTTTCTGCAAAGTAAATTGTTTTCTCTATTTTTTTCTGAGAAAGAGGCTTGTCCATCGAGTTCAACCGGCTTAACTGCTAGTTGATCCAGAGGAAGGAAAAAAAAATGAAGTCTTTCCAGATTCAAAGTGGGAACATTTTCTTTCTGGATCCAAGATGGCAATCGAACCAGTACCTTGATCAACTATTCTCTTATTTGTTAAAAAGCCATCCAACCCCTTATAGCTATCTGGTGTATCAGCCAGTAGAACTCAATAGGGAGAGAACTGCACATTTGCACAGCAAATGTAAAAAAAAATTTCTGAATATTGAGATGCAACCTCCATGTAATTGGAATGGGAGTCCACGTGTGAGTTGGAAGGGCCAACTAGTAATAAAACATCAGATGGTTTATTGCATTGTGCCCTTTTATATTTATGCATTGTTATCATATCTCCCCTTAAGTGTACTTGAAACTGAAGTGTAGATGTTCTAGAAAACAGTGACACTGCAGTATCCTATGCTGCCAATGCCCAGTTTCCTCAAAGTCTGTAGAAGGGCAGGTTTGACCAGAATCCTGGAGACTAGTGGGCTTTTTCACAGTTTGAGAAAGTTAGGCAAAGGAACATGTCTGTGGAGGTCAGTCCCTTCCCTTCCACTAATGTCACCCTGGCTACTCTGATCATCAAACAATAGCAGACGAATATCCAGTAATTGTAATGATGTGTAACAGGGTTGACTTACCAATAAAGGTGGGGGTCCAGGTGTACAAGCCCCGGACCTTCAGCTTGTAGGAGGCAATAACTGCAATATGGTTTTCTCAATAGGACTGGCACAAACTGGACTTCATTCCAATGCTTCATGCAATTTAAAAGTATATTTTATTGAACAAGGAGCATCTCAAATGATGTAGCCCTACACGTGCCTCATAGGCTGGGGCTCTGACCATCTCTGAAATGGGCAGAGTGACACTAGTGAAGGGAACGTAATCCTGCTGAAAAAGGTGGAATCCTAGGTGAATACTGAACAGAATACTAGATTTTTCCCCATACATTTTCTAACATTTGGAACATTATTTTACAGTGGGCATTATAACAACCCTATTGGCTTTATTTAGGTTCCCCGGACATATCTAGTTATCAGTGTAAATATAATGTATTAGAAGCACCAAATAACATAAAGAGGTGCATTCAATTTCCTGCTGTATGTAAATTACCCTTAACGCAAGACCTGTAACGAATTTCTGTTAGGCAGAATTGAACACTAGCGCATTTTAACTTTGTTTTGCTCACATTGTCGAAGTAATGCAAGCGAAAATTTGCCAGCATCTGTCAGGCAGGATGAAATTGTGCATTTTTGTAAATTAGCATTGTCCCAGCAAATTTTCACCTGGTTAAGTGTTGCATTAGTTGCGAAGCCGTCGCTGCTTATTTCTCGCAGCTTAGTAAATGTACCCCATAGAGAGAGAGAGAGATGATTGTAAATGAGCCAATAAGGCTAAAATTGTAAAGGTACAGTATTTACGGTTGCAGTGTCATATGAAACCGCATGATCTACCAGATGGTTGTGGCTATGGTGTTGCCAAGAACTTGTTGTGGCAAGTGGGCAAAGCTTCAATTCCCCTGCACTGTGCTCTATTCCTTATTTAAGAAAAGCATAAATAATGTAACCATGTATTTTGTATATTTCCGGAAGACTATAAACATTGGCAAATGTTCACCCACATGTGCATTTGGCCTTTCTGATATTTTTAGCTGTTGAGAGAGGTATCAGAATATATCTCGATACCCAACAAAGAATTGTCAGATGCCTCATTTTTCTCGGTGTTTCTGAGAACAGAGCTGTCAAATAATCCCATTTCACCAGTGAAATAATGATGCCTTTCTGTTGTTTTTAAGGCCACATTCTGCCTATAACTAAAAATAGTATAAAAGAGAAAGTGATTTAGCAAAACCAGAACTGGATCGTTATCCAAACAGTACCTTGGATTTATCTGACAACTGATCAGCTGTTCCCATGTCCATAGCGATTGAATTCTTTTTTAGTGCATATTTCGAGACAGCATTGTCCCTTATGAGCTATAGAGCTATTTAACTGATAAATGCAAACCCAACTACAATCCTGATATATTTTTATCTATACTCTTGAAGTAGTGAGAAATAATATATTTTTTTCTTTATTGGGCTGGAGTACCATGTGACATTGGTATATAAAAAGAAGAAGACCGGTCAGAATCAAGTATTTATATGTGCTATATAAAATTCTAAAATCAACAGCTGGAGTCATTTGTATGTGTTTAGTAGTAGCAGTTTAAGTGCTGAACAACTTTATTTTATCTTACAATTTACAGCAATATTATGTAACAAGGATGATTAATTCCACAATATAAAAGGATATAAACTTTCCTTATTATTATTATTATTATAGGTACATAGTCCAACCAAGCACAATTCAGAATCTACAGCTAATTGGTAACCATGATTCACTAGACCTGGGCAAACTTTGTAAATTTTTTTATGTGGTCCTATATCTTGACTCATTATAAACACAGTTCCATTGTCCATCTGGGCAGTAACCCTGGAAAACCAGGCAAGTATTTGCAACACCATTCAATAAACCCCATGCAGTTCTCCAGTCATTTTGGACATCATGGAGGCCTTGTTTTCTCTAAGCTTACTGAACTGAATTTGGAACATTACTGCCATTGTACATGATCCTGTTATGACTCAAAGGAGAAGGGCACATGACTGTCCATGTTCTAATAATAGAAACAGTCTATTTTGAAGAAGATCCTTGTTCTTAGACTTATTTAGCATGTTATATATTTATTTATTTTTCAGTCTATTTTGAAGAAGATCCTTGCATTTAGACTTATTTTGCCTTTTGTGAATAATTTATTTCATGTCACAAACTCAATGAAAATGCTGTATTAGCGAATGCTGCCTATTTTTGAATTCTGTACTTGTATGTTTTTAGTAAGCCTTCTCTTCTTTATCTGCAAATAGTGATGGGCGAATCTCCCGAGATTCGCTTAGCTGAAAAATTTGCGAATTTCCAGAGAAATTCTTGAATTGGCGAAAAATTTGCAAAACGAGTCGCAGGACGCTTTTGACGCGCGTCACGTTGTTTTAGGCGCGGCGCGTTGTTTTCGGTGCACGTCACGCAGTTTTTGGCGCACATCGCGCCGTTTTCGGTGTGCGTTGCGTCGTTTTCGCAATGTCGTGTCAAAAACAACGCACGACTCGTTTTTCTGGCGAATTTTCACAAAGCGAAATTTAGCTGGCGATTCACGAACTTATTTGCCAGCGGCGAATCGCGGGAATTCGCCGCGAATTCGCCCCATGCAAATAAATTCGCCCATCACTATCTGCAAGCCATTCATTTAAATCTACCAATGGTAGATTTAAAAATCTGCTAAATACAGTGTATATGTGGAAGATACTAAAAAAACACAGTAAACCAACCTAAAAAACAACAGAGATCTCTAAATGCTGATTCTGTTGCCATAACAAATGAGTTAAAAGACAAACCATGCTTCATCTTTATAAACATAATGCAACATGAAACATAACCCTCCTACCCTAGGAGAAAGAGGTTAAGTAAACTTTCCCTAGTGTTTTAGGGGTATCCTTTTATTTCAACATAACCTTCATCTGACCTCCGCATTTCATATCACTGGAAAATTCTTTGTCAGTTGTTCATAACAGATCAAACTTCTTGGAGCTTTATTGAGTTTTGCTACTGATGACCTCTTCCAGCACTTAACTTTCTAGCAATGTGAAAGCTCCATCACTCAGCTGGGAGCACCAGGTGCAGTGAAGATTAAAAGCAAGAAGCCTGCTGCGATTTTGGGTCCCTGAGAAACATCGTATTGAACACATCGGTGAAGAAAGTACCCAGATCAAAATGAGAATGAAAGAATGTATATTGTAGAGTTATGTTAGTGACTGCAAAAAAAGTGAGGTTTGAAGGACATTTTCATGGAGTAAAAATTTCTGGTAGATTAATAACTTATATAGAGTATATATAGGGGAATAACCTATATCAGTCAGTCTTTCTAACTATACTTTGCCAATTATTAACTTTAATGGCAGTTGAAGTGGCTCAGGCAAACATTTTTGGGGTATCCATAGTGAAGCATTTTGTTCAAGGGAAAGGGCAGGCACCATGCTTAAACAAGAGGTTATAGATAGTTCAGACACAGCATTTAAATACTCATAAAATGAGCACGAATTTCCAACTGATTCCAACTAAAAATGCATATAAAGTGAAGGAGAATTGAATATACTGTATGTTTCCTGAAGCCTTGGTTGACATTTGCAAAAAAGAACATGTTTGATGTATTTGTTTTTTAGGCCCCATACTTGCATATTTCATGCAAGGCTTCAGTATAATGGTTAAGCACTTAAGAGGGGACACAAATTACTGATAGCAAGAACTCAAATTGTTTTGAAAAATAAATTATCTACATGTAGTAATTGCTGTACAACAATTCACATGCAACATTTCAAAGAAAGTTAATTAACCCTCGAATTGGACCATCCAATTGTTGACGAATTTTAACCCTTTGATTTAGAATATCGAATTCGAAGGGTTTTAGCGCAATTCAAAAAATCGAACGATCAAATAAAAAAATTTTGATTGAATGATAAAATAGTTTGAATCGATCAAATTCTTTTTATTCGATCTTAAAATTGCTGGAAAAAACCCTATGGGAGCTTCCCATAGGGTTAAACAGCAATTCGGTATGTTTTATCTGGCGAACTAGGCAATCGAATAAAAATTTAAAGGGCAAGAAATTCAACCATCGAATATTCGAATAATCAAATAGATTTTTATTTGATCTATTCAAATAATTTGATTCAATCAAACTTTTTAAATTTGATGTTCGAAGTGCCCAGAAAACCTATTCAAAAATTCAAATCTTTTTTAAAATTCTATCAAATTTCGAATAATTCACACAAATTTAGTAAATCTGCCCCTAAATGTGAACTCTATTAAATCAGGTGCCAACGTCTTTTAGAGTGGGCATTGCTTCAATTTCCAAGCACTGTTAACAAAACTGAATAATTGAAACTCTAGTACCCTGCTTTGGTGCTTGGCAAAAAAAAAAATGTGGTAGTGAAAGGAGCATGTTTGGGCACAACTGCCTTTATGGACTAATGTCAGTACGTAGGGATCACCTGACAGAATGTTTGCATACACCATATTTGCAGAAATATGTTTAGTGGTGAGCACCTTTATATATATATATAAACCTCCAACTTTTGGATATATATATATATATATATATATATATATATATATATATTTACTTATTTACAGCCATCAAATGCACATGTCTCAACAAGTATTGTATATATTTTTAGACATCTTTATAAATCTCACTTTTTAGGAGCAGACATACATCATATATCACTTTTAATTTTGCCAAATCATCTGAAAAGTAAAATAAAATGAAGTTTAATTCAAACACAGTTCCTAATAATCTGGGCATCACTTTTCTCTTCAGAAATCACAGTATGGCCCCTTCATACTCTCCAACATAAGCTTCTGAAGAATGTTTTGAAGCTCTATTGATTGAGTTCTCCTCAACTTCTTTCTTACAGAAGCTCAGCCTTTCCACAACAAATCACATCAATATATCAGAGGCCATTTATTTGTGCTGTCATGTGTTTCAAGAAAATGTTCTCTAGCATCAGATAAAAAAAAGTTCAACATGAAATGCAGGCCTTTCTAAAGGGCGTTTGGTGGTGGGAAAAGGACACTAAAGATCATACATCAACCAGTTGGGATCTGTTGGAAGAATATTCAACTGTATTATGCTGCATTTGAAATATGGATGTTAAAGCAAAACCAGGGGGGAAAACAAACTCACATGGGAGAAATGAATTCCTAACAAGAAATGAACAGCAAAAGTAGGCTTTACACATACTGTAGTATGTGAGAGGTAAATAACGATCAGATTTCCATTAGAACGTACAGAGCTGGTTATTCCTTTAAAGGCAATGCACTTAACCATTCTTGGTATCATCTCTAAATACTAGTGGTTTCAATATTTAGATTAGAGAAATCTTGGGAGACTCACCAGCAGTAACACAATCCACACTAAATCAGGATAGCAACAAGATGTAATAAAATGCCATGGCATTTTTTTCTGGGTGTCACTATGTTCGCTGCTAGTCATGTAATGTTTTTGCCTTTCCAATTAAAATTATTATCTTAATTTATGAAGCTATGATGTTTATTAATTTAATAGATATTTGAGACATGTTATAGAAAGTAAACTACATCCTTCTCATCAGTTTTTGGCCCAGTGGAACGTAATATACAAGTGGGGGAATGTAAAAGTAAAAGTTAGTATACATGGAATGTAAAAAGTTATGCCTTTGCGCAAACATTTTTTTTTCTTGCACGAATTTAATATATATATATTTAGTTGCCACTACAGACGTGACTGGTGGGGACAACCAGAAGGGTATTTAAAGTAAGTTTGAGGGAAAATGCTAATTTGCTGTATAAACACTCCTTGAAACCCAGTTCAATAGGTTAGGGCAGGGATCCCCAACCTTTTTTACTTGTGAGCCACATTCAAATATAAAAAGGGTTGGGGAGCAACAGAAGCATTAAAAAGTCTCTTGGGGTGCTAAATAATTGCTGTGATTGACTATTTGGTAGCCCCTATGTGGACTAAAAGCCTACGGGAGGCTCTGCTTGGCACTATACTTAGTTTTTATGCAATTAAAACTTACTTCCAAACCTGAAATTCAAAAATAAGCACCTGCTTTGAGGACACAGAGAGCAACATCCAAGTGGTTGGAGAGCAACATGTTGCTCACGAGCTACTCGTTGAGGATCACTGGGTTAGGGTGAGACTTGGGGCGAACTTTTGAAACAATGACTAAGGGGCAGATTTACTAAGGGTCAAATTTGAGGTTTAAAAAACCCTTGAATTCGACCATGGGAATAGTTAGAGAATTCGATTTGAATTTGAAGGATTTTTACCGCAATTCGATTGGTCAAACAATTGAATAGTAAAAATTCGATTGATCGATAAAATTGTTTGAATCGATCGATTCGAACGATTTTAACCATTCGATCGAATTTTTTTATTCAATCAAAAATAACCAAACCCATTTTGGTAGCTTTGATCTTTCGAAGTAGGCAGTCGAATAAAAATTTTAAGTGGAAGTAGTTTGACTGTCGAATTGTCGAATATTCGAATAGATTTTTATTCGAATTATTCAAATCATTTGATTTGATAAAATTTTCAAAATTCACTGGTCGAAGTGGTCTTCAAAAACATTCGAAAATTCGAATCTTTCTGAATATTCGATCGAACTTTGAATCCTTCATGTGAATTTAGTAAATCTGCCCCTAAATATCTGGAAGAACAATATTTTCATACATCTAAAACCTAGTTATCGGGAAAAATAGTGCACTCAAAATATATAAGGGATTTAAAGGATTAGTTCACCTTCCAAACACGTTATTTAGTTGTACATAAAATATAAAGCCAATGTTTAATCTGTTTACGTGAGATATTATTTTGTATACATTATGTGGTATTTAACTTGGTAATCGCTAGATTCAAAGTTTTAGAAGTATGATTTTGCCATGCCATCCTTAAATAAAATGTGTACTCATAGGATATGATTAATCATTAGTTAATATCTGCATAGCATGACAACCAGACAACCATTAATAGTTTCTCTTCTTAACTCAACAATCATTCCAATGTCTCCTACAATGGAGTAGCATCTTCTCCCCTACCTCTTTCTGTAGGGGTTCCTCAAGACTCTGTCCTGGGACCCTAATTACAGTATTTTCCCTATATACTTCCTCCCTCGACAAATTAATCAGCTTGTATGGTTTCACTGCCACCTCTATGCTACCTTAAATTAAACCGCTCCAAAATGGAAATGGTTCTCTTTCCTCCAACCAACACCAGTAGCATCCCGAAAGTATCCATCATAGCATTCCACCATCATCCCGTCTCCCCAGGCCAGGTGCCTTGGGGTTCTTTTAGATTCTGCCCTGTCATTCACTCCTCACATTCAGTCACTTGTTAAATCATGTAACTTCCACCTAAGGAACATATCCAAAATACGATCATTTATCACCCAAGATGCTGCCAAAATTCTTATTCACTCTCTCGTCATATCACGTCTAGACAATTGTAATTCTCTTTTAATTGGCCTTCCCCACCACTAAACGTATACAGATCAACAACTGCTCTTCCTCTGCCATGCCATTCTGCCAATCCCTGCACTGGCTACTACTGCCTTTCAGAATTAAATTCAAACTAATGACCCTGACATTCAAAGCACTTGTAAATCTGCCCCTCCCTACATCTCTGAACTTATCTCTATATACTCACCCAACTGCTTACTACGCTACTCAACTCTTCTCTCATTACCTCCTCACATGCTCGCATTCAAGACTTTGCAAGGGCTGCACCCCTCCTCTTGAATTCTCTCCCACGGTCTGTCCGACTTTCTCCTAACCTTTCTGCTTTCAAGAAATCTCCTAAAACACACTTATTTAGAGAAGCCTACCCTCACTCTTAACAACCAAATGCAATATCACATATAGTACCACATTTCTCACTCACTTAACTCTGATCTTGTCCATTCCCACACCTTGTGTATCATTCCCTTCCCTTTAGATTGTAAGCTCTTTTTGCACAGGGCCTTCCTCACCTTTTGTACTGGCATTGATTGTGATGTATGTAACTCCATATGTTCTATGTATGCAATTCATGTGATTTAGTTGTATAATCACATTTACTTTTCAGCGCTACAAAATATGTTGGCGCTATAGAAATACATGTTATTATTAATAATAATAATAATAATAATAATAGTTTACACTTTCAGAAGAGGAACAGTAACTGGAAAATTAGCACAGACATTTTCTAAAGATCTCTGTAGTGGCAGTGTTTTCTGTGCTGGAAGTTTGCAAAATATTGTAAGAATTATTACTTGTGATTCTATAATGAACTGCAGATTACTGAGAGACGTGTTATATAAACAGAGCAGCAAATAATAGAGATGAATGATATTACTTAGTGCTAGACATATCAGGTGATTTCAGTTTTTTTATTTAGAAGCAGTATTGTTATATTGTATGAGAAAAGGATTTTCCTACTAAACTGAGTCTGGTTATCACTTGTTGCTTATACCTGTGTGGAGTTCATCATATTGCCTAAAGCAGGGGTCCCCAAACTTTTTTAACCATGAGCCACATTCAAATGTAAAAAGAGTTGGGGAGCAACACAAGCATGAAAAAAATCCCTTGGGGTGTCAAAGAAGTGGTGTAATTGATTATTTGGTAGCCCATATGTGGAATGATAGCCTGTGAAATATAGACTCTACTTACCCTATACTTCATTTTTATGCAATTAAAACTTGCTTCCAAGCCTGGAATTTAAAAATAAGCACCTGCTTTGAGGACATGGAGAGCAACATCCAAGGGGCTGGAGAGCAACATGCTGCTCACGAGCTACTGGTTGGGGATCACTGGCCTAAAGCAATCAACTATATGTAACCATTAGACCCTGCTGGGTAAAAAACATGCTGACTGAGGACCATCCTCTCTCTACTAATACCACTATTGAGGTATTTAGACCTTGACAAAAGAGCTTCAGAAGAATAACTATAACAATATTTTTCATTGTGGTATCTGTCAGGCTTTGAGCAAAGTTAGAACATTTTCTGCTGACTCTAAAAGGTACACCTTCTGGACTCTTGCTAAAGCATCAAAACAACCTGCTGTGCCATAGGAGGTTAAAATAAATGCTCTGGACATAGACCCTTATAACAACGCATTTTAGGCAAAATTAGTATTGAAAGTCCGTAACAGCTTTATAGAAGCTTTTGAGAAAAATGACAGAAAATTGGTGATGTTTCTCATAATGTATCAACACTACACTTATTTTTGTTCATGCTTTTTCTAATGTATGAAACTTGGGGATATTCTAACTGTTTCAAAACCAGAAGACAGAAATTGTCTATCATCTTGAATAGTATGTCTTTACACATTTATTATTGTTTCTGTAAGGCAGGATGACCATTGGGTGGATTATGTAAAGACAATTCTTGGAATCCAGAATATTTTCTATATTAAAGGTATATTTTACTTTTGTACGTATTTGTATAAATAACATTAATTCATTTACACTCGGGGAATACATTTATGTAGTTTCAGTTAAATACACACTGCCTTGCAGGGTCTTGTGACCTAGTCAATATGGAAAATGCTGTGTGCAAATTGAAAATTAGTCTAAGCAAGCCCCTACCCTGCAGCCAGAGGAGCACATGTAAAGGAATAGTAAAAGGTTCCTCTTATTATGTTAATATGGCATAAGCATGACTGAATACAACACGCTTATAAGTGCTGAACTCATCATTAAATTGCTGATTGGTGAACCATTTCATCCTTTGCTCTGAATAAAGCGCATGGTTTGTTAAGCATAGATATTCAATCAAATATTTCATACCAAGACACCTTGGCAGTTAACTAATTTATTGCCAAATAACAAATCTCTGATTTGTTCCATTAGATGGCAGAAACATCTGAGTCAATGTGCTGTTTGTAACAAATATGAACTGTTACAAACGAATATCCACTGTATTAGATGGAATGGAACAGTGCATAACATGTGCTGTGGTAAAGACAGCAAGAGCTACAGATGTGGAATATTTCCTCTAGTAGGTCAAACAAATGTTTAGCAATGCATATATTAATGCTAATTTGTAGTGTGGTTCATGTCCAATATGGGCTGTAATTGAATATTAGAGCTCTGTTTGGCAGTACACATTTTGTATGCAACTACAGCCTGTCCGTAAAACAGAGATTAAAGATTAAGCACCTGCTTTGGGGTCCCTGGGACCAACATTCAAGTGGTCAGAGAATATGATGTTTCTACGAGCCACTGGTTGGGGTCTTAGGACTTTGGGGGAAAGAAAACCTTAGTGAATAAGTGAAAATATTGTTGTGCTAGTCTGTAATATGTGCCATAGGTTCAAAACAGAAAGCCCTGAAAGTTAACACACAATATTTTAATGTCTCTAAGTAACTTCATAAAAGGAAAGGGTTCATTTTATCATTCATTTGAAACAATGTATGACATCCCCTCTGAAATATGCTACAGCTTTGTAAGTTCTGTGTGGGAACTGTAATGGTGTGTATGAGATACAAAATAACATCAAAAACACTAAGGGGCTGATTCACTAAATTCACGTGAAAAGATTGAAGTTCGATCGAATGAGATCGAATAACGATCATAGGATTTATTCGATTGGTTGAATATGCAAATTTGGCTTTTCGATCATCGAATAGCAAACGATCGAATGATCGAATAGATTTGAATGATCAAATATGCGATCATTCGATCATTCTATCATCGAAGGACTTAAATTTTTTAAAATATTCGACTGCCTACTTCGCCAGATTGAACCTACCGAATTGTAATAGAAGTCTATGGGAACCCTCCCATAGGCTTCTGAGGCTAAGTCCTGATCAAAATAGGATTCGTACGATTGAAGTCTTCGATCGTTCGAAACGTACGAATTATTCGAATGATCGAATAATTAATTTGAATGATCAAATGATCGTTATTTGATCGTCGAATTATCAAATATCGAAGAAAAGGGTAGCCTAAAACTATTTGATTAGCATTCGAAAATCGAATGCTACTCAAATATCAAGGAAAAACAAATATTTTTTGGGTGAATTTAGTAAATCTGCCACTAAAAGTCAAAGTTGATGAAGCATATTTAATTGCAAAGCTGAAAACTTAGGGGATTCTATTAGTGTTCCTAACTTATTTGCCCTGCTTAGGAAGCAATAGAACACATACATGTAGATGTTTTATTACTTCCCCTTGAAAGAAAACAATATAGATGGATAATTTAGTTTCTTTTTCCCCAGTTGTTTGGACTCGGCCATAGATTTAGGCGTGAACCTCTCAAGTGGCAGACAAATGTTTGTGTCCACTAGATTGTAGTTGGTCTACTACAGGGGTCCCCAACCTCTTTAACCTGTGAGTCCCAACCCAATGTAAAAAGAGTTGGGGAACAACACAAGTCTGAAAAATTTCCCTTACCAAATAAGTGCTGTGATTGTATATTTGGCAGACCCCATGTGGACTGGCAGCCTACAGGAGGCTCTGTTTGGCTGTACACCTGGCTTTCATTCAACTAAAACCTGCCTCCTGTAAGGTATGATGTAGGGGACACTGTGGAGGCAGATGAAAGAAGGGAGAGTTTTTCAGACAGGGACTGGCTATGCACACATGAACTGAATGGAAGGACCAAAAGAGGGTGACGAGGATGTAGAATCAGAACTGGACCATGTGAGTCAGACTGGACCAGATGACGAGGTCAAAGTCAGAACAGGAACAGACTGGGTAGGAGAAAGATGGAGTGAACATAGACATGAACAAACTGGACAGTGCTGGCGTACATCAGGAGCAGACTTGAAAAATAGGGGCAGGATTGTGCAGTTGTAGAATAATATCAGACTGGGGACTAGATGATAGCGAGAAGACTGGATAGCGAGAAGACTGGATAGCAAGAGGACTGTATAGCAAGAGTAGTGGATAGCAAGAGAAGGAAGTTATAAGGTAGTACAGGACTGGAAGCAGGTACAAGGTCAGAGAAGGTAAAGCAAGGTCAAGGCAGGACAAGGCAAATAAAACAAGGTAGGGTTAAAGCAAGGCAAGGGCAAGGTAAAGGCAGGACACGGCAAGGAAAACAAGGCAGGGTTAAAGCAAAGCAAGGCAAGAGCAAGATCAAGACAGGACAAGGCAAATAAAACAATGTAGGGTTAAAGCAAGGCAAGGCAGCAGAAGGCAAGGAAAACAAGGTTGAGTTAAAGCAAGGTGAGGGCCAGGGCAAGGGCAAGGCAGCGAACAGTTCAGACTGGGACATGTATTTGTTCATTTACCACATTTCTTTCTTTATAGAAAAACATTTATATTTATGGAAGCTAATATACTGCAAACTCGGCTAGATCAAACTGAAACAGTGTCCCAAGTGGCCTGAATATTGTGTAAATGGTAGAATGTAAGCTTTGAAATACCTGTAAGGCCAATGGCACAGGTGGAGATTTCAAGTATTTTGCTTACTGCATTTTCCAGTAGTCCAAATTGCCCTGCACTGGCCCCTATGAGGATAACATAAAAGCCCTAGCCCGAAAGCTTGTCAGGGAATTCTCAAAGCACAGAGTCACTTGACAAGTGCAGATACTTATCATTAGAGGTTATTATATACAACAAGAAATGTCACATAAGCATGTCATTAAATTCTCACATTAAAATATTATTTCAGACAGTTAGTTGCATTGCATTAATTTCAGGCACCAAGCCCAAGCTAGACTTTAGTAGAAAAAGTCAAGCTATATTCTTAAATACTCAGATATCTGCTGTGTTGATAAAACCCCATTCTACATCCACTGTGTTGGCTTCTTCAACACTCCAACACATTTATAGTATAGGGTTTATGAGATGTAGCCATAAACAGAACATCGGTAGTTAAAAATTCTGGCTTTGGAAAGAGTTTAATATTCCTTTTGCTTCCTTCACAGATAAAAGAAGAAGAAAAAAAAAGAAGACAGCATCAATTTTCTGCTTGAATTTCTCGCTGACTAAACCCATTGATCATCCTTTCTGTCTGTGAGAGGAGTATGTTCTTTCTTTAATAACTCCTATATTCTGCCTTCTTGTTTTTTTTTCACTTGTTTGTGTTGTTGGTCAGTCCACAGAGCTATTCCTCTGAGAGCCACAGAAAGTGCAAAATTGAAGTTATTTTATGCTCGGGTTCCTTCCGTCCCAATTTTCAAATCCTCTTGTCAATTTTCACACATCGCTGTCATGTGGGGAATGTTATGGAAATCGGTCTTGGCTCATCGGGAGGTGATTTATATCTGACCCTCCCCTGTCACTGCTCTGGATCTATCAGGAAATCTATAATTAATGTCGTTTTCAACATATAAATGCGCAATTCCCAGTATGGTCTGTGGAACAGATCCTGCATATTTAGAGCACAAATAACCAAAGAACACCGTTTTTCTTCTTCTTTTCTTCTTTAATTTGTTCAAACAAATTTATTCAGAGCTGAAAAACAAAATTCAATTTTGATCCGTTGAACCTGCAAGCGAAAGTTTTAGTCTTTTTTTCCCTTATCCAGTCTTGGCAATGTATAACAACATAACTAGAGATGCACTGCAGGTTCTACCAGAATAAAAGGTCATACTGGTCATGTTAAAGTTTTATCATTTCCCTTGTCAGACCTCAGTAACATAAACTCAAATTTCGCTACTGTATATAAGTAAATCCACTTTAGTCTTTCTGTTTTCCAGTTGTAACTTAATTACGCGTCAACTTAGGTGCCAGCGCATAAACGCTGGCGCACGTCAAAATGGACGCTCCCGCCAAAACACTTAGGAGCTATGACCTCCTCACATTGCCCAAGCTGGCTTCAGTTTCTACTGTTCCGCTAAAGCCCTGGTTGTCCATGTTCCTGTTTTTGATCCTCTGCTTGTTTTCCTGGACCTTCGAACCTTTGCTGCCTGAAGCCGACCGTTGCCTGAACCTGTCTTCGTCCTTGCCTGATCCCTTGTACTATGCTTTGGTAACACGCCTGGCTCCTTTGTTGTCTCTGCCGCAGAAAGCCCGGGGCCCCAAAAGGGCATCGGTGAAGACTGGAGCCGTAGAGGAGTTCCTGTTGCCACCAGTCCTCCGAGGACCAGCCATCCTGCTACGGGATCCGAGGTAACAGAAAGTTATAATGCCTGAAACAGAGCCTGCAATTATAGGAAGGAGCAACCATGGGTGAAAAAGCAACGATTAATAAATAATAATGAAAAGATTATGAAATGTATATATGCTATTATATTTTTACATTTTATTTAAAAATTTTAATTTATTTTACAATTAAAAACACAGTTCAGTACCAGCCCTTGATATGTAGCTCATGCTAAACATGATCAATCTTGCCATTTTAAATCACATGTAAAAAAGTAAATAAAAACACATATACAATTGAAGGAAAGTTTATGATATACATGTCATCAGCACCTATTTATGGAAGATGCATACATTCATTCACTAGTCTGTAACTTGTCAAACTTCATTTTGATCATGTGACATCCTTTTCTGATGGTCAGATCTAAAATGAAATGTGAGACGGAGACAGAGAATTCACAATCACCATCAGTATATGTAGAATACAGATACAGTCACTTGGATTTGTAAGTTAAATGCGTCGTGACTCAGGGCTAATTGAAGAAACTGTGTTATCTAAAGTTATCTTAACTCATTTAATGCATTTAACCTTTTCATTAGCATACCAAAGCACCATTGTTTTCAATGATGAACTCTTTAATTGGATGGGATGCTGTGACACAATATTCTGTGCTAAGTGAGATAAATGAGATAGATGAGTTAAGTCACGACGCATTTAACTCACCATCCAAAGTGACTGCATCTGTATGTATCAGTGTTGTAAATGGATGTTACAGGACTCCACCTCAAATGTAATATAGAGTCCCCAAACAGTTTTAAATGTGTATATCTAGCAAGATATGAGGGCTTTACTGGGCTTTACTGGGTCTTTTCCACTTCTGGGACCCACTGCATCTGCAGGGACTGCAATGTCTGTAATGACCCTACTATGCACCAGTAAGTTATAATTAATGGCAGTTTAGAAGCAATACCAACACCATTTTTAAAATTCCTCTATGCTATCACAAGACAGGATTTCCCCTTAGATATAATTTTTTTCCTCTGCATTCTAAAAATCATTTTCCAAATCCATAAGGAATGCTTTGGAAGGTTCTCCAGAAAGAAATAAAAGTAGCAACCCTACTCCTGGTGCACTGAATTATGAGCAACTATTGAAGATTTTGAAAAACAATGTCCCTTCCCCATGATATTGGATGCTCATTTGTTCTATACAGATAGAGTATAATCTAGCCTAAAGGTCTAGGTGAAGAACTGTAGTACTGAACACTATTGGTTATGTTGTATTGTATGGTTGCACAAAAACATTACAGTTTAGGGATAACATGATGTAATAACATGAAAAATCATCCACATAGAAAAGTATGCCCTACTTTTTTCTTTGTGCTGAAGTCTCTTTCGTAACCCAGACAGTTCAGTTCTGAGTTTAGTAATTTCCTTACCTTTGTAAAATGTAAACAAGGGAGCTGCGCAAAGAAGGTGAGTTAAGGAAAAAAAGCCTCTCCTGTTAACTTTAAGAGCTGAATTTCCACATTTCAAATTGGAAACTTGGCTTTTTTAGTGCAAAGAACACAAGTGTGCTATCTGCTCAAGCATCATAGTTACATAGTTAAATTGGATTGAAAAAAGACAAAGTTCCTCAAGTTCAACCCCTCCAAATTAAAACCCAGCATACACACACCCCGTCACTCTTTCACATAAACCATATATGCCCATAGCTATACTAAGGGGCAGATTTATCATTGGTCGGATTTCGAATTTAAAAAAAATTCGAAGTTCGACCATATAAATAAAAGGGAAGTAAAATCGATCGATTTGAAGGATTGATTGTTCAAATTTTTTTGAATTGCGTTAAAATCCTTCGAATTCGATAGTTGAATTCGAAGGATTTTAACGCAATTCAAAAAAATTTGAACGATCAATCAATCCTTCAAATCGATCGATTCAAACAATTTAATTGATCTCATTTTTTTTATTCGATCAAAACTAATGATTCCCGATTCGGTAGCTTGATTCTGGCGAAGTAGGCAGTGCATTCCACAACCTCACTGTCCTCACTGTAAAGAACCACCTATGCTGCTTCAAATGAAAGTCCTTTTCTTCTAGTCTGAAGGGGTGGCCTCTGGTGCGGTGATCCTCTTTATGGGTAAAAAGGTCCCCTGATATTTGTCTACAATGTCCTCTAATGTATTTGTAAAGTGTAATCATGTCCCCTCGCAAGCGCCTTTTTTCCAGAGAAAACAACCCCAACATGGACAGTCTCTAACTAGTCCCTAACCAGTTTAGTTGCACGTCTCTTCACTCTCTCCAGCTCATGGAGTCCAAAACTGCACTGCATACTCCAGCTGAGGTCTTACTAGGGAACTATAAAGAGATATAATTATGTTTTCATTCCTTGAGTTGATGCCCTTTTTTATGCAAGACAGAACCCTGTTTGCTTTAGTAGCTACAGAATGACACTGCCCAGAATTAGACAACTTGTTATCTATGAAATCCCCAAGATCCTTCTCACTTAAGGAAACTCCCAACACACTGCCATTTAGTGTATAACTTGCATGAACATCATGAACCCCCTCTGGTGCCCAAAATATGAGCAAGAGGGTAGAGGGGTTCAACAACAGAAAAAACAACAGCAGAAAAACTACCTCAGGACAGCAGAGGAATCAGAATTGCCACTGAATGAACATATGCCCATGCAAGTTTTCTGCTTAATCTAACCTGTGTGGTGAAAAGACCACAGCATGCATAAATGTGTGACCAAATTCACACAAAAAACAGCACACAATTAGTGATGGGCGAATTCGTGGCGAATTCCCGCGATTCGCCGCTGGCGAATAAATTCGCGAAACTGCCAAAAAAATTCGGCAAAAAAAATTTGCCGCGCAAAAACGAGTCGCGCGTCGTTTTTGACGCAACGCGCCGAAAATGACGCGACGCACGCCGAAAATGACGCGGGGCTCGTTTCGCGAATCGGCGAAAAATTCGCGAATTTCTCTGGAAATTCACGAATTTTTCGGCGAAGCGAAACGCGCCCGTTTCGCCCATCACTACACACAATAAGAGAGCTAATATTCTCATGCTACAGCCTCACCATTGATGCCAAAATCAGTGAAGACAACACTAGTTATTGATTTAAAAAACTCCAACCCAATTAATATGAAATCTGGAATTTAATGGTATTGCTGGAAAATCAGTCTTACCAATAACTATCAAACAGAGACTTCAAAACAAACATCACCATTCATTTAATTAGACAATTTAGCTCACTCTAGGTACATTGTCTCAGTGCTCAGCTTTTGATATTCAGAATGTGATGTATTAATATTCACATCCTAAAAACATTGAGGATGGTACAATATGTAAAAACTGTGCAAGTCGCATAATTATTGCAACCAGTCAGAATAGACACATCCTGCAGAAATAAATAATGTATCCCCCCATTCAAGTAAACATATGTTTTACATCTGTTTGTATGTACCTGTTTAAATATAAATGGGGCATGTCCCATTCATAGTAGTGTGTTCTTGCAGAAAATGGAAGCATAGAGAAAAACAAACACCTTCAAAACTTAACTAAAAGGCAACCCTATACTAAAAAAAACTGTTTATTAAAGGACTCAAAAAGAAGATAGAAAATAACACATTAGTAGCAGGTCATACCTTAGAGCAAATGAAAGTTTTCGAAACCTCTCATTTGTTTTATGTCAACATCAATTGACTTTAAAGCCGAGATAATGTAGTGTGGGGTCAGTTTTGGTTGTCTTTGATTGGCATTGAATAAAAAAAAAAAAACACAAAAAAGTCTACAATTTGAAAAATATTTAGGAGTCTGTGCCAATGACATTAGAGCACAAATCTTGGTTCTTCAATAGAAATAAACTGATATACTATATGAAGGCCAGTCATTATTTGAGTTAAAGGAAAAAAAAATAAAGCATGCTAAAGGGACTCACTTTTCTAATTAAAGAAAGACTTTACCCCCAAATTGAATATTCAAGCAACATATAGTTTATATCAAATTCACACAGTGAATTGTAGGATCCCAGGGGGCAGCACTAAGATCTTAAAATTTAAATTTTCTATTTAGGATTACCCAATGGCACAGATTAATACAACGTCATTTGGGTTTTCTAGAAATCATCTGGAAGATACTGGAGGTAGCAATAACTTAGCATTTTGTAGTAGTTTGTTTGCATTAAGGATCAAAACGTATGGACCATTCTTTATTATCAGCTTCAGCTACTACCTTACTATGTATATTTTTACCACAGTTTTCACAACTCCATTAGCATTTGAGTTAGATTTTAATTATTTATACATCAATATACGTAATGAAGGACATGATGATCAAATTAACTTGTTGCAAATCAAATATGACTATGAAGATACTCATTCATCTAGGTCATGGTATATCTAACACAGGTAGCTCAAAACAACTGGACTTGCTGAGAAATTTCAATGAATAAGTTTCACTGGCATATAGACTCTTCCAACAGTCCAATCACAACAGCACATTGTAACTCTTAAGAGAGGTGACATCTGAAATCTGAAAGAGGCCTTAAAAAGGTGATTCATGTTAAGGAGGAGAAACCATCCCTGAACAAAGGTGGGGGCCTTCGACACACCCTGTCTGCTACATACAATGCTGTTCTAACATCTGTACCCCGGCGATTTCAAAACTAATCACACATCCATTCATGCAACTCTCACAAGTAACACCTGTTTTCTAGGAGTTGCATGACACATTGGTAATCCTATCACTGTAACTACACAGAATCAACACCTCTGTGAATTTCAGATGTCACCTCTCTGAAGAATTACAATGTGCCATTGTTATTGGATTGTTGGAAGAGTCATATGCTGAGAACTCCCCTACACCAGTCAGCTCAACTGAAGAAGCTGCTCGGATGAGCAGTGAAACATCTTCATTAAAATTTCTCAGCAAGTCCAGTTGTTTTGAGTTACAGATGCAGCCACTTGGAATTGTGTGTTAAATACGTCATGACTCAGGCTTAATTGAAGAAACTGTGTTATCTAAAGTTATCTTAACTCATTTAATGTATTTAACCTTTTCATTAGCATACCAAAGCACCATTGTTCACAATGATGAACGCTTTAATTAGATGGGATGCTGTGACACAATTTCCTGTGTTAAATGGGACAAGTGAGAAATCTGTTTAGTTATTCTGTGTAGTGATGGGCGAATTTATTCGCCAGGGGCGAATTCGCGGCGAATTCCCGCGATTCGCCACTGGCGAATAAATTCGCGAAACGGCAGGAAAAATTCGCCGCAGAAAAAATTCGCCCAAAAAACAAGTTGCGCGTCTTTTTTGATGTGACGCACCGAAAACGACATGGCGCGCGCCGAAAACGACGCGACGCGCGCCGAAAACGACGCAATGCACCGCGTTTGACGCAAGGCGCGACTCGTTTCGCGAATTTTTTCACCAATTTGCGAATTTCTCTGGAAATTCGCGAATTTTTTGGCGAAGCGAAACGCAGGAGATTCGCCCATCACTGATTCTGTGTCAAACACACAATCCAAAGTGGCTTCATCTTTACTTGTGTTAGATTTGTAAATCAAGTGTACTTCTTGGGACATGTTCTACTTCCTGGAATGTCACCAGACTGGACATAAATTAAAGGACACAATTTGAATGCATGATTTCTTAATAATGCAAATGTTAATATCAATTAGGGACTATCAACAGAGGGATTGGTCTACTTACAGTACATTCAGGCAAAAAAATACTTTCTAAATTACGCTCAAGCTCCAATGTTTCTAGCCAAAAAAAAAGTTTTGTGCTATTATTTTTACCCACACACAATGCTCAGACTTGTGTTCTTTCTTAAGTGAGGCTTTCTCAGTGACACCCATTTGATGAAATATTATCCTAGTGTGAAAAATATATTTCTGTATGTGATATTATGCTAAAGAATATGCCTGTATTGCTATTTTGCCATACAATGTTCAAATTCATATTTTATCCATTTTTGCTATCTTTCAAGATCATAAAATTATCATCAATCCTGCTTTTTAGCTGTTTATAGCAATTTCTAGTGATGGGCGAAACGGCCGCGTTTCGCTTCGCTGAAAAATTCGCGAATTTCCAGAGAAATTCGCGAATTTTTCGCCGATTCGCGAAACGAGTCGCGTGTCGTTTTTTGACGCGCGTCGCGTCGTTTTTGACGCGCGGCGCGTCGATTCCGACGCGTCGCGTCGATTCAACAACGACGCGCGACTAGTTTTTGCGCGGCGAATTTTTGTTGGCGAATTTTTTTGCCCGTTTCGCGAATTTATTCGCCAGCGGCGAATCGCGGGAATTCGCCGCGAATTCGCCCATCACTAGCAATTTCAACTAAATAATTAGCACTTTCCTATTATACTTTTAATAGTATTTTAACATTCTGTTATACAGGAAGGCAGGCAGGCCAAACTTTAATGTGGTTGTAGCCTGCCTAAACCCATTTGAGGGCAATCATATGCCTTTAAATTGTGTATGAGTCTTGAAGATCTTTTGCCTATAAAAGAAAGTGATAATTAGCCTACAGCATGTTGAATTAATCAGTAGCACTCTATATATAAATATATTTAGGTTATACTTTACATAAACAAGGAACCTCCTTGTATTTATCTTTTTCCGCTCCACAGTCCATTCTTCCCTAACTTAGGGGGATATTTATCAAAGGTTGAGTTGTGTTTTTCCTCAAAAATTCAAGTTTTTTGAGGGCAGTTTCAGTAAAAACTTTTTCAGGATAAAAAAAACTCAAATATTTTGAGATTTATTATGCCCTTAAGCTGCAAAAAGCATGAATCTGAAAATGCTCCAGCTAAAACCCTTTGAGGTCAAGTAGAAGTCAATGGCAAAGGTCCAATTTGAACAATTGTTGGGGTTTTGTGGTAATTTGCTCTTGAAAACTTGATCAATTTTATAACTTTATCAATTGCAGTATTTGACCTTTCCCCATAATTGCATTCATTTGAGTTTTTTGCATTCAAGTTTTTTCATAGATAAGCAAACATTAGAGTTGTAAGTTTATTTGAGGTAGAAAAAACTCTCACAGATGTGATAAACCCCTTAATGACACCAGTGCAAACACAATTTTGTGACAAATCCAAAACTGTGAATGTAGGACTTACCCAGCTTTGTCTGCTGTACAAAAGTCCACACGAACAAAATATTATGCATAAAATCGGCAATAAATGTGAGAAAACTTGCCTTTTATTATTAATACTTTATTGTTAGGAATCATTCTAAAAATCCAGAAGTTACAGATTTGTAGTCAAAAGACAAGTAAGTTTTGTTTAGTCTTCACTAAAGCTCATGTCTGATTAGAATCAAGAAACTTGTATTAACATGCCCCTTGGCAATTTCTCGACCACCATAGGAGGAGATTTAGAAAAAGCTACTTCATCCTGAACTAAAAGGGAAAATATATGATTTGTCTAGACTACATCAGGTAAGTGTAACAGTGGTGCTCTTAAAGATATTTAATTCCCTAGAGGATTTTATGGCTAAGTAGAGAGGGCAAATGTCTTCATTTGTTAGGTTGGTTCCAATGACTAACCAAAAAAGACAGCACACTTCTTGAAAATGTCTTAGTTCTCTTGCTGACAACATCAAGGGACTGAATATAATGCACCTAATTGTAATGTGATGACAACCCTATAACGTCTAGGCTGCAGGTGAAAAGGGAATAATGAGCATCACATGCATCCTTAAGAGATTCTCAGTATTCTCAGTGGGAATAACCTTTAGTTTAGACGTTGGGATAAAAGTACAAAATAAGGAATAAAGTGTCCCTAATATGTTCATGTTATATATAAGCTACTGTTTAAAAACAGGTAAATATGTGTAACAACTTTTACATGCATAGCCAATTATCATAATGACTTTTACAATGACACAACAGTGGCAAATTTCTTCCAGCAATGTCTATAATTCAGAAGGTACAAGTGCATATTTTATCAACAGCTACTGTATCTCACCATAATGAGAATGTCATCTTCTGATGCCTGTAACAATCCTAAATTTCTAATCTATTTGGGAAAAAGGACCACGATAGTAATTAAGAGAACATAGAATTCAGTCATGTAGAGTGCTCCAGTGAGAAGTCTTCTGCTATCAGAGGAGGGGTATACCAAGTTCATACTGGCAGACTAACTTCCTGGACCTCCTATTTCTTTTGGACCAGATATTTTTATTGTTCTGCAGCCTCAATAAATAATGGTATCCCAGAATGTTCATAGGAACAAACAAGTCTTGTCAGAGAAGCATTTGCTGAAATATTGAAAAGGAGGGTAACAAATATGTCTCTCTAACATGACTTTTTAGAAATTATTAAATTATTAGAGTTAATCTCTGTCTAAATATTAAAATTTTTCTAATAAGAACTACATAGAGCTTCTAATTTGATGCAGTTCTGTATGCAGCCTTTTTTTCCAGTGTTACATTACAGGACCTGTATAGCTTATCAGTGTTGGCACCTTCAAAGTATGTATTTCTTGAAGCCTGAAAAATGCCCCTTACCGTTTATTTTTACTATATCCTTTGCATTATCAATAAGTTACCGTTATTGTTCTTACTAAAACAGTGAATGCATTGATACATGAGCATATTCCTCATTAAAGTACTTAAAATATTTAAATACTGGCAAAACAAGAAGACATTTGTATAGTAATGCCTCTCAAAGATCATGTCCTTCCTTAATGTAGGAACATCAGCTCTGTAGATCTGCACCTGGATTGACATCTTTGCCCTTACTACACAGATGTATAAAAAAAATGGTATAAGAGGATTTTCATTCCTAGTTGAATGTAGAATAGGGTTGAAATTGCACTAAAAGTATGCAATTTACTGTCACAACACACTGTAGAAAGACTCTTCTTTGGAATTTTATGGAAGACTAGGTTTCAAGTCAGTCATGCATTTTATGGGTAGACGTGAGGATTCCTGGATCTTATTTCGTAATGTGAACTTGAAAGGGTTTTTTTTTCATCCATTTTTTTTAACTCGCACGTCTAATTTTATCATTGTGCTCCCACCCTGCTAAAAGTGCTCTATTTTATTCACTTAAGGTGCTGGCAGCTCCCTAGACATGCCGAGATATAACCTTTCCTCAGCCTGATGCTGGTTTAAAAAAAAAAAAAATACAATTGCCTAAAATTGAAGTCATGCTTGACAAGTTTTCCTTTAGTCACTAATAAGTGCTAGCAGTTTCTGGTGTCTTGCTGCTGTGGCTTGAAGCCCAGCCAATGTCTTTACAGGTCAGTTGGAAGCATCCATCAGATCTGCGGAAAAGACCAGTCAGTCAATCTTTTAGCTGATGTGTTTCTTTTGCTGTCTATGTGAAGTATTTGATTTTCCCTTTCAAGGCTTTCTGTTGAGTGAACAGCCCCTGCTGTACAAATTTTCATCATAAAGGTGGCAATGTCCATGGCCCACACAGATACGTGTCTGCTGAATGATAAATGTAATATATTATTAATATAACTTTTCACTAAGTTCTCATCTTTGGTTTGCTTTACTGAGCATAACATAAAGTACATGCATCATAAAGGGACACTTCAGTGGAGATAAACTACAAATGATATTCAAACGATAAAATTACCTTCTTGTAACAGAACTAATTTATTGGTGAATATATATTCCAGCTCTGTTGGGTTCCAACAGAGCAGTAACAAATTGTTGCCATGTTCTTCAAATACAGTACTTGTTCAGATCCGTAGTATATAAAGACAATAACACACATAAACACATGGCATACTACAAATGAAAATTAAATGTTAAAATTCTACTACAGAGAAGGGTAGAGCATCAACAATTCTCAGGGTTGTTCAAACAGAATTTTGGGGACCTGGGCACAGCATAATGATTCAGCAAACCTGCAATGTTCTAAACAGTTATAACTACATTTTATTTATTTATTCTTCTCGTTGCTAACTAGGAAAATAAAAAGATGCCAATGTTCAAACTGAAAAATAAACCCAGTTCTGACTTACAGTATTTTTGCAGGGGCTATATGAAAAGGCATTATTCTAAAATAAGGTGGGACACATCTCAAAACTCTCTTAGTATCCAAGAACAGGGTTAATGTTGTGTCTGAATTTCTCCAAAACACAGTTTTTTTAAATCCCTAATAAGGAAAAGATTATATCTTTGAGGTCATGTTGCTTTGTTCCACAAGCTCAATACCAAGACTTGTTCTTGTTTGTTGTTTAATTTGATTAAGCTTTAGATAGTAATATGAACTTAATAGCTTCAATAGATTCATCAGTTTTTCACTGTGAAATACAATTGTGCACATGTTGCAGCACACTGGCATTAGAATTTTTTATTTTATGGAATGTAATGCTTTACGCCAATTAATGAAACTAGAGAGTGGACAAAAAATAAAAAATATGAACAAAAAGAGACAATTCCCATAAAATAAAGAAATGCATTATGCAAGATTTCCAAGTGCAAAATTGGAATAAATTACATATTGAAGGGTTTAAGCATTTTTATAAACATTTATTCCCTGGGGAGTTTTGCGACAATCTGGAGGTGTAGAAAAATACTGTATTGTTACAGTAGCACAATGATAACAATTTCAAACTATATTGCCACTGCCCTTTGCTGGTTCAGCTCATGTCTTTCTGCCTAGATCCTTGGAGAATGGACACCAAATTGACACCTTCTGGAACCTCAATTATTGAGGCCTTAATATTATTTTTTAAGGGTTACCTCATTGTAAATAAATGTGAGACTTTCAGAGGTATCTCGACTTGAAAAGCAATTAACAGAAATTAAATTAACTATAAGCATTATTAAACCTTATTAACCTTATTAATTCCTCTTTTATTTAAATTATATATCTGATAATAGACAACCATACTGAATTGCTGGGCCTTATCTACTTGTTTTACCAGCTTTGCATCCTTATAGAAACCCATTTCAAATTTAAATTTTTGTGGTAGTTGCCCTTCAAGTAGTCAATATTTTCTCAGTAGTGTTAGACAGTTCAAAAACTCTTTGTATACTATGGGAAGTGATGATGCTGTGCTTCAGAAATTCCTGTATAATGGGTTTTTGGATAAATTATTTTATTGTATGGAATTTCCTGGAGATGAAAATAATAATTGCATGTTTTCTTTAAAGCTATTTTGTTCTGGCCAAAAGTGCTTTTTGAACATTGATATATCTTCCAGAAAGTGTAGGAGGAAATATGTATATTTGATTTCACCAGCAATCTTAGCTACATATAATCCATAAATAGCATGAAATAAAACTTACGTCTTAGGTCTACCTCTGCATTTTATTAAACAACATAAAAGGTAAAGCAAAACTGACCCCTAAATAGTCAAAGGAAGCTGCTGTTCTAATCACAGATCTTAGAATATTGTTATGTTTTTAAAACAAAGATTCACACTAATGATTTTAAGATATATTGGAATTAATCAATTGGCATATATTGGCACTGATCTTAAAAATATCCCAGAAAATGCAATGTAGAGCTTTTCCTACATGGATTCATACCTAGATGAGTGAGTACAAAGCCATATGCAGGACTGTGTAGCTTTACTACATAACACAAAAAGTACATGTAAAAAGTATGTGTGTGCCATTTTGTATATATTATATTTGGACTTATCTGTGAGGTCAATGAAATGTACAACTGATGCCTGAGTTGTGGGCAAGCACTTAGTACATTTGTTTGCACTTTCAATGCATCACTTGTTAGGATAATGGGAGACAAATAGATTTATAAACAGATTTATAAAGGTTTGAGTTGTGATTTTTTACAAAAATATAGCGTTTTTGAGCTGAATGTTTTGGTCAAAGCACACATTTTCAGGTTAAAAAGAACTCACATTTTTTAGTTTTTTTTTACAAAATTTTTAATTTTTTGAGATTTTTTTATACAATGATTCTGAAAATAGCTTGATTTCAAAAATACACCATCTAAAACCTGTTGAGGTCATGTAGGAGTCAATGGTCCATTGAACCATTTGAAGATTTTTTTATCCAACGGAAAACTTGATTAATTTGAGTCTTTTGAGTTTCAGGACTCAGAATGGGTGTTTTCCAATTCAAGGTTTTTGTTTAATAAGATACCATTCAAATTGTGAGTTCATTTGAGTTAATTTGAGGTTTAAAAATCTCTAGCACTCGACCTTCGATAAATGACTCTTAGGAATATCTGCCTTATACCTTATTCCTGGGATAGATCTGCTTCCACTCTTCCTACCTCCCTCAGGAATTACAAGATTGAAATGACAACATTTCTCTTGAATCCCCCCCAGGTCATGATGTCTGTCCCTTTCTGCCTAGCTCATGTCAGCCACTCAGAGGAGTGGCATATACCCCAAATGTAAATTGATTTCTCTGTCTGAATTCAAAGGATAGAGGAGATGGAATGAAATTGGAGACACATGGGCCTTCCCTGAAATACCCCCACATTGCACATTGTATTCTATATGTCAATGATAACGTGAAATCTGGAGTATCCTGGGGGACACAAGGTGGTGTGGAGCTCTATACTTAAGGGTGGGGTTAAATTTTGGGCTATTTTCATATTTTTCTTTAGTGAATTCTCCTAAGTCCAGGGTATCAATAATAACTAGATGAGAGAGTCTGTTCAAATACATTGGATGTGATTCTCATAGCACTATTGCCCTGTTTTAGTTCCTGATAAATTTGTAAAACTGTATATTTTTTTTTATCACACCAAATGAATTGGTGTCAATGATCATTTTCTCTCCATGTTCTTTTACTAATGCCAAATGCATTGAAGGCAATGGTTGTTCTTCTCCTGTTTTTTTACCCATACAAAAAAAACTACATTTGTTTTCCTGCCAAAACAAAACTCATGCGAAATCTTCCACTCATCATTACTGATAAACACACTCAGTATCAGAATACATGTGGTGTATAATAAAAATACAAATGTTATGAATTCTCAATTTTCTCTAATTTGAATTTGAATTAATATGCTAGTGATCAAAAAGAGAAACCATTTCAGATTAAAAAATCTAAAAAAAAAAAAAGCTCTTATTTGAAAATTGACATCTCTTCAGCAAAAATGTAAATCCTTAAATAATGTTTTTTGTATTTGTCCTGTTTTACCAAACCATATTTTCCATATTGGAACAGCAGTGGTACTAAGCAATAAAGCACCATATGGTACAATGCTTCCACTTTTAAAGACCGAGCAGTGTCTATATTAACAAAACAGTACTTAATGTTGAGAATGGACTGGAATAACCAGAGGACGCTTTCCTGTAAATGCAAGGTCTATTTCCCTCTACAATACTTTATGTTTGCAAGAAACTGCATTTGTTTTCCTCTTCTTACTTCATTACAAAGTCTGAACACGCGGGGGAAACTTCTGAAGGGAACCAAGGTTCCGATATCCTAAATCAGGAACCCTGACACTTATCAAGTATTCTGTCAGGAACATTAAGTATCCAAAAGTGATAAAGCTTCAATTTGCTAGCCCATTAGACTAATTACTGCGATAATTAAGTAACTACCTGATTAGAACTAATGGGTACCTAATTATCCAGGAGAAAAGTATCAGGTGGCAATTATCAGGTGGCAATTAATAGACTAGAGTTAATGTCTTAGCACTGTCTTTGTATGAATTCATAAGCAAGGAGAAGAAAACAAACAATAATGTATTAATATTTATCACCCTCAATGTGTCTTCCAGCTTGCTTCATTTGTAGATAACCAATTAGCGTCAGGTTGATAGGGATTGCAATATCAGGTGCTTAAAGCTGGGATTCAATGTGAAAGGTAATGAAGATCAAAATATTTCCGTTAAACTAAGGTTTATATTGATGTCAGAAACGTAAAGTTTCTCTTTCTAAAAAGGTGAAGGTACTGAAAATGTACTGAATGGAGAGATGTGATCAAATGGTTTATGCTATTAATGCTTCATAAAACATATTCAGGCTCATTTATTAATGCAGCACAGCGCTAAAAAGAGTATTTGTTAAAAAGTGCGATTTGTGTGCTGATGTAGACACAGTCAGGTGCGACGCGCGGAACTGCGTATCAGCTGCCGCAATGCTTATAATACATTGTGTGCTCTGGAAGATACCGCAAAGGTAAGGCTTAGTTGTGCGCATGTATGAATGCACTGCTTAAATTAGTTTCGTTACCTGTCGCGCATATTGCAATCACTCTGCCACACCTGCTCCAATATTTCTTTGCTTGCAAAGGTGTTTCGGCTTCCTGGAACTCTTAAAGGAACCTTGGTCTCTTTTAACATGTTGGGGGGGAAGACATGGTTGCTTGTTCACCTTTGAGTTATATTACACCAATTTATGCTCACATTCATCAATACTGTCAAAATAGGCCTTGACATTCAAAACACACATCTGGAAAATAAACACCTCCACCAACAGCAGACCCTATTTGCCAGAACCCAGTTTAGCAGTATGGCCCTGCACACAAAAAATTGCCTTTCAAGCAACATAAAATGCAAAAATGCAAATAAACTAGCGCAGCTGGCCAGGAATGCGCATTTTGAAGAATTACTATTATGCCGCCAAGAGGCAGTTGTAAAAATTGTGATTCTGTTGTCCGGATGCAAATTTGCGTATATATAGACGGCCGCAGTACAACCATCGCAAAAGCTAGGTGATAAGCGCAATATTTGAGATCGTGCTTGTAATGTTGCAGACAAGTTTTGCATCCAATTATGCGCTGCGTTAATAATTGAGCCTCACTGTATCTGAGGGTTTGCTCCAATATCAAAACCTTGATTCATTATCTAAACTTTTTTTGACCAGAATTAATAAACATAACTAAGTAATACTGTAGGTGCAATATATGGCATATACTGAAATTTGCTTCAGCATCAGCAGGGAGGCAGATTTAGTGTAAGCAAGGTACTTGGTAGAAAGAGATGCATTATGGCAGAAGCAAAACTGGCTTTTAAATTGCTGTGACTTAATGCATCAATTTAGCCACTGTATGGCAAGCTACATAAATGACCAAGAGTGTTGCTTGCCTTGAATATTGTCCACATAATTGTGGCTCTGAGTCACATTAATCACTTGAAAAAATATATAGTGACATCAATGTTAGTGTCTATCAGGCTGCAATACACTTTGGGAACATAACTTTCTCCTCCAGATAAAGACACCCCTGCATGGATATTTTAGCTAATGCAGAAGCTCTATCTTGAGGATTCAGCATCCCAGAGATAGCACTTAGCAGTGGTCATTTCACCATAATTGCTGTATATTTAGAGTTAAATAAGCTAACAAATACATCCATGACTCTTCCCCGAGCTCCAGAAGACAGGTTGCTGCCATACAGAATAATGAAACAGGAGGTAATGCACATCATCATCCCCCAAGCCCCAAATTATTCCAAAATGAAGAGAAATGTAATTCTAAGCAACTTGCCAATAATATACACAGGGTTGAACTAGGCTGGCAGGACAGAGGGAAAAAAATTGATGGAACTCAGCCCAGACCTCTTCCCTGCCTGAAACAATTGCCTCCGACCTTCCTCCCTGCCCAATTTGCGGCATTAAGAAGAAAAATGTGCGAAACGCTGCTGGCGTCTTGTTTTGGACACGGTGTCCTTTTTTGGATGCTGCCGCACATTGCGGGTGTTGTAAAAACTGACACACACGTCCAAAACGAGATGCTGTGCATGTTTCCTGGCATTTTGCGAATGTATTCGCCAGCACCAAATAACGGGAATTTTCCACAAATTCGCCCATCACTAATATTTACCAATACCTGCTGTGGCTATGAATTGCACTTTAATATATGTAACATGTAACAGTTTTTACACATTTTATACAAGTAGCGGCTTACCTTTACAAAATATATTGAATATGACTGTAATAGAAACACAAGTAGCCTTTTTGCAGTAAATATTCTAGCACCTATAGCATACCTACTGTTGTTACAATATTACCATAGTTAGTAATAGTCTGAAAATAGAATTTTGTAACCTTTATAAACCAATATAATAAATACCCACTTTTTGATCCATCTACCAGAAGCAGCCATAAAAACATGATATCACACCTTATTATAACTGCACATTTTTTGTTGAAAAGTTGTAATGCTTTGAGCTGCTCGATTGCTGGAAACTGGTTAAAAGGAAGGTGATTTATTTATCAACTTCATCAACTCTCAACACCCACTTAAGTTCAGATTGACGTCCACATAGAAAAAGCCAAGGTTGTGTAATATGATTTCTGTCTGTTAGAGTGTTTATCTGTCTAAATCATAATAACATAGTGAAGAAAAAAATATCTACTTCACGTCTATTAACAATAAAAGGAATAAAGTGTTCACTGGTGTCATGGAATGGGGCAGATGAGATATCAGTGTCAGCCTTGAAATATCCTTCTAGATGTGAAGAGGGCATGCATTATGCTTAGGTCTCAAAAAAACATTACCCAGCATTACACAAACCACTTTTTTTCCTACTTACAAGATCTAGTTACAAGTTACCTTCTTGAAACACAAAAAAATATTTAAAAAATAAGCACACACATAAAAATTCAATACCCGTAGGCAAATATTCATTTTAGTTTGCCACCTTGGCCTCTTGATTTACAGATGTAAAGGCACCATTTACTATACCATGGCAGTTTATTATGCAAAACCCTTAAAAAGAAACTTATTAGAAATCAATATTAGTATGAACAAAAATGTTTTGTAGACATGCCTACAGACTAGTAGAAAATGTTATACACATGAGAAGACAATGTTGAAGATTACATTAGAATATGAAAATCATTTAAAAAAATGTTTTCTGCAGATTAATGTATAAAACATTCTGCATAATTTAAAAAATATTTTCTATTAATTCCTGAATGCTTGGAACCTGTAGAATATTTCAGAGCACTCCACCAGATGTAAAGGGTTCTGCTTAGGACAACATAAGAGGAAGCCCTGGCAGTTATGTGTCAGCAGGCATCATTAACCTGTTCTTTTTTGGAGAAGGTAATATCATGTTGGCCCTCCATTGAGGTTCAGCATTTGATCAAGGTACACCTTAGTCCAGTGGTCCCCAACCCTGGCTTATGAGTAACATGTTGCTCATCAACTCTTTGGATGTTGCATGCAGTGTCCCCAAAGCAGGTGGTTATTTTTAGATTCTTGGCTTTGTGGTTGAATGAAAACAAGTTTTAGTTAAAGGAACAGTAACACCAAAAAATGAAAGTGTTTTAAAGTAAAGAAAATATCATGTAGTGTTGCCATGTGCTGTTAAAACTGATCTGTTGGCTTCAAAAACACTACTATAGTTCATATAAACTATAGTAGTATTGGTGGAGATTGAAAAATGGCTATCTGGCACTGGATATGTAATGGATAACAGATAACATTGTGTTCGACAGAGCTTATCTGCTATCTGCTGTGTAACATGAGCCTTTTCTCCTTTGACTAGTTTCCCCCATGGCTACACAACAGCTTATTTGTATAAACAAGAGTAGTGCTTCTGAAGCAAACAGTGCATTTTTACCAGTGCAGGGCAACACTGCATGCATTATATTTTTATTACTTTAAAACAATTTAATTTTTTGATGTTACTGGTCCTTTAAATAAAAACAAGATGTACTGATGCCTTTGGGCATATTGACACTATTTCAAACCCTCAAGAAGGGCCAGACCAGTAGTTTCGATACCACTGTATTAATGTGCATGAATTAATTTTTTTATATTCTACATCCTCATCCCTAAGCCCAGACAACTGGTAGGAATCAATAGCATGTGCAGTGAAAATCTGAAGCTACTAGGGGAAAATTTAGAGACAGATTTTTATTCCAAAAAAGGCTGGTAGACATGTGGTATAGGTATCCATCCTTCTTAGGAGCCTTTTTAAATGTTGGGTCACTATGGTCTTGATCCATAAATAGAGATCACTGTAATTTGCATGGAAAAGAGAAGAATTTAGTAATTTATCAGGGCTTTATTGGATACAAATGACAATGTAATGAAATAAAAGCTGGATGTATTGGTTTTTGGTATGATATTTTGAAATTACCTTTTATAAA
Source organism: Xenopus borealis (assembly GCA_024363595.1). Lineage (NCBI taxonomy): Eukaryota > Metazoa > Chordata > Amphibia > Anura > Pipidae > Xenopus > Xenopus borealis. The sequence goes on from CM044435.1 coordinate 107,331,344, forward strand.
AAGGCCTTTATCTTGCACCAATACCTGATTTGAGGACTAGACAGATTGTGGGGGTCCCACTGCTGAATTTGCTTCTTGGCTTAGTATTTGTTATTGCTTCCTATTTATCATTCACTGTTGTGTCTTTTGTCTTCCTGAAAACCCTGAAATTACTACCCTAGACATGGAGGTAATTACAAGATCCAACTTGCCAGTTTTTCCATGGATCCAACTGATTTCAGTTCAGTGACTGAAATTATGCCATCCCCACTGCTTGAACATTCTTCTCAACTTGAACACCATTTGGCAAATGTTTCATCGAAACTAGAGCCAAGTGGCCAAAGTTGTGATAAGTAAAACCTGGCAGGTGCAAACAATGATGGTGGAATTCTGTAGAAAATGTTGCATGATTGGTAAACATATGGAGATTTGTGCCCAAAATTGCACACTGCACCATCATAATTGAGTTTTTTATTTCATTTATAACGCATTACTATTTTATCTACCTAGCCCTTTTTGAAGCTGCAGCATCTCTTCTATTTTTTTCAATACACATATAAAAAGTTCAGGTATTGGATCCATTATCCAGAATTCCCATTATTCAGAACACTCTGAATTACAGGAAGGCCATCTCCCATAGACTCCAATTTAACAAAATCATTCTAATTTTTAAACATTATTTCATTTTTCTTTGTAATAAAAAAACAGTGTCTTATACTTTATCCAAACTAATAAACAATTGATCTTTATTAGAGGCAAAAGAATCACACTGGGTCTGTTTAATGTTGAATTGATTTTTTAGCAGACTTAAAGGACATGTAAAGCCTACATTTTCCTACCATGTATATAAATTGGGCTCTTCCCCACCCAAGCCACATAATTTCTACTGCATATATACCCTCCATTTGCCAGTAAAACCGCATTTTCCTAAAACAAATAGCAGCTTTCACCCGGAAGCCATTTTCCCTCTGACATATAATCAGTAACATTGACATCTGCAACAAGGTCATGCATGCTGTAAAGTTCATGCAATGCAGAATACAGGTTTAGACAGGCACAACACAATTTGATAAAAAGTTCTGCTGGGCTTGAGCACTGTAATGGTTAAGAGGAGCTAAAGAGAGGGGGTTAGAAAAAAAATGGATCAGACAGATAGAGTCTCTATGGGAACCAGAAATGCTATCTCGTCATTGACTGTTAGACTGGAGTGTGTTTAGTAATCTGAGCTGAGAAGATCTGAGCATGCTCATGAGCCAACAGCCAAAGCAAATTTCTGAGGGAGGGGGCAGAGTGGGTTAGAGGAGGAGAAGGAATTTTAAGTTATTAAGGGGATGCTGCAGCCTTACTGTTAAACTTTTAACCACCAGACTGGCAGTTATCTAAAGATTTCAAAGAGGTTGATCACTGATTACATTTTTGTGGGGAGGGTGTATATGTCCTTTAAAGTATGGTGATCCAAATTATGGAAATTATCTATCTATCTATCTATCTATCTATCTATCTATCTATATATATATCTTTATTGGTGGCCTTTTTAATACTATAACAATATTTAGATGTACGTGGAATAGCCATAACTAGGCTATATATCATATTTAAAAAATGCTGAGTTCAAAGTAAAGCAAAAATGTATGTTTGGACAAGGTGAAAAATATATATTCGTTTCACCACAGACAACTATTAGTATTAGCCTTGTACCTACCTTACCACTGTCTGTCGCATACTATATAATTTGCAGACATTCCTTTTTTTTCCAGTATAACTACATTAAGAAGAGTTAAATGCCAGTCTATCCAGTCCCAGCTGAAAATGCAGTCTTACAGAAAATCATTTCTGTAAAATTTAGTGACCTTTAAAAGTAGTAGTTTTTTTCACTAAGGTGGAAAAAGGGGATTTATTTCAGTACAGCAGAAACCTGAAATAAATATTTCAATATATTGGAATTGCGCTTAAACCTCTATACTAGTCACTTCACTACAGTCAGACCCGAGAGTGATAAATTGGGATGAATCTAAAATTTATAGAATGCCATAATTTACATAAACTGTAATCTGCAAACATATAGAATATTAAATAGGAACAGACGGCAAAGAATGTGACTTTATTCAACAAAAAAATTGCCAAATCCCTTTTATGATTAACACAATATTTCATTGGGACTTATCTTATTAAAAGCATAATTGTTTTCAGACGCACAAGTGTCCAAGCCAGCATTAACTATAATCTGGCTTTTTATTTATACCAACCTGAGATGGGAGAAAGTGAAAAATGGATGCTTGCGTTGATGCATAGGCATTTTATTAATGTTTGAATAATAACTGCCTAGAGGGCTCGTCATAAATTAAAGCTAAGAATTGAGATATAAATTTTTATGAGCACTAGTTATATATTTCCATTATGTGTTTAAAAATGAAGGAATTACTATGTGAACACGGAGGGGGAAAAAATCACATGTATTTGACTTGATTTGGTGTATAGCAAGGAGCGGTTTAAGAAGCTACTTGATGGCATTGAATAAGATATATCTGTCCCTCTGAAGAGATATATCATGCGCTATGCCGGGAGTCCATTCTACAGGAGGATTTTCTCAATAGCATCGACGTAGTTATTTATATGACAGCAGCAAGTGATGATATATCAGTATGTTTAGGCCAATGAAATGAATACCTAGTGGTAAAATGATCTTGGAGCAGTCACTAATGTCTAAAACTTAAGTACCTTTCATAAAAAAGACAAAACGAAAAGGCTGTAAATTTGTATGAAAACACCACGAAACGTATTTATTTTATTCATTTCTTTTTGAAAATCTGTCTTTTCGTTGCTCTAGGTGCTGTCATTCAGACTAGTGTCTTTCTCTGCTACTGACTGTGTTTTGAATTCTGGGTTTTTATTGGCCCTTGGGCCTGTGAGGCAATTAAAAGAGTTGTGAATTTAAACAGTTGGTTATTACATAACAGGGAGAGGAAAACCATCAAACTGGCTGGTGTAAAACAGCTCAGAGCAAACTCAGGTAAAATAAAATTCTACATTTGCTTGTATACATATATGTATTTATGATTTTTATTAAACGTTGTCTTTCTGTCTTCTTTGAATCCCTGAGTTCTTGAGTTCCTTTTCACCAATATACAGATTACCTCTGTCCAATGTGTGGCCCTTTCACCATGAAAAATATCCCTCTGAACAGCCAAAATAAGGAATCTCAAAAATCTGCCACAGGAGGAAATTATTACTAGAAAATAGTACATTTGATAGTGATAGTTTTTCTAGTAAAAGATGAGCTATAGCAAGACAGTGAAGCAAAGAAAATGGAAGTGTTTCCAATAAATTATAAAACTAATATAGATGGGAGAATTTATTTGTGGTGAATGCCTGGCCTAGCGCCCGGGCATCCATTTTTGGATGCTTCCGTCTGTTTTTTGGACGCCGGTGTCCAAAACAAGATGCAGCAGCATTTCTCTGAAATTCGCGAAAAATTCGGCAAAGCGAAATGCCCCAGATTCGCCCATCACTAAAAGCAAACTCATTTTATACCTAAATTTCTAGCACTGATTGTTTCATTGTTCATTGAGTCTACTAAAAATAGTTTGTTCTCTTTCTACTCCTCACCGAAGATGCTATGCTGGAACAATTTAAACGCATGCAATTTGCCCATTGGTGTCACTGACTGTATTGGCTCCCACACTCCTTTTGGTAAGAAAACTCCATAGGGAAAAAGTAATGCACAGTAGGATGCATTTGCCAATGGGTACTACTGCCCATGCACTCACAGTTCACGAAGTTCTCTGATTGACTTCCAGGTGAAATTCTGCTGGCGTTTCACAAATATATTTGTCTGTGACGAATTGCGGAATTCACTGCGAATTTGCCGCAGTCGAATAAATTCGCTCATCACTAGCGTGAAGTGATATCCCTGCAGTAAGCAACAACCATTTGTTTTTTTGGTGTGCTAACACAATTAATTGGACATGGTCTTAAAAATTATTTTGGTAACATGGGTGTGGTTTAAAAACAGGGTTGGGCTAACACTGGTTTTCATTATCGGCATTCCACCATGTAGGCAAGAAAAATTCCGACCTCCGGTACCACAGAAGTTTTAAGGTACTGTATAGTGATGTGTGAATCTATCCTGTTTTGCTTCAATGAAAAATGTGCAAATTTCCAGCCATGTTTTTGACACACTTCGCGTCTTTTACGACGTGCGTAGTGTTGTTTTCGGTGCGCGTCTCGCCAGCTAATTTTCGGCAGGCGAATGAATTCGCCAGCGGCAACTCGCGGGAATTTGAATGTCATCAATTCAGTTATAATGTGCACCAGCTTCAGAGTGAATGAGCCAATCATAATACCCAAGAGAGGAGCAGCTCATATATCCCGCTATTAAAATGCATAATGATCAATGTAGATTTAGGGGCAGATTTACCAATTACTTCAAAACTTGACCATCAAATTTTTTTTTGGGGGGGGGGGCAATTTTCAATCGAAAATTACTTCAATCGAAAACATCTTTTTTTAATCAAATTTGAATTGTTTGAATCGAACGATGCAATCGTTTGATTCGAACAATTGGAACAATTTCCCTTTAAAAACTTTGAATTTGCAGAACTTTGCTATAATGGCAATTGGCAGGTTTAAAGTGGCGAATGGTTGAATTCAAATTTTTTTAAAGGGACAGTACTTCGAAATTCCAATTTTTTAATTTTTCTAATTGAATATTGGGCTAATCGATTGTTGAAGTAGCCCAAAATTACTTTGAAATTCGAATTTTAAAAATTCTAATTTTATTCAAAAAGTCACTTCAACCCTTAGTAAATGTTCCCCTAAAAGTAGATTAAGGTCGTTTTTGGAATTAAGAAATACTTCCTATACCATGTCCACTGCCGATTTACTAATATTCGGATTTCTATTTTTTCACAAATTGAATATTATCTAAAAAAAAATGTGGCTTTTTATAATTTCTCTAAAACGCTAAAAGTTCAAGATTAATGAAGTGTAAAACCACAGAAAACTCTAATACAAAACTTCTCCAAGTAAAAACAGTTGCGGTCTTATAGAAGTCAATGGAAGCTGTGCTGATTCAATTGGAATTTTTTTTTTTTTAAGATTTAGACTTTTTAAAATGTTTTTGGATTTTTTTTCTCTGTTAATTGTCCGGAAAACTCATTTTTTTGAGGTTGTAGAGGTATTCGAAATTACTTTTTAAAATCAGATCATTTGATAGCTTTTAATCATGGTCTCAAAAATCTCTAATACCACCCTGAGTGCGTTTAGCCTCAAACTGAGTTCTGATGCAGGTTTTGGCAACTTTATCACAGCATGTCAATGCCATCCTAAATATGACTATCTTGCCACAACCTTAATAATTGTTTCTAACAAATCTGATGCATAAATATCCAATAGCTACAATAATTCTTTTTTTGTTTATTTTTTAGCGACCATCTCCCTTGTCTAATTGTACATGAGAAGTACACAAAGGAAACCTTTATATTGTACAATGCTAATTAGATCCCCACATCTGCAATGAAGTACAGCAGAACAGGGTCTCCCTTCCATATATCAGGTGTGTGCAGTCTAACCGCAGCAGCAGTGCCTGCAAATCATGGACATTTGTCATTCCTTGGCACGCTCTGACAGTTCTGACAATTCATTAGGCTCAGCAGAAAGGAGGTTTAGTGGTATAGGAGAGATCACAAGTACAGTAGTCATTCTTATATTGCCTGCTTTGGGTAACTTGGTATTAGTGGGGGATAGGACACAACAATCAAATTATACTTAGCAGAGCTCATCCCAAAACTCCAACTGATGGCTCTGTAAACACTGGCTGTTTAACGTCCCGCTGTCTCCTCCCTGTGTAGAACAGAACTTGAATGAAGATGTCTCTATTTTGTAGTACTATTGAGTTAAATGACAAAATGAGTTGTTTTCACTTAAAATACTATCTCTTAGCTTTCAGCTTCAAGAAAGCTTCTGTATTGTAACACCACATTAACTGTGCATTTGTAACATTGATTTCAGCAATGAATTGTGAAATACAGACAGAATTTTACAGCTGAGTGAATTCAATATGTTTTATTAAGAAAAAAACCAACATACATTATACAAAGCATTTTTTTTATTTTCCTATAAATCCTTACTAAATCACAATAGTATTTCAACAGAGGGCCCTTCTTATCAACAAGCAAACATTTAGGGGCAGATTTATCAAGGGTCGAATTTCTAATTACAAAATCATCAAAATTAGAATTCAAAAAGACCAAACAAAATGAATTACATTTTTTTTTACATCAAAGAGGTCCATTTTTGATTGAATAGGTCCATATTAAATTGAAATTGAATTGTTGGAATCAAAGTAATTTGATCGAATTCGATTTGAAATTTTTCCCCAAAAAATGTAACAGTTTCAAAGTCCACCAATTCACTCCAAATAGGTTCTAGGAGGCTAAAACAGCAATTCAGCAGGTTAAAGATGGACAATGGTTGAAGTTGAATTTTTAAAGAGACAGTACATGATACATTTAAAAATTCGAATTTTTAAATTGTATCTAATTTGGACTATTCCCTAGTCGAAGTACACAAAAATAGCTCAAAATAAAAAAAAAATTAATATTGAATTTTCGCTTCAACGCTTGATAAATCTGCCCCGTAATATTGTCAGCAGGAACTGCCATACTACATGCTTTCCTGAGCTAAAATGGTACAGTATACAATTTACAGATTTAAATAAAATATTTCCCCAATGCATCATCAGAGTTGGGTGTCCATGCCCACTGGGACTTCCTTCCCATGGGCCCCCTGCTTTACTTCTACTGGTGTGCGTGGGTGGTTTGGGGGAGTGAGGTACGTAGACACACAAGCAGTAGCTCCTTGCGCTAAACTCCTCCTCCCTGTAGCCCCCCCTCCCCCCTGGCCTACCTCCTCTTCAGGCAAATGCCCTAAGTTGCTACTTAGCCCCTCAGTGCAGGTCCTGTCCATTGAGTTTGCAGGCAACATATTCTCTCATGCAGTCTTCTTCCAGAATCCATCGGCGTTTGCCGGCGCATGCGCAGTAGGAGGCATTTGCCGGTTCAGCTCTACTGCACATGTGCGAAAGTCACAAAGTTTTCTGATTTCAACTTTGGTAATTTCAGTGCATGTGCAGTAGAGCTGAACCGGTAAAAGCTCCTACTGTGCATGCGCCACCAAGTGACAAGGATCCAGGAAGAATACAGCTGGGGAGAAGATGGCGCCTGCCAACTCAATGGACAGGACCTGCGCTGAGGTAAGTAGCTACTTAGGGGCATTTTCCTGGGGGTGGGTGGGCTGGGGGAGGGGGAAGGGTTTAGTGCAAGGAGGGTAGACATCTCCTTTAAGTAAGTACAGTCTGGCCAGGTGGGCACATGTGGACCTGTTGGCTGCTACTGCTCTACTGATGCTGCTGGTGGTGGGCCCACCACCAAATCCTCATTCACTTGCACCAATGTCACAAGAGGACATAGTTCCCAAATGTGTTTTTACCTAGTGCCTGTGCAGTCTGAGCCTGCCCCAATGGTCTTATCATTATGAAATTGTTAGAATTAGAACAGAATAATTTGAATAAAATAGCATCTCAGTGAGATATATAACTGTTCACGCAAATGTCTTTTTTCTTTGCACATAACACAAAGAATAATATCTAAGTCTCCACTTTGTCCTAAGATAGAAAGCATCATTTACATAATCATTTATAGATAGGATATATTGTTGTTCTAATTACAAAGAATAATATGAGCATCTAATAGATTAAAAAACAAGAATAAAATGTTTTTCGAAATGGTGTTAAGATGGTCGGTCACACATCCAACCATAAAGTCATGGCCCACTAAGGTTCTACTGTTAAAAGACTGATCTGCAAGAAGTCAAAGCCTTGTACAAGTATTTAGTAAGGTGTTGTGTAACTTGGCTTTGCACCCAAAACCTCAGTGAGGGTTAGGGTATGAAGCACATCAATCTAAATGTAACACTATATATTGGTTGCTTTTGGTCTCATCATTTGAGGTCACTGATCTATCTATTGCTCTATCTATCTTCATCCATATTGTTTAAAAATGTAACACTTTTTGACTGTACAGTGCATCACTAAATAAAATTGATCTCTCACTGCCACAGTTCCATTAATGGTAATTTGTCTTTGTCATCTTTATATAGCTACAACATTTTATACAATGATGCATTCGTTTTGATGGGATAACACCTGCCAATATAGCCATTTCATTATGCAAAATCCTCATCCTTCCTCAACTCATTTAACTTAAGAGACCTCAACTAATACACACAGTGGGTTTAATACAGCCCCACCCTCTTACAACGAAGATAATGCTGGATCATGGAATCATAACAATCATAACAACAAACCCAGTGACAGCAAAGTGTATCATGTCTTATCCAGCCCAACCATCTTACGACGAAGATAATGCTGGATCATGGAATCATAACAACAAATGCAGTTGTATCATGTCTTACCCAGGGTAACATAGGAATGAGGTAAAGTGGATGAGACATTGTTATTCAAGTTATTTTTCAAAATAATTGACTACAAGTATTAAGAATGAACCATACCAAACATACAGAATAGTGATGTGCAAAACCAGCATTTTGTGCGGGTTCAGGCTGACCTTGCTGTGTCGTTTGAAACCTTAGACTGCCAGCTTCCAACTTCCAGGTTTTATAGGTGGGCACTTGCCCCACCCCCTATGTGATGTCATTGACCAGGACAGAGTGGCACTGGCTTGTAAATTAAGGGTGGCAGCCAGGTGAGGGCAAAAGCTGTGAAGTAAGAATAAGCGCAGGAAGGAGGAGGAAAAAGAGAAATTAAATAGATTCTGCCCAAGGCTGTGGGACAAGTTTTCCAACCTTTAATATTGAAACACCTGAACTATAGTAGCCAGGCAGTTGATGGGACCATGTTGCAGAAACAAAGTTTTACAAGATCCATGCTGCAGGAAGCTCAGCATTCAGAATATATATGCCTTAGGGTGAACTAATCTGTTGAAATAGTTCTGAACTAACAAACTGGTTCCAATAGAACCATTTTTAATAAACTTTTCTGTTTCCTTTTTAGTAGTGGATTTCCTCTCTTCAAATCTATGGACCCCTGACTCTTTGGATAGCCAATCTTTTATTATCAGCTTATCTCCATTCGGGAGGGTTTAATGCTTTAACTGCATATAGTAGTACTGATACCAGTGACTTTTTGTAGGTGGAGTATGGGAATGGTGAGTAAAGTAATTTTTTTAAATAAGTTTTTGGTATGTTTTTGAAGCATTTGATTGTGTAAACCTCTGACAAATGGCCTTTTCTGAAATAAAGTGCCAATTATTTGGGATCCTTTAGGTGCTAAATCTCCTAGTGTCCAAAGATGTTTGCCTTGATTCTATAAAACTTCCATTGGAGAAAAATGGTTGTCATTTCCCTTTCCTTATTTTGTTCAATCGATTATCTGAGCAAAAGTAAGAAAACAACAACATTGTACTGTAACATTCTAACTTAGCAGTTGATGTTGGAAATTAACTGAACTATATGAGTCATGAACTCCCTGGTTTCACACTTCCTGCTTGAGCCACAGGAAGCTGCATTATAGCAGTCTGACTCTGACAGGATGTCTTCTGCTCACTGCCTCCATGTCCATCTTCCTAAACAGGCCCTCTATCCAGCTGGGCAATTGCTCATTTAAGGGCTATTTAAGCCTGCTTCCCAGACTCCCCTTTGCTGGATTATTGGCCTTCCTGATGACTCAAAGCCTTAGTTCCTAAAGAGTTTGTTTCTTGATCCTTTGACTGTGTCCCTGTGTTTGTTCCTGTTCCTGATTCTGTAACCTTGTTTCTGTCCTGCTCCTATCCTGTCTCTGTACTTTCTAGTATCTGATTTCCTGGTTTTGACCTTGGCCCATTAACCAACTCCGCATGTACTATGTCTATTCAGACCTTTGTCCTGCTCTTGATATGCTGGTCTTCCGCCAGCCCTTGACCCTCGGCGTGAACTTGCACTTGTTTTTTTGCCTCATTTTATATCAAATGCAGAGGTGTGTGTATGTTTTTTCTTAATTAAACAAGTTACACAACACATCAGCTCCTGTCAGTTAATCCTCCCAATTTGTAACCTTTTCTTACCACACTTCTTGTAGAATCAGATCACACTCACGGTCCGGGTCTGATACCTGTGGGGAAATCCAGTAGGCCTAGACCTCTTGGCTAGAAAGATACTGGGAACAGGTATTTACAGTGCAGTGCCTCCACCTAGTGGGCACTGTGGAGCACACCTCAGGGGAATTCCTCTAGAAAAATAAAATACACAGTTGAAGTAAATCACGATTAACTTTATACAATAATAAAACAATAATGTTTTAACAAAGCAAACACAATATTCCTGCACTGGGGTAACTGTGGTCCTGTCTAGTACCTAGCACAGTCTCACTCCACTCCGGGTTGACAACACAGTTCAGTACATGGTGTCCCTTCCCCAAGAGTTCTTATACCCCCAGGTAGCTCTACCTTCCCCAATTTACTTCTCCTTTAAGCTAAGGCTTTAGCTCCTCATTAGAAACACTTGACCTCACTGGAGACACAAGTATTTGCAACAAGCATCCAAACAGCTGAACTGGAAGCCGGGAAATCTCTCCCTCTATGCTGAAGCTCAATACTTCCAAGCTGAGCACCCATGCAGCTTCACTTGTTACTGCTGCTCCTTTTCTTTTCACTCTGCACTCACTCTCACCAGATCTGGCTGCCTGCTGCATCAGGGGCTCTTTTATAAGCACTCTCAGCAAACCCCATGCATTTGACTCCAAAGCAGAACACTCCCTGGGTCCTCCTCTTCTTTCAGGGATGTACTGGGGCTCCCAACCGATTGTATTGCTCTACAGCCTGTAACAGAGCTGGATGATGTTACAGACAAAACAACAAGGGAAAGGTTGTCTGATCCCCCACATGTATAAGTAAATTGGTAAAACTATCTAACAAAAGCAAAAAAAAGATGTGTGCCATTTAATGCATGTGGTGCTAAAAATCACAAAGTGATGTAAAAGGCATCTGTGAAGGCTTTGCACTCTTCCCTAGGCTTTCTAGTGTCACTGCTGGCATTTTCCTTGGGAATAATTAGCTTCAAGGGGAATTAAAGAACAAACCGATAGCTGTGGTCTTGAGTAAATCTGCAGATGGAAAGGACAGGAGAGAACTGGGCATCTCTTTCGACCACACATTATGACTTGACAAAACGTTTGGATTGTTTGCATTGCTTTGGAACTATAACCAGCTTTTCATTACCAATCATTCCAAATATATGATTATATCACTTGGCAAAGCTTGAAACCTCACTAATGTTTGATTATTTTTTGCAAATAGATGAACAAATCTTGCTATAAATAAAAAAAATGAATATATACTTAGAATTTTATATATCTCACACCATGCTTATAATGGAACAACCATTAAAAAAAAAAAAAAAAATCACCCAATCTTTTGTCTTTGTAATTAATTATTCTGACCTTCGTTCCAAGCCTTAAGCTTTCCAAGATTTAGGGATAGAGAACTTGGCAACCACTATATGGAAAGTCACCTGAAACATTCTTTCTAAACTCCAATTCAATATAACACTTAAATTAAAATGCCAGTAGGAGCACCTTCAGTGCTATTGTATAATGATAAAAGGTGGAGGAATCATTTAGTTAATTAACAGAGTAGATATAGTGGTGACATGAGTTATAAGTGCAAAGCCGTACAATGAATCTCGATAGACAGTGTGATGTCATTTTGTTCACCTACTTTTCTGTTTGATCTGCAGCTCCTACTTTAAATAAATGTAATAATAAAATCAAGTTTAAAAAGTTGTTTCATCAAATACTATTTTTGCCTCCATATATGACCTACTAATCTGTATAAATGAGTATGAGGGTGATAATACTTTGGAAATTAAATCAGCATTGTTTTTTAGCAGAATGAGCAAATGAAAACACGTTCAGTTTGAGCTAATCATGTTTTTTTCACTAATAACATGATCTCTTCAAGTATTCAAGTTTTGTCCCCTATTGCGTTTATTCAAGTTTTTTACATTCCAGTTTTTTCATAAATAAGCAAATATTTGAGTTGTGAGTTTATTCGAGGTAGAAAAAAACTCACAAACTTGACCATTGATAAATAACCTCCTTAACGTATGGATTGGATATTGAAATTACGGAAAACCCCAGGTCCTGAGCATTCTGGATAATAGATCCCATACCTGTATTTCTTAAATATTACATTCAAGAATTTCTTTTTGTAAGAATGACTATTAAAATTTGTTGATTAAATGGTAGAAAAATCTGTGCCAGACAAAAAATACAAGATTCACCAGCTTCAATCATGCTCCCTCTGATATTCTGTATTTATATTTCAAACTCTTGCCAGATACCTACAAGTGCTTTTGTTATAGCTATGTATTAACAATTGCTATCCCTTCACGGTGGTCATACCCTATTGCTCCTTGTTAGTCTTATCTTTGCTTCATCAAAAGGACCGCCCTGTTCTTCCTTGTCCCTTTGCTTATTCAATGCATTGCACCCCATATTCACTTTCTGATGTGTTGCAACCTTGTTAAAACCATCTATAATTCTGCTTTACCAGCTGCGTGGATGTACAGTTTCTCAGCAGGAGAGGATGTCTGTTTGCAGACAAAAATCTGCAAGATACAGAGGGGGGCATTTAAGAGTGTGGTATCTAATGAGCCTGCAAACCAGGCTTATATATAGGTTGTCAGTGAATGGAAACCTGCACAGAATATAATGTTTAATCTATTTTACAAATGAATTCAGAGCTCTGCAATAATTTACTGAACATTTTTGCAGAAACATTTAACACAATCTTACAAATAATATATTGTTATAAACACTTTATTTCAGCTCAGGAGACTGGTCAAGTGATGCATTTTTAAGTAGGCAAAAAACAAGGTGTTAAAGCTGTGGTGTTTGTGCATGCCTGTAGGTGTCACTGTGCACAAGAGTATACTGTGCATACACAATACTTTCTATACTGCTTAAAAACGGTAGAGTTCAAGATACTGTTGATGTGTAATGGCTGCATGAACCTGCTAATAAAGCACTGTTATACTCTGCTCATCTTCGGCTACCAAAACCTTCAGACCTTACGAGCTTTCTTAGGCACATTTAAGTTTGAAACAAGCAGGAGCTACTAGCTCCTGAAACATGTTGTGGAACTACACCAAATAAAGGTGATTGCAGACTATAGTGCTGTGTAACTCCTGCTTGTTTCAAACTTAAATGTGCCAAATTGGATTTACACGGTGGATGGAACGTGTTTGGAAACAGAGGGTAAATCTATTGCCTTGATTCCTACCTCTACTATTCTTTGAATTAATCGTCTGGAGTAGTGATGGGCGAATCTCCCGAGATTCGCTTCGCCGAATTTTTCGCGAATTTCTAGAGAAATTCGTGAAACGGCGAAAAATTTGCGAAACGAGTCGCGGGACGATTTTGTCGCGCGTCGCGTCGATTTTGTCGCGCGTCTGTCGCGCGTCGCGTCAACTTTGACGCGCCGCGTCGTTTTCGGCGCGCGTCGCGTCGTTTTCGGCGCGTCGCGTAAAAAACGACGCGCGACTGACGCGCGACTCGTTTTCAGCGAATTTTCGCCAAGCGAAATTTCGCTGGTGATTCGCGAATTTATTCGCCAGCGGCGAATTGCGGGAATTCGCCGCGAATTCGACCTAGGCGAATAAATTCGCCCATCACTAGTCTGGAGCTTTCTTAGGTCTTATTTCATGGTATTCTAAGCTTATTCTTAGTTGTGGAGCCACTACTACATGGAACTTCAAGTCTGGTTTGGTCAGAGACTGCTCAACAGCTTTGAAATAGTGAAACCGCTAATTGTGAACAGTCCAGTGCTAGCTTTATTTGATCCTGCACTAATTACTATGGTTACTACAGGTGCATCAGACCAGGGATCCCCAACCTTTTGAACCCGTGAGCAACATTCAGAAGTAAAAGGAGTTGGGAAGCAACACTAGCATGAAAATTGTTCTTGGAGTGCAAAATTTGTGCTGTGATTGGCCATTTGGTAGCCCTTATGTAGACTGACAGTACACTTGTGTTTTATGGAACTAAAACTTGCCTCCAAGCCTGGAATTGCAAAATATGCACCTGCTTTGAGGCCACTGGGAGCAACATCCAACTTGTTGCTCAAGAGATACTGGTTGGGGATCACTGCATCAGACTATGTGGTTGGTGCAGTTATCACACAGATCCATGCTGATCATACAGAGGAAACATTGCATTTGCATGCAGAACACTTACAGAGGCAGAGCGTAAGTATTCAACTGTTGAAAAAGAAGCTCTAGCATGTGCTTGGGCAACATAAAAATGGAGAACCTACCTATGCGGTAGAGTTACAGCTGCTGATTTTAAGCAAGCTTGCCTCACATGTCCAATTCAGCTAAAATTATGGGACATCTTACAAAACAAATGGCCAAATGCTGAGAAGAAACTCAGTCCTGATCTTCAACCTTACTTCAGGATTAGATACAAACTGTCCTAAGTAGATGGCTAGGTCATCTACATACACCACTTCAGCCAGTACCAATCCCAGATTCAGCATGGGAAAAACTTACTATTTATATTGTGGGTCCTTTTGCAGATGCTCTTATAGACTGCAGATTTGCTACAACTCTTATAGACTATCACAGTAAATGGCCAGAAATTGCATTTGTTTCTCATATAACATCAGCTACCGTAGTAACATTTCTGTCTACAATCTTCAGCAGAGAATGTAATCCAAAGGATGTAATATCAGACAACGGACAACAGCTTGTTTCACCTGAGTTTGAAATCTTTCTGAGAGAGGAAACTATTGTGCATCTTCAGTGCATTACCCACAAGCAAATGGAGAACTGAAGTGATCTGAGTCTGAACCTGAAAGAAGCAGTACAGACAGCAAACTTTACTGGGAAATCTTGGAAAGTATTTACAACAGAGTTCCTACATAACTACAGAGCAAAGTACCAAGCAACAATAAATGGCAGACAGATGCACACTAAGTTACATGTTGCAGACATCAAACTTCCACCAAATACTGTTCCTACAAAATCATCTACTGCTGATATTGTAAAACAACAATAAGCCAAATGCAAGGCTTATACTGACAGAAAACATGTTGCAAGAGAAGTGCACTTTCAACCTCTATCTTTAGTCAAATTTAAGAAACCAGGAATACTGAAACAAGGACAGTCTAAATTTACTACACCACTTGAAGTGAGACAATAGCGAGGACCATACATATATGAACTGTCTGATGGACACATATGGAATGCAAGTCGTCTTGCTTTTGCTAGAAATGACTTTGGAGAAGCTCCATTTGATGAAGGACATTTTCCTACTCTGGATGCTAACTGCAATAGGCCTGAAGAAAGTGAACCTATAAGGCGGACTGAAAGAATCTGAAAACTACCTGCAAGTACCAAGGACTATGTGTTGTGAAGAATGTATGATATTGTTTTAAGATGCATACAGTTTATGGTTTCTGTTTATTACATTTACCCAAATGCTTTCCTACTATAGAGGAAATATGTGGTGTTTGTGCAAGGTGCCTGTATGTATCACTGTGCACAAGAGTATACTGTGCATTCTATACTGCTTAAAAATGGTAGCGTTCAAGTTACTGTTGAACCTGCTAATAAAGCAATGTTATACTCTGCTCATCCTCAGCTACCAAAATATTACAGGGATGATTTATTAAAGCTGAATCTGGTTATTCCTGAGTTTTTAAGAATTCATCCTATTGGCTGCACAATATAGCCCAGTTCAAGCAGGAATATTATTGATATTTTCACCAAAAAGAATATTCTAGCAACCATTTATCTGCAAGTAAGCCAAACCTATTCAAAATACTTATACCAAAAATTAAACAAACTAGGGCAAATGTATTTAAAACACACTTAAATCCTATTGTTACGTTAAGTAAAAAACAAGCTAAAACTTAAACTTTAATAAGTATTCCAATTAATACATGCTACCCATAAAGATACTCACTGCTTTTAACCCTCACAGCAGTGCAGGACCTTGTCCCTAAAATTACATGCACTTAAAAATGCATATGGTGGAATAGTGACTACAAAATAATATAGTTTTAAAGCTCTGGTATTTAGTTATTAGTCTCATTATAGTGATAGTCAAACTTTCCATTCCCTCCCTTCCAAAGTACCCCACATGCAGAACCTGCCTATCCACATTGGGAACAAGTGGGAGCTACTCAAACTGCCGTTCACATATACCACCCTACATGTTTCACAATTGCTCAGCTTCATCAGGGGCATAAGTATGCATTTTTATGTGTTTGTCATTTTAAATGGTCTTGCACTGCTTTGAGGTTTAAAAGCAATGATTCTCTGTATATACTGTATGGGTAGCATGTATTAATGGGAATACTGAATATCGTTGATACTTATTTATCAAACAAACCAAAAACAACTGGTTTGAGATGTTACATTTAAAGAAAATATGTCTTGAATAAAATTAACATTTTCCTTGCATACTGATGAACTACACATTGTTGCTATACTGAATCTATAGAGCTTGTTCTTTTTTAAATAAAAAATCCCTGAAATGTAAGGGAATTAAAGTAATGAATGCTTTACTGTTGTTGGATAATATATATATATATATATATATATATATATATATATATATATATATATATATATATATATATATATATATATATATATATATATATATATATATATATATATATAAGCCAAGAAAAAAGGAGGCACTCACAGGACTTACTGAAAATTAAAGTTGTTTAATGTGGGCACAACATAAAATCTGACGTTTCTAAACGTCAGATAGTATTATCATTTTTAGGTGAGCATCCAGGCATTTTTGTATGCATTTTTTTATCGTGAGTGCTGATATTCTCCAAACAGACTTATAAAAGGGGGTCATACAATAATATCTCTAATGCTTTATTTACCAGTAGGTCTTTCCAGCTGACACAAGGTCACCCATTCCGATTAGAAGAAAAGAGGTTCCACCTAAATATTCGGAAGGGTTTTTTTACAGTGAGAGCTGTGAAGATGTGGAATCCTCTCCTTGAATGAGTTGTACAGGCTACTACATTAAATAGCTTTAAGAAGGGGTTGGATGACTTTTTAGCAAGTGAAGGAATACATGGTTATGGAAGATAGCTCATAGTACAAGTTGATCCAGGGACTGGTCCGATTGCCATCTTGGAGTCAGGAAGAAATTGTTTCCCCTCTGAGGCAAATTGGAGAGGCTTCAAATGGTTTTTTTTACCTTCCTCTGGATCAACTAATAGTTAGGCAGGTAAAAAAAAAGAAAACTTTTGAACTTGATGGACGTGTGTCTTTTTTCAACCTAACTTACTATGTACTACTATGTAACTACAGTATGTTTGTTACTGTTATTGCTTACAGAAGACAGCAACGTTACTCTGGGAGTATCAGTATATATATTATTTCCTTTTATGACATGGTTTCCCATGCACCTTGCAAGACATTGAAGAGCACACAGATGAGTTCACAAAAGAGCAAACTACTGTACATGCATAGCAAGTGAAATTACATATATATATATGACAATACAGCAGGTGATATAAATAGCTTGTCACATATTTTCTGTGATTTGTACCAAAGTAAGCTTCATATTAACTGATTTGCAACTTTGTCATAAACTTTTCATCTTCTGAATCATTCAGGACTATTTTGGTACGAATGCCAACAATGTCCTCCCATTTTCCCTTTCCCTAAGGTGTTTTTAGTATATGGAACTGTGGGTTTTTTTTGTAGAGAAATTTGAAATCTTATCTTTTACAGTTGAATTTTTATTCATACTTTTATTTCAGCTTGTCAAAATGCGTTTTCTTCTAGATCATCATTAAAAATACAATTTCTATGTATGCATCTATATGTAGGCAACTAATTAATTCACTTAATACCCCTCCAAAATGTGTCTGTAAGTTGCCTTCCCAATTATATTTTATATTTATGTGAATTGTATTTCTAATAATGTACTTATTGTTAGTTATTATTGCAGTGACCTCCTGTTTGTTACTACTAAGTTATTGTTTTGCTGTACAGAGCTTTGGCCTCAAGAAGTGCTATACAAATAAAAATATAAATACATTCTTATGGATTCTATATGCAGCGCTAGCAATTAGGGATGGCGCGAACCGCGGAAAAAAAGTTCGCGAATATGTTCGCGAACTTGCGACAAAATATGCGAACGGTTCGCGAACGTCGCGAACCCCATAGACTTCAATGGGAAGGCGAACTTTAAAAGCTAAAAAAGAAATTTCTGGCCAGAAAAATGATTTTAAAGTTGTTTAAAGGGTGCAACGACCTGGACAGTGGCATGCCAGAGGGGGATCAAGGGCAAAAATGTTTGTGAAAAATCCATTGTTGACACAGCGCTGCGTTTTGTGCTGTAAAGGGAAAAAAGTCACTCAGGTGGTGGTTGTGGACACTGTAATATTATTGATATTTAGACAGACTGTGAACAAGCTCACACAGCTAGATGGCAGTTGTTTGAAGAACACACTGGGCAAAAAATGCCTACAGGGCAAATAATGGCTACAAGGTCAACGTATACACTACTACAGCGGTGGATACGGATTACGTAAAATATATTATGGCTGCTTGAAAAAAGTCACTCAGCTGCTTTTTCTGGAGAGTGTAATATTATGGATATTTAGACAGAATGTGAACAAGCTCACACAGCTAGATGGCAGTTGTTTGAAGTACAGTAGATTACTAGCCAGCAAACTTACTATCCACTGTCCCTGAAATCACTAACAGCTCTCTCCCTACACTATCTCTTCCAAGCACACACAGGCAGAGTGAAAAAACGCTGCAGGGCTTCGGTTTTTATAGGGAAGGGGAGTGGTCCAGGGGGTGTGGGGGTGGTCCAGGAGGGAGAGCTTACTGATTGGCTGCCATGTATCTGCTGGTCTGGGGGAGAAATGGCAAAAAAAAAGCGCCAACTAAGGCAAACCCAAATTGGCGAACGTCGCACGACGTTCGCGAACTTCCGGCGAGCGCGACAAGTTCGCCGGCAAACAGTTCGCGCCATCCCTACTAGCAATTTCCCATGTTGTATGTAGCACTGGAGATAGTGGAAGTAATTTACAAATAGGCTCCAATATACAAAATGTAGGTTTAGTAAACAGCAAATCATTACACCTATTATTTATCCCTATGTTACTGTGGAGTCAATAGTGTGGGCTGCATTTCTGCCCTGGGAATAAAGTGCAGGTCATATCTGCAAGGGGCTTTAGTCTTATGTGATCTATACAGGTTTAAAGCAAAGAAAGGCTGGCTAGTGTGAAAGGTGTTACTCTGCATGTATCTACTTACAGTATTAATATACTGCATTATAATATTATTATAATTATGCATTTATAAAATGCTCTTTTTCATTCAGAAGCTATGTGGCTTTAATCCTGCTAGCAATGATTTGGAAGTTTTCTATTATGATGTATTCACTGAACTTTTTTCTCTTCAGAAAGGGTTAATTTAAAGTCTTAAAGTTTTATTATAAGAGCATAAAACGTGATGAAATTCAGCAACTGTTCCTTCATTGCGTATTCTTAGTTGTCTGTTGCTTAACCAGTAGATGTCCAAGTATAATAATGAGCCCAGGCATAGGCTCTTTTAATAGCATGCAAGGAAATCAACTTAGACCTGGTGTACCAGAAATATGAAATAGTGGAAAATCTGACCAAGTAATGCTGCATAATTACACTGTGAATCTGCAGGCATACCAGGCTGCTGGTAAAATGATGTATGGGGCAATCGTCTGCTAGGGGCTGATGGGATGTAAATGAAACTAATTAAGGAAATGTCAAACATAATTAATAAAACAGGTTTAAGTTGCAAAAACACTGTCAGCTGAATGAATGGGGACGCGGGCTGCTCTCCTATTGTTTTTTTTTTCTTTTTCCTCTTCAGTCTTTATTTAGCATGTTCAATTAGGTCGTAGAAAAGCTCTTGAAGAAGCTCGCTTTCCACCTCACCTCCTCTTAGCCTAGTCCCATAGAGAGGAAGGAAAATAAATTTGCCTGTCGGCCTGCCGCCTGGAAAAAATTAATTGCCAGCTCCTCATCTTCTCAAAGTACTACAGGACATTAACATAACCAATTTGGCTGAACTCCTCACTGACTGCCTAATAGAGCATCTGAACAGCTGATAAGACCCTGGTCCTGACGATACCTCTTATTAGCATTTTCATAATATCAAAATATTACAGTGCCGTGATTCACTGGCCTCCATTTATTATTGATAAGAACAAAAAAGGTTTTTATAAATAACATAAGGGGTGAGCGACCTATAATTATGAAAAGCAAATTAGGGTGTGCAGCCGACTCAGTTACATTTGCCTAGAAATAATAATGCTCTAGACCTTTTTTCTCCCGAGGGAAAGGAAAATAATAGATTCCCTTTCAAGTGCAGATGGGGTAGGGAAATGCTATCATCTAGGACAATGTTTACATAAGCTCACCCGACCATGTGGTTTATAGGGCTGACTACGGTACTTGTGTATCATAAGTAACTGAAGCACTAGTCCACTCAACTGTGATAAAAATAAAAGTATTCTTAACTGTTTGGATGAGTGATTGGATAGTTGCTCTATATGGCAGTACACTTGATTTTATGCAACCAAAACTTGCCTCCAAATCAGGAATTCAAAAATAAACAACAGCTTTGAGGCCACTGGGAGCAACATCCAAAGAGTTGGTACGCACCATGTTGCTTGTGAGTCCCTAATTGGGGATCATTGGTATATTGAATAGGTTCATAACCCTTATAATTCAACATTCTGAAACACAAACAAACAATTTGGCCTAGTTTTTAAATGGATAGTCATGGTCTACTACAGTATGTCTTCACAGTTGTAGTCTGTCACAATTGTTTCCTTTATTTGGCACAGGTTCACTACTGAGGGTTCTCTGTTCCTGTTTGTGAAAGATTTCAGTGTATAAAGATGGATAGTGTTAATGGACCAACCCAACAGAATTTTACTTGCAGTTGTTTCTGCCAACTGTGGGGTACCTTTAACCCGCTGCATTTGTTTCGTTTTAAGTTTTATGTTTGTATTCCTTACTTATTGCTTTCTTCTCTGTCATGTGCCTTCATTTACTGTATGACTGAAGATTTTTTTTTCTGTAGGGTGCTTTAACTTGCCAGGGCACCTCGAGGCCCAATGAACCATTCCAGTTATATGCAGGGACCACCACCACCGGCTGTCATATGCCATGAACACATTTCATTGCAGTAAACTGTGGCACACACTTTTGGGGACCAACCCCTTACTTAGGTGAATTACACCTATTAATCTATAGTTGACCTCACCTTTTACTACAAACCTCTCTCCAAAGCCATCTACTTGTCTCTTGCTAAAGTCATCTGCCTTGCTGCCTTTGTTTTTTGCTCATTTGACCTTACCACTCCCCTTGAAATCACTGTCTGTGGCTCCTGCCATGCTTTCTGTGCTGTTATTGCCTAATATTCATGGATTTTGTATACAGTAGGAGGAGTAATGCTTGTATTTCTTAAACCAATCTATAATACTGCCCTAATGTTCAATTATACTAGAAATGGGTCAGTATTGCACCACTTTAATTTGGTTTCATATCCATCTGGTCTGATTTCAATTCCTAAAAGAACAAAGTAATGGTGATTATATTTTGTCAGGTCCTCCAAGAACAATGTAGTCAAAAAATTAAAGAAGCCACCGCTGTCTTTTCTTTGTTTATGCAGATCTGCTTGGTAGCAGTTGTATGATAACTCTCCTGAAAAAGAATAAATGAGATTAGGATTAGGTATTCTCACAACCAAGACCGCCATAGCTGCTTCTAAGGTAAATACAAGAGGTCCTCTGCACTCAACTCAGTATCAATATATTAAGGACATTGAAACATTTTGGGGTTCATTTATAAACTTCGCGCAGTACAGATTGGTTCGCAGAGTGAATATATTTGCCCTGTGCCTGGTTATATTTATAAAGCTGAATAAGAGTGTGCAAACAGATTTGCGAATTTGTTTTTCACATTGCGAATGTCAATAGGAGCTTTTTAAATATGGCAAAAATCACACATTGCGAACACTTTTCGCCACAACTTTGGTGGCGGAGAAAATATTCGCAAAACTGTTTTGAAAATTGCGAATTGAAGTTACTTGTAACGCTATTTTCGTGCAAAACAACTTTGCAAAGTGCCTGTACTCAAGCAAAAAAAATCTTGTTTGCGAGTTGTTTGCGAAAATTATTTCACAATGCGAATTCACAAAAACCAGAAACACGGGCACAGTAGTGTAATTTTGTAGCATTCAGGAAAAACTACCATTTGCTAACAATTATGCACTGCGCAAACTTTATAAATGACCCCCTTTGTCCCTTAAGCTAATAAAAATGCCTTACTCTTTGAACACAATAGGGATTGTTAGTCCATATATTGAAATTAAGATGGCCAACTATGTCAAAGACATCCAATATCTTGCCAGTTCTACACTTAATTTGCATCTGATTCATTAAGAATTCTGTTGCTTCATTATACATTTTACCTGCATCTTACTTGCTGCTTTCAAAGTAAAACTGCCAGACGTGATTGCCCTTTTTAGCCACCAGTGGGATCACCTCTTTATTTGCAAATATTATCATTGTAACTCTATGAAATACAACATCTAGCCTGAAATTTTTTTATGAGTTAGGATAGTTAGGTTCAGTTACAGGGTGGACTTAAATTCCATTACACACTAAAAGTGAAGCCCACACTTACAGATTTGTAACTGGACTAATCAAGCCGGCATAATTATTTAAATGTATATAAAATAATTTCCGCACATTAGAAAAACCAGCTGGAATGCATGATCGCAGATTTACCGTCTATATGGCTGACAGGTCATTTGAAATTAGCTTTCTAGAGATTTCATTTTAGAACTGTGTTACCAACTGGGAACCTATATAGAAAAAGTCAGTTATCTCTAGAGCTAAATAGTGAAATATATACTGTATTAAAAATATATGTTGCATGCTTATTGTGTGTCAATATTTTATGATAGTGTTAATGTTTATATCTAATTAAATATATGCTGGTCAAAATAAATTCTGTTCAAGGATTAACAACATTGCACAAGTGCCTGGAAATATCAGAATTATTCAAAAGTGCGTGAGTCAGCTTGCAGTTTGCCTTATGACAACTGATTAAACCTGCAAGGGAGATATATACTGGGATTATTGCTTACACCAATCATTTACAGGGTTAATCCAGTTATTCTTCTGAAGGGAGATTCCTGTCAGTTAGATCTAACTACAACTTGCCTGGGTTTGGAACTGTTTAGGCACCTCTAGAAGTCTAGATGTCAGCCATATGTAATAAACAAACATTAAATACATACAGCCGTACTAAACTTCAATTTATATTATCATGTATATTTAATAAGATTTGTTGATGCTTTAAAAGTATACTAATCCAGTGTATAGTAGACTCTCTTTAACCACTTGAGGTGTCATATTACAATCTTCAAGGACAAGGAAAGTCTAAAATAGAATAAGGCTAGAAATGCTGTAATTTGTATACCAAACATAAACATGAATTTACTGCACCACAAGCCTAATCAAACAAACGATTTATGCTTTTAAAGTTGGCCACAGGGGGCTGTCATCTTGTAACTTTGTTAAACATCTGTGCAAGACCAAGACTGTGAACATGCTCAGTGTGATCTGGGCTGCTTACAGATCATCATAAATGATCAAAACAGCACAAGTCAAATAATATCTGCAAGAAGCCAATGAAGCAAGACTGATTAATAATCAGAATATACAGACTGCACTGGGTCCTGTAATCTAATGTGGATTTTATAGCTTTTGTATTGTTTAAAGGTCATGTAACCCCCCCCCATAATAATTTAATTATAATAACTGCCACTCTGGTTCGTTAAAAGGTTAACAGTAAGGATGTATGATCCCACTCATACAGATGCAGCCACTTGGATTTGTGTGTTAAATGTGTCGTGACTAAGGGTTAATTGAAGAAACTGTGTTATCTAAAGTCATCTTAACTCATTTAATGCATTTAACCTTTTCATTAGCATACCAAAGCACCATTGTTTTCAATGGTGAACTCTTTAATTGGATGGGATGCTGTGACACAATATTCTGTGCTAAGTGAGTTAAACGGGATGCCTGAGTTCAATTATTCTGTGTCAAACACACAATCCAAAGTGGCTTCATCTGTATATGCATAATCCCACTCACTCCTGAATAATACCACTCACTCATGCATAATCCCACTCACTCATATGCACAATCCCACTCATACATTTAATCCCACTCACTTATGCATGCATAATACCACTCACTCATATGAATAATACCACTCATACACAAATCCCACTCACTCATGCATAATCCCACTCACTCTTGCATAATCCCACTCACTCATATGCATAATACCACATATATATGTAATCCCACTCACTCGTATGCATAATCCCATGCACTCATGCACAATCCCACTTATACATGTATGAGTGAGTGGGATTACATGTGTGACTGGGATTATGCATATGAGTGAGTGGTATTATGATCATGAGTTGGATTCTGCATATGAGTGAGTGGGATTATGATGTAATACTCATGGCCATAATCCCACTCACTCATAAACATAATCCCTCTCATACATGTAATCCCACTCACTCATACATGTATGAGTGGGATTCACTCATACATGTATGAGTGTATGAGTGGCATTACATGTATTGGTGGGATTGTGCATATGAGTGGTATTATGATCATGAGTTGGATTATGCATATGAGTGAGTGGGATTATGAGTAGGATTGTACATATGAGTGAGTGGGATTATGAATATGAGTGGGATTATGCATATTAGTGAGTGGGATTGTGAGTATGAGTGGAATTATGCATATGATCCACGTTTACATGTAGGAGTGAGTAGGATTACATGTTGGAGTGAGCAGGATTACACATACTTGCTAATAAATTTACATTACAAAAAAAACTTCTGAGCAAGGTTATCAGGCATGGCTGGATATTCAAATATAAATTATGATGTAGGTAATAGAAAATGGCCCTCTCATTGAAGCACATCTTGCACTCAGGAAAGCACTATGGTGCAAGCTAACGGAAGGGAAAATACAGAGACAATGATGCATTATTTGTGGGGAATATATGCCCAACCTAAAGACATGGTAAGGGTTTATAGGGTTTACATGTCCTTTAATACAAACTTTCTCCAACTCTGCAGAACCAGTGGCTTCAGCAAAATATCCTCCAAATAGAATTCCAGTTTATCTATCTGGCTCCGTGATCTGTGTCCCTGCAGCTGGAGTTGGAAACATTAAAGGGGATGTAAAGACAAACATAAAATCAAATACAATGGAAATAGATTTCTTTTTCATTAAAGAATGTAAAATGGGATTTTAGTTTTTTGCCTTTCCTTGTCCTTTAAAGTGTGCAACCCAAAACATCATTGAGGGCAGCGGCAAACGAGGGGGAGGAAAGGAGGCTCAAAGAGCAACCACTGGCAGGGGCTAGTGGAGTGGGGGGAGGAGAAGGGGCAGTGGAGGCTAATGAGGGAAGAAGGTTTGTGACAGTCAGGAGGGGAAGTAGGGGGCAGAAGGGTAGGGGGGCTGGTCCACAACTTGTCCAAAACAACAAATTCGCAGTTTTGGCTGAAGATGCTGGGGAGGAAAGTTCTGAACTGGCGTGTATGGAGCAGGCTGACTCTCAGAGCACCCTGGGAGACATTGGCTCTAATACAGGTGGTGGGGGGAGTGCAAGGAAGGAAAGGCAGGTTCTAGTTATAGGGGCTTCAATTATTAGAAAGGTGGATAGGGTAATCTGCCGTAAGGACCCTACATGCCGAACAGTCTGCTGCCTGCCTGGTGCTAGGGTTTGACATGTGGAGGAGCGAGTGGACAAATTATTGGGAGGGGCTGGGGAAGACCCAGCAGTCTTGGTACACATAGGTACCAATGACCAAGTTAGAGGAGGTGGTGAAGAACGATTTTAAAAAACTAGGAGTAAAGTTGAGAGCGAGGACTTCCAAGGTCATTTTATCAGAGATATTACCTGTGCCACGAGCAACGCTAAGAAGGCAGTGGGATCTTAGGGAGATTAAAGCGTGGCTGAGAGATTGGTGTAGGGAGGAGGGTTTTGGGTTTTTGGAGAAGTGGGCTGATTTGTCAGTCGGCTACAGGCTCTTTGCTAGGGATGGGCTGCACCTCAATTCTGATTGTGCCGCTGTTTTGGGGGAGAAGATGGGTAGACGGTTGGAGGAGATTTTAAACTAGGTGTGAGGGGGGAGGGTTCTATAATAGGTACAGGAGAAGACAGGTTAGATGAGATAGTGGGCAAATGAAGGGAAAATGGGTGAGGAGATTTGGTTGGGGGTACTGTTAAGGACAAGGAGGACCACATGTCATATGTTCAACATGGTACCAGTATTAAATGTATGTTTACAAATGCAAGGAGTCTGACTGCTAAAATGGGAGAGCTGGAGGTGCTGGAGGGAAAATATGATGTGATTGGTGAGGCTAAATCATGGCTGAATGAGTCGCATCACTGGGCAGTTAATATCAGCGGCTATACTTTGTTTCGGAGGGACAGATGCAATTGAAAAGGAGGAGGGGTATGTCTGTATGTTAGGTAGGATTTAAAAGCTTATATAAAGGAAGAGGTTATGTTAGAGAATGAAGGGGCAGAAGTCT
>CM044435.1:107359427-107382849 GCA_024363595.1 Xenopus borealis
TCCGGAAGTTCGCGAACATGTTCGCGAACTTTTTTTCGGCGGTTCGCGCCATCCCTAACACTGACAAATAAGCGCTAGCTTTAGATGCTTTGCGCTTTAGGGAATTTGCCCCATAGTCTTATCCTGACAGATCAGCTTGATTTGCACCACCACCAGTACACAGTCTGGTCAGTGACCTGTTCTTTGGTGAACTCTCCATATGGCTTTGCTTTAAAGGTCTTGAATGGAGGCTCTAAGGTGCAGGGACAATTTGGTCCAATACAGTAGGTATACAGGTCTGCTTTAAAGTGCTTTAAAGGGGAATTATCGCAAAAATGAACATTTAATAAAAACTTCAGCATACTGAAATAAGAAACATATTATTAATTCTGTACTGTTTTTAAAAATAATCAAGTTCATCTTCATCATTCTTCTCTCAGCATCTGTTTCTCTTCATTCTGTCTTTAGTCAGGAGTTGGGAGTCAGATGAATGATCCAATATATCTATTGGAGCCAATTCTATTAAAATCACCAGGCATGATGTCTTTCTACATGTAGAATTTGTGCAAAAAATTAGGTCAACACTGTATAAGGTAAAACATCTGATGGTGTTTATTTTTTTTCCTTTATACACCTTTTTTTGGTTTCTATGATGATTTTTATGATGTAGTTTTTATTCCTAAATTACTCTGTTTACACTGCAAATAATTCACTCTATAATATAAAATTTAATTCATAATTCAAATGTATGTTTTTTAGTTGTAATATTGGTGTGTAGGCAGCCATCTCAGCAGGGCCAGATTTACATAGCGGGCGCCCCTAGGCCCATTGCCGTTTGTCACCCCCATACTCTGCCCTTTATTCACAATTTTTCATAATCAGGACCGGAGTAATGGGGATTGATGCACAGGAAATTAAAAAAATTACCATATCTCCTGCATATCCCCAGTATTTCTGAACCAATGTGGGTGTGGCTGAGCAGCATGCCACCCCCTAAAATCCTGTCACCCTAGGGCCTAGGTGGCCTTTTCACAAATCCGGGCCTGCATCTCTGGTCATTCTGTCTGATCCTGTGCTTTCAGAAAGGTTATTTCTGACAGGCTATAGTTTCCCGTACTCAATGAAACTGAATGGGACGCAGAGGGACATGGGTTTATACTTTTGAGTACTTTCTCTCACTTATGGGAAGTCCTTATAACTGATTCATGTAAATCACCGTCTGAGCCAAAAGGACTGGTCCCGGTTCATAAAGACAATCATATAGATCAGATAATATAATATATCAAAGATTTACGTCCAAAGGCTAATTTATAGTAAAAAAGAAATGTTTATTCAAAAATCACATTAAAATTGGTACATACTGACCCTATATGGCCCACCTCATGCATTTCATACCTTCCGGTACTTAGTCATAGGTGTCTCTGTCAGTTATACTCCAAACACAGTATTTATAATTAGGTAAACCCACCCATGGTTATATTATATTATCTTTATACTACTGAGTGCTGGTTACCTGCCCATTGTTCTGCTGATGGGCTATAGGAGGAGGGTGATATCACTACAACTTGCAGTACAGCAATGAGTGACTGAAGTTTATCAAGTCACATGACTGGGGGCAGCTAGGAAACTTGTCTTTCATGACAGTATCCATTTCATTTTTTAGCTGATCCACATATGATGGAATATGTTTACTTGATAACGCTCTCAATTTGGAATAAAGCCATCACTTGGGAAATCACTTGTATCCGTTGCAACTGCTGGATAAATAACCCCCCACGGAATGATACTTACATGGCAAACCAATGAACTGACCTATCCTATGTATTCCATATAGCCCAGAACTGTATTCTTTTATCGTGTGCTTTCTTGTGACAAACCTCAGTCCAGCTGCACACGTAATATTTTCTGGAATTCATGGCAATAACCCCCAAACACGATTTATGAGGTAAATGACACAGCAAAGCTGATGTTTTACTGGCTGTGTCTGCATCTAATAGCTGAAACTGGTGTTTTATAGAGGTGAACTGTAGTTTAGAAAGGTACTCATTTTAAGCTTTTAATATGTCATGCTCACTCACTGAAAAACGTCTGCAGTTCAAACACAGGTGATCAGGGTTTGGGCAAGAATGGTTAATACAGCCATTTTAATGCCTCTGCAAAAACACCCACTCTTAAAAACTCATTTAACAAAAACACATTTGTACTGGATACGAGGCTGTAACTTTTTTGGCTCTGGAAGGAATGAGTTATCCTTCAAGTACCATTAATGGATGAACATTTCAGGCTTAACAGTCATTCTGACATACAGTGACCTTCCCAGGCTGCAGTCATCTCTTCATTAGAGACGAAGAAGTTCACTGTGCCCATTCATATACATACATTTAATCTACTTGTCCATTAAGGAGTCAAACACCGGGAGACAGTCCAGTCTGCCCCTTTGTACAGACAGCAGCATTGCAATAATACTACATTATAACTTCAAATATGTTTCAGTGAGTGAGGGTCATATATGATGGCATCCCTCTGTTCTGTAAAAAAGACTAGAAGACTACAGAAAAGAATGTACAATATATATCACAGCCCAATGAACAATATAAAATTGCTAAATGTGATCAGTCTTTTACTTTAATTATTAGTTCCAATATTAACTATTTTTAATAGTAACTAATTTTAATACTATTTTTATGGGGACAGGCTTAAATAAAATGAAAAGTACACAATAATAATTGATATATTGCAATGTTACCATTTTATTCCATTTATTATCATGAAAAAAAACATACAAATCATTATGCAGCTTGTCAGGTAACTCCATTTTATACTACAATACTTATTTGGACTCATTTATAACTGCAAGTGCAAAGGGACTTTTCCCAGCAGTTAATTGCACATAAAACCACTTTCATTGCATCTACTGTAAATACACGTCTTTACTTCTGTACTTACAGTACTTTAAACTTCTGTATAGTTGTACTCGATTCCTTCCTGCCTTCAGTTGCTGCAACCCTGGAGCTAAAACCAGCACCTGGTCAGAAGATAGCTCCAGGTTTGGTGCGTAAACCACCACAGCGTAGTTATGCCAAAAGAACAGGGTGCATGTGAAACCTGAACACAAATGATGTCAGACTTTGAAGATATTTGGCATGACTGCACCCTATTTGTGACAAAACATGTGTGCTATTGCATTAATTTTGGCAAATCCGGTGCAGTTACTCAGGGTGCAGCGCAATAGCTTAAACACCCTTTTGTGCCCTTAATGAATATTGTACTTTGCTTACAGTTCTTGTGAACATAAATGAGTAACACTGAAAATTATTTCAATGTTACTGTTTGGGTCTTCTCTTTTAAAATCTGAGACCCTAGGACAGATATTTCCCAGGATAAAGAGTCAAAAACTGCCATAGCCTTAAAATTAAGGGCTGATGATAACACATCAATATGTGAAAATGCCTGTGAAAATGAGTATTTGAATGAATTTGAGGAAAGGCAAAGGAATGGGCACAGTTCACATACATCGTACAACACACTATGGTGACCAAATTGACTTTAACATCATGGCTGTACCATCTTCATAAGGTATTAGTAAGTATTTCTAGTATTTTGGATTTGTAACCTTGTTTCACTAAGACTTCACATGCTTATCACAGCCAACATCAATGTCTCAACTATCTTATCTACATCACCATGCATTTAGTGTTACACGTATCTGGAAAGTATGGTATATACTTTTTTATATATGCACTCCCTCCAAAGAAACAAATCATAGGAATATTAAAATGCAACATTTTCTTATTTCTGGGACTCTGTAGTGGCTTAAAATATTGTGTCAGAGGGCATTAGAATTGTCCAAAGAATCCATTTGGGTCTCCGTAGAATAAATACAAGCCTCCCAAATGAAGCTGTGCTCAGAGTCTGGACAATGGAATCTATCAAAGCAGATACACGTCCATTCATCAGAATGTGTTCAGCTGCTTTGCAGTCGAACATCACTATAGATCAGTCCAGAGTTCTAATACCGCTCTCAATTGTGATCCTTTGTAAGAAATGCCCAAAATGTTTTTACTAAATAATAGTTTGCCCAACCATTTAACATTATATGTCATAGCATTGGGAACATGTTGCTCTTTTATTTGCTTGCCAGAGTGGGAAATGGTTCATAGGGTATTCCAAAATTAGGGCACAATAGGGTATTCCCCTATTGTAGAGTTTTGGTTGGTACCTCCTTGAGTAATGGTCCTGGGAGGTAAGAGTTTGAATGAGATTTACTTTGCTTCTACTTACCTATCCAAGTGCAGCAGCATGTTGAGTTCTATAGGCAAGCATTCCTGTTAGAGTAATGTTTATAATATTTTCTATTTTTAAACTGTTATTTTACAGTTATGTTTAGAATGAAAAGAACAACCAGCTGCCTTGATGCTGCCCAGGTCCTATATAAGACATACTGTATGTCCTGTAGTAAAATATAAATATAGAAAAGGGCCACCAAGGCATGCATTGGTTTGTATCTGATATGAGATATAAGATGGGAAAGAAACTGATAAAAAGATAAAATATTCCTCAATTGTTTTGTTCTTCTTGAATTGCTGCAACACTGTTTTTTTTTAATTTGCAGTCCATGTTGGCTGATCCTCTAATTAACCTTCATTCTATTTGTTTCTTATTCTCTGTGATTTTTCTTTTTTCCACAGTAGGCACGGGTCTGTGAAGAGATGCTCAGATATATTATTCCACTTAGAAGCTCTGTGACTCACTAGGGGTGACAGGCCTTTTTTTAGGTCATTTATCTAATTGCTCTTTGCAGATAAGAATTAATTAGTCCGATTATTTTTCTTGGTTTTTGGATGGATTCCCCATCTGGAGAGCAGAAATTCCTCAGTGTCAGTGATTAATTGCTTAGCCAGAAGCATCCTGCCTTGCATTTGTAATGTATGCCTCCTGATTCCTTAGGTCACATCACAAACCAGCGAGGTTGTAATAAAATTCTCGCCTAATAGTGTTGGGATAAATAATATTACTGTAATTTCATTTTGATGAAGTCTAATAAAAAATTATTTCAGAGAACCCAGTGTTATGATAACCAAGTTTGCATAGTTATGGAAGAACCTGTTGAAAAATGCATAGCTCTTCCAGCCTAATCTCCAATTTCAACTGTTATGCTAATGCCAAAGGACAAATCCACTCTTAATTACCTGTTATTGAATTTCTGCACTTATCAGACCTTTATAAGATACACTTAAAATCTATGAATGGAAAAAGTGCTAATGGTGGGTCTCCAGGGATAATTCTGACACAAAAGTTTCTGTTGTGAGAAAGATTGCACCGCATATTATTCTAGTGATATTCCACCAAGCAATTAAGCAGGGTATACTTGTTTACATAGTTCTAATGACCATATAATTGCCCTTATTTTATTCTCAACATGATTTATTTGATTTTTAAGGAAATGTTTTTTCAGCACATGGTTCTTGGTACTGGTTTAAGCTTTAGTTCAAGAAATATAATATGCAGTGGATAAAGGTGAAAGGTTCCTTTGAACATTTGCCAGACAGGCGACAAACACATTGAACTCTGGGTGTTCCAGGACCAATAGAAATTTTAGTTAAGAAGCATTAACCCTGTGGTTAATGCATTATATGAATGGAATGGAATAGAATCATATTGCAGACGTTGGATAATTATTGCATCAAACAGGAACAAAAAGGCATTAAGCTTACAGCCTTGGACTGGAAAATGTCAGAGGGGCTGCTGTAAGATGCCTTAGAAATTCACTATTTATTTCACCTGTGAGGGCATTCCTCTGTACCTGAAATGCCAGGGTCTATTTTCAGTCTCATTCTAAACCTGGCAGCAACCAATGGGTAACAAGTAGAAGTGTCTGCTGTACCAGTGATTTTCAGACACAACTACTCCTTATCCATTGGCTATTTCTCCAGACAGTAGATTTGATAGTCCTCCTGATAAAAAGAGGCTCAGAGCTAAAATCTGCCAAACTTTATTGTAAAATATATTTTTTAAAATAAAAATGTTAACAAAAAAAATATATTGAAAAGTAATTTGTTCCCATATTCCTCTGACTCATTTAATTTAGAGGGAGGAACAAGACAGGGTTGCCCCTTGTCACCAATATCATTTATTCTCGCTCTCGAACCCCTAGCAGCATTAATTAGAGAGAATGTAAACATAACAGGCCTAAAAATACACCCAGAAGATCATAAAATGTGTTTATTTGCAGATGACATACTTATGTTAATAAAAAAAAACCTCACTACCCTACCTAACCTATTTAACATAATCAACACATTTACAAAACTGTCAGGCCTCAAAATAAACTATTCAAAAACCCATGCCTTAAACATCTTACTCCCAAGTTCAACAACTTAAACTGAACTTTAACTTTCAATGGCAACCAATAAAAAGTTTACTAAAAAAAAAAAAGTAATTTGTTTATATGTTTGCTAAGAAAATGTGGCCCCCTTCAACAGACAACTTCAGGGGAATGGGGTCAATGTGTATAAGGTTGTCAAATAAGTACCAGGACATAAACAATTCCTTGTAGAGAGGCTGCAATCGGTGATGGGCACTGGTTGATGACTTGTTCTGATGCTGTGGTGTAAAATCTGTCTACTGCAAGCAAGGGACAAGACATTCTCTTTTCAATAACAGGCATGTCACTTTCAACTCTTGGTTCTCCAGGTAGCTAGAATGTACTTTTATCTAATTGCAATAGATTTTACTATGCTCAGAGAGAGAGAGAGAGAGATTAGTCACCTTGATTGTTTCCAAGTTACTATACAAGGTAGATGTTAGATAGCTAAATGCCATCCGTTAGGTAGCCCTGCATCCCTGATTTGGCCCTATAGCCAACCTTTACCCAAAGGTAAAGTTAGGTTCTGTTGGGAGTTGAACTGAGAACCTCCTTGTTAACTATTCACCATAACCACCGGGCTTTAAGAGCAGCCATCAAGCTCTAGTTTCCCATTCCTTCTCTTTTTCATATGTTCATAGGTTATCTAATATCACCCCAAGAGCCTTATAGATCAGTTAGGGACAGCCAAGCAGAGCTAGTTGCGCCCTATTTAACACTAGCTTCTACCTTACTTCCTTGCTTCAGCATTGGGCTAAAAGCTTAAGTATTGTGTTTTGCTCATACTGCTACATATTGTACATGTGCACAACCACACAAGACCTAGGCATACTATAAGGGTCAAACTTTTAAAGAAAAATGTTCATACTGACTAATGAGGTAGAAAAGGCACCTTACTGAGAAGCACACTAATCTTACAGGGACGGACAACTACAGCAAGCAATAATCCAGGACCTACAAGCTAAATACTCATATGCTTAACGACTGTGGTTTGGTTCTTTATTGATAGTAATGCATGCTTAATGCTTGCACATAAGTACTTTCTACCAGACAATGTTTTGCAGATAATTTGTAATTGGTATTATTTTGCTTTAGGGACAGTATTTCCCAACAATATCCATTAACATTATATTTATTGGCTAGCAGATACAGGAAGGGCCAAGCTGCTGGAGATGCCCATTCAATATAGACTTCCAAAACAAGACTCCAGTCTGTTTAACCTATAACCAATGAAAATGACACTAAACCCCAGGTAAGCTGTCTACAGCTAGGATCTTGATGGATAAAAGTCTTTCTTTATGATTTTCTTCCAAGTTAAATTGAAAGTTAGCTCTTTATGTGGAGAGTCTGTCTTAAGTGACCTGCCCTTTTTAGTGTTTGCTTTTAGTCTTAGGCACTGGTGCAATGGCCTCCAGGGGGTTCCCTTTCTTATTGCAGTAAAGGGATTAATGCAAAGAAGAACATTTATTCCAAAGTAAAGACATTGTTTGCCATTTCACAGTACAGGAAAATAGAAGAATGAATGCTACACACTGCCTGCGTGTAAATTATAGTGACCTAAATACAAGCTATTTATCTCATCCAACATAACTCTGTTAAGCTTTTTAGTATCCACTTATTTTACTGAATTATTCATTAGCCCTCGTATAGACTTGATCATTGCATGAATGCTTTTTTCAAAGGCAGCTAAATTACCTCTGGTGGCACAGAAGGACAGAGATGGCTTACATTTTAGAAGCATTTAGGGCTTATTTAAAAATTTTCCTGGTAGAGCACTATAGGGCACAAAATTGCACCCATTTACAGAGCACTTGTTCCTGGGGCAATTGTATGTGCATGCTGCACTTTGCACCTTCCATGACCTTCAAATTCCAGTGAAACGTCTAGAGTGCTGCTGAGTGGCAAGAATAACTGCACATGCCCAATGATGTACAAGCTAATTGGCATGGCAGTGGACATCTACTGTATGTCCTGCCTACTATATGCAGTGTAAGCAAGTTCTGTTTATTGAAAGCTGCTACAGCTAATTTTTAGTGATGGGCGAATCGGCGAAAAATTCGCGAATTTCTCCGGAAATTCGCGAATTTTTCGGCGAAGCGAAACGCGCCCGTTTCGCCCATCACTACTCATTTTGTTCTGCTTGGGAGCATTTGGGGGCAACATAGGAATTGCAAGGGGAAAGGTGCATTTCATATCATCCTGCTGAACATTTGAAGAATGCGCAGAATGGGTGCTAGTGGTTTTTAAACAGTGTAATAGGGAGACAAATAAGGAAGGACTTCACTCTCCTTGCAATTTAGGTACTTTATGACCCAGTTCCAATAGCACTTCACTTTAGCTATTGCAGTTCTAGGCCTTACTAAGGTACCAGGGGAATAACTATCCAAGAGGAGAGGCAGGACTGTATACTGGAAACTGCAATCCCTGTGAATACTGAATGGATATCCAGTAATGGATTGCAAATCTAATATACTGGAATTCACCACAAATTACAGAACACACTAACTGGCTCTCCTCTTGGGTAGAATTGAACAGTAACTAAGCTGGGGTGACTGGCCCCAATGGGCACTTGAACCTGAGACTCTAAGATACTCTGCTCAGAGAAGGGACCTGACTAATGAAAGTTCTGGTTCTTATAAAGTTATTCCCTAGCTCCCTAACTGGGCCATTTTAGGCAATAGCTAGTGGAGACCTATTTACTAAATATATAGTAGCACTTTAATAAATACATATAGTGTGTCAGTACAAGGTTAAACTGTACCTGGGTATATCCGCATCATGTGTATAATACACATACAAATGTTGCTGGTGCTGTCATTTGACCAAGTCCACATGGGTTGGGTGAAGAAAGCAACGTGAAGAGACAGCAACAGCAATAGAATTTTAACGTTAAACGTGTAATGAATGATGTTGAAAGTGTCAAGAGAGAGGAATGATGTAACCCAAGCAGCTAATTTATCAATCAACAACTATTTTGGACCATATGATCAGATGAACGTACGTATCACCCCAGCCAGGTCTGGCATGAATTCATAGGGTCCAGAATAGAAAAGTAATTTGAAGGATACAGAATCAAGGCATTTTTTTCACAG
The DNA here is from genome assembly GCA_024363595.1 of Xenopus borealis. Classification (NCBI taxonomy): domain Eukaryota; kingdom Metazoa; phylum Chordata; class Amphibia; order Anura; family Pipidae; genus Xenopus; species Xenopus borealis. The sequence continues at coordinate 107,368,863 of CM044435.1, forward strand.
AAGAGTAAGAAATTTGTAAATGAGATAATGGATTGTTGAGTTCTTAGGGCAAACTATTTAGGAAGCCCAGTGCATCCTGGGGAAGGTTTTGAGTGACAAGGGAAATGAATAATTGTTAACACTGGTATGGTAGCTTATAGGGATAGCGTAACAGTGGAATTGAAACAGAATATTGTAAAGGTAAAATGTCCTGTCACAGCTAGTTGTTACATACAAATCATACATAGACAGATCAAACCAAACTTGCACCATGATCTCATCCTTCATCCAACAATCACAGTTGTATTGCAAGTAGTCATGAGCAAGGGCAGTATAAAGCTTTATTCCACTATAATTACACCAGTATATTCTCAAAACAGCCACAAAATGTTGCTGGAAAAAAAATTTGGCTGCAGAAAAAACTCAGACCCAAAGTATTTTGCACATAAAACGTCACTGCAAAAAAAAAAACAATCTACCCCAAAAAAGGTTTCTATCGAAAAATGGCAATAGTCTCCAATGTCCTTTGCAGAGAAAAAGTATTTGCAAAATTACTGTAAGTTGCTGCACAAAAGTTGCTGCACAAAAAACAGACTTTTTTCATAAATGTTTGCTGGTTTGTACATTTTTCAGTGGTTTTGCAGGCGAAACAAATGAAACATATTTGCTCATCACTAGTTGCAAGATGAGCTTGTCTGGCTACGGGAGCCCTAGGAATGAAAAGGATCCTATACCTGACTTCAAATCATAATTGTGATTCTGATGTCCAGCAAACCTATGCTGTGACATCATCTTTCTTTTAAAATATAAATTATTTGCTCTGTTTTACTTCCTCTTCTCTTCCATCTAAAATGACTGCTCATTTGACTACCATGGTGCTTCTGTGAAGTAATCACACTGTGACTTACAGTGTCATATTCAAAATAAAGGACATGAAGGACTTAGATTCAATGCCAGTCTGTAGGTCTTCCTGTGTTAAATTCGAAGTTAAAGCCAAGGCACCCAGGGCACTTCATTTTTGTCCCAGTTTGGAATCAATACTACATACTGGGCATTATAGTTTAGATATATCAGAGACACAATGAGAAGAAACATAGGTATACATGAAAGGAAAAGACGAATGTAGCAGATGGTCTGCAAATCTGCAGTAATGTGGAATTGAAACTTTTCATCCAAATACATTCTGCACCCTGTCTCTGTTGGCTCAAGAGAAAAATGCATGTAAAAGCACAAAATGAGATATTGTATTGTACAAAAATATTTTAAGTAAATATATCAGGGATTTCCAGTTGTTGCTGAACTACATTGCCAGGAGCCCTGCTCTAACACTAACCCTGAACGGCACTATGATACATTGTCCCTTCAGAATAATAAAGTTGTAGGGATGATTGTTTTGCTGCGTTGCAATTCCCCTATACCTAGCTTTGTTAGGCTGCTTTTTTTTGGACAGACGCTTACCTTTGAAATAAGTCACAGAAAAACTTGCCAAGGCAATGAACTCTTGCTATAACCCTCAGCCCATTTGTCACCGTGATGGCCTGACGAGGAGTGACATTTACAAACCCAGAATGAGAGCACATCCATTTCACCGGTCTGACACTCTGATATAATAACTATTTACCTTGAGAAAGAGCGGCTGAGATTTCCGATTCTTGTGAATCTTCTCACTTTGGCACTTATTTTCTCACTCTGTCAAACAGCTCCAGATTAATGGAACAATTTGTTCAACAAATCATATTAGTACAAAGCACACAGGGCAAAGGAAGGGAGATGGGAAGCCGAGATTCTGTTATACTCATTCAAGTCAGCAGTGCTACCTCTGCAAATAAAAATGCAGTTATGCCTGACATTTACAAAGGTATAATGTAAAAGAGAAATGGCTAATGACTTTGGACAGTTGAGAGATCACTTTGAAAGAAGAGCAGAGCTGAAGAGAGAATGAGATAAAGTTACACCTAGAGTCCCTTCGGGCAATGGCTCTGCCACATGAAGGTTGAGGGAGGCAATTAAATAGGGGGATAATTAAAAGGAACTTCACAAATAACCCCCTTTTGTTCAATAACCCATAATCACATTTTGGACAGTTTGGGTCTAGTTCAGGAGAGATTTCTGTGTTTATCATGAATAATGTGTTCAATTCCTATAAAAAGTCTCAAGTAGTTTTGCAAAAAAATTTGAATCAGAAATTAAGGTGGCTGTCAGTATAAATGTTACAAATATTTGTTTCTACTTTCTCCAACAAAAACTAATACCTTAAAAACTGGCAACTACAGGTAAACAAATTGAATTTTTTTACGTATATGTTTTATTGGGTTATATTTTCAAACCGGACAGGAAAATAAAAGGAAAAAAGTAGAACAGTCTCCAATAACTCATCAGTAGAATAGGAGAAAATGTATAAAAAATAGAAAACAGAAAAGTTAGATGGAAAGGTAAAAGTAAAGCAGGATTGTAGTGAAGAGAAAAAACGCAGAACACAGAAATGAATGGCTGCCGTTTGGCAAGATATCAGTATATAGAAAGACATATCAAGTGATTATGGATACATTGAGAAAACTCTATACAATATAAAAATTGACCACATTTTGTAAAATGAGTTAGACCATTGATTGGAGGTATTGGGAAAGTATCTACATGGAGCCCATAAGTTCTTTTTCTAGGTTTCTAGTAGTTTTACCAAAATAGCATTGGTTTTGATTTTTTATATCATTTGGTAAATTGTAGGAGTTTCCACTGAACAAAATCTTCTCGCTATGTTCAGTCTTCACATAAAAAGTAGGATTATACTGTATTAAAGGGGTTGTTTACTTTTGAATTAAAGGTATTCTGTCATGATTTTTATGGTTTATTTTTTTATTCAGCTTTGTGCAATATGTTGGCGCTAGGAAATATATGTTAATATTAATAATAATTACACTGTTTACATTGCAAAAATGCTCTTTGGAGAAAGAACCAGAACTTCAGGATAGAACTTCTTTGAGAAAGCTACTGTTTCTCTCCTTCCCACTGTATTATACCACAACATGATTTGTGCTCCCTAGTAGAATAGCACCCAAGTAAAGTAATTAGCAATGCAAAATTCTTCAGCAGAGGTGTTGGATAGCTGCCATCTGGTTAGCTGTCCATTGTTTTGTTGATAGGCTGCTAATGGGCTGTTGGGGAGGGAAGGGAGGTGGGTGATATCACTCTAACTTGCAAAGTAGCATTAAAGAGCTACTGAAGTTTATCAGAGCACAAGTCACATGACCTGAGGTCTCCTGGGAAACTGAAAATATATCTAGCCCCAGGACAGATTTCAAATTTAAATATTTAAATAAAAAAATCATTTTGCCCCTTTAAAAATGTATTTCAGTGCAGAATTTTTCAGAAGAAGCCCTATTAACTGGTGCATTTTGAAAAAAAAAACATGTTTTCCCATGACAGTATCCCTCTAACTTTTAGTATGATGTGTAGGCCAGCCCAAAACCAGCGGGACCCATGGGGCAGGTGGGTTCGGCTGACTCCTGCACTAAATCTTTGGGTCTCGGGCAGGTCTCCTGCTCTCCCTGGCGTTGCGGGAATCTGGCACCTAAATTTAAAGACTCAAGCCCACCCCTGCCACTTTTGTGACATCACTGAGGGGCAGGTCTATAAATAAGGGAACAACAGTGGGCTGGACCGGGTGTGGATTGGGAGGGGGCTGGTTAGGGTCGGATGCGTGTCAATAATTTCTTGACCCACATATCACTAGTATTCAGTTGTTTATTACTTGTAGTTTTAGGATTATTTGGCTTTTTAAGCAATTTTTTATTCAGCAGTAGTGATGGGCGAATTTATTCGCCAGGGCCGAATTCGCGGCGAATTCCCACGATTCGCCGCTAGCGAATAAATTCGCGAATCACCAGCGAAATTTCGCCAAAAAAACGAGTTGCGCCGAAAATGACGCGGCGCGCCGAAAATGACGAGCGTCAAAAGCGTCCCGCGACTCATTTCGCGAATTTTTCGCGGGAGATTCGCCCATCACTATTCAGCAGCTTTCCAATTTGAAATTTCAGCAACCTATTGGTAAAAAATATCCTAGCAACCATGCATTGCTTTGAATTAGAGGCTGGAATATGAATAGGAGAGGGGTGAGTAGAAAAATGAGTAGTAAAAAGTAGCAATAACAATAACTGTGTAGCCTTACAGCGAATTTGTTTTTAGATAGGGTTAGTGACCCCCATTTGAAAGCTGGAAAGTGTCAGAAGAAGAAGGCAAATAATTAAAAACTATGAAAAAGCCATTCTATACATGTTTAAAGGTAACTTAAAAGTGACCCAACCCTTGCTTTTGCTAGTTTTGGAAACAATTTCCGAAAAGGACAGTTGTTAGGTCAGGACAAAGTCTCTGAATCTTACATAAAATTCTGGATGAAGGAGCCAATTTGTGCCACAAAAAAAAAAAAAGAATGACATTCTTCACAATTAGTGATGGGCGAATTCCCGCGATTCGCCGCTGGCGAATAAATTCGCGAAACGGGCAAAAAAATTTGCCGCCAAAAATTTGCCGCGAAAAATGACGCGCGACTCGTTTCGCGAATTGGCGAAAATTCGCGAATTTCTCTGGAAATCCGTTTCGCCCATCACTATTCACAATCTGACAAAAGTAAGAAACAATTAAAATGTTTTTTCATGAATTATGGCATAAAAAGGTGAATAGATGTTATGGTTTATGTTATATTTATATAACTGAAGGAAGCTACAGGGGAACTGTTACTCCTTTGCATGTATAAGTAGAGCTCTGATATGGCTGAAGGCCTATAGAGCTGTCTGCAAGGTTATCAGGATGGCAGCCAGTCAAAAGAACATTATTTGCTATTGGCAACATAATTACAAATTTCCCCTGAAAAATGGCTACAGGGGTTAAAGGAGGGGTTGTTCACCTTCTAACACTTTTTTCAGTTCAGTTGATTTCAGATCGTTCACCAGAAATAAAGACTTTATCCAATGACTTTCTATTTTCTTTGTGTGATAATTTTTCTAATATTCAAGTGTAAGTCAATTTTTTCCCAATTTTTTCAAACGCAGCTCTGGGTGAGGGGGGGGTCACAAAATATAAAATGATGATTCCCAATTCAGTAGCTTGGTTCTGGCGAAGTAGGTGGTCGAATAAAAATTTTAAGTAATTTGACCATCGAATAATCGAATATTCGAATAAAATTTTATTTATTCGAATTCGATGGTCGAATTTGCCTAATTTGCATATTCGAAGATTCAAATTCGAATTTAATTAAAATTTGATCAAACTTCTAATTATTCATGTGAATTTAGTAAATCTGCCCCTTATATCTTTCTCGCTGCTGAGCAGAATCTCTGAGTTTCATTAAAGGCAGCTAGTTAGAATTGAAACAAAAGTTGCTAATATTCCACATTTATGACACTCTGACCTTGCCAACCTGATTGTTCCATCTCAGCCTGTTAGTTACAGTTTCTAATGCTAACGGACTCCTGCTGCACAAATATGGCAGCCTCCTCATACAGGAGCATGGGGCAGCAGACAGGTAATGTAAAAGCATCATGCAAATACAAAGTTAGAAGTAGCTTTAAAAGCCAATATTATAATAGATGTAAAAAAAAAGTTGAATTTGAGGTGTCAGTATCTCTTTTAGAAATCCATGTAAATATTTAATAAACCCAATAGGCTGGTTTTTCTTCCAATAAGGATTAATTATATCTTAGTTGGAATCAAGTACAAGGTACCATTTTATTATTAGAGAGAAAAAAGAAATCAATTTTAAAAATCTGGATTATTTGATTATAATAGAGTCTATGGGAGACAGCCTTTCCATAATTCTGGGTTTTGTGATAACTGATCCCATACCTGTACTTTTATTTTAACGAACATGTATTGAGTGACTGACACAACAGATCTGTTGACCAAAAAAAAAGAAAAGCTTCAAATCTTTACCAAACCATTGACACCTATGTCTGTCTGTAGACTTAGGGTTGAATCAAGCAAATAGCTAATACTATAACACTTTGAAAATACACAGGAGAGAGAGGTTTAACTCTTCTTCTGCCAGGGACGAATACTTCATTGCTTTGGAAGTCAGTTTTGTCTACTTTGCCAAGAAGCACTGCTCAGCAGGCTTCTCTAAGTTATGAGACATATCTATATAGCAGCACAGATCAAATGTGAAGTGAATAGGGTACATTGTGAATTTTCCATACAGATGGACTGTGACCTTTAGAGAGGGTGCCCAGGAGTGCACTTTTGATTCCAGACTGTTTTGATGTAATATTCTGGCATTAGAGATACACTGGTCTTGTGGACCTGACATTTCTCTGGGTTTTGCTTCCTATTTCTTCTCCATCCCTACTGCACCCAGACATGTTTGATGGACCAAACAAATACTCCTTTTTATTTATTATATATGTATTTTTTGTTTAGATGTTTAATATGTGATTTTTTTTTCATGCTGCATTCTATTTGTTGTTAAGGATATAATGCTAAATGTGAAAAAATTACAAATATCTATAATCTTGCCCTTTGGACAGTGGAACAAGGGAATCTTTGATCAGGGAGAAACAATTCTGCATATGTGTTAAATTCTTGTCAGTATCTGTTTTTTTAATGGTAGAACTGTGCAATTAAAGCACAGAAAAAGAATGGTAAAATCCTAGGTTTCGCCAAAGCAGTGGTATCCACCAATTTCTTGTTTTTTTTAAGAGTGCTGTCCATCATAAGAAACATTGCATGCTCTGGTCACCTTATGGGCTGCTGTTGGGCTATTTGCACCTTAATTTACTGTACATGTTTTATTGTAAGTTCTCAGGCCCGCAATCAGGGGGGGACAGGGGGGACAAGTGTCCCGGGCCCCGGAGCTGAAGGGGGGCCCGGCAGCGCTGCAATTTTCAAAGAGCCGGGCCCCCCTTATGAGCACAGTAGCGAGCTCTCGCCTCGCTGAAGTCCTGCGCAGAATGCGGAAGTGCCGAACCTTTGCGAAGTCCTGAAGAGGCGGAAAGACCCGAAGTCACGAAAGGAGCCGACACTGAAGTCCTGAAGCGGCGAAAATACCCGAAATCACTAAAACAGCTATAATTGAAGTCCTGAAGCCACGAGTTCAATTCTACTGACACCAATGTGTTTTTTTTTTAAATCCTCTGGCCACCAATTTTTTATTTTAATACTCTAATGGCCCCTGCACCAATTTTTTTAAAAAAATATTTTTTTGGGGCCCCAATTTTTTTAACTTCTCGGGGGGGGGGGAATTAGCGAAACGAGTCGCGGGACGCTTTTGACGCGCGTCGCGTCAACTTTGGCGCGTCACGACGTTTCCATTAATCCTGACAGCCCTAGAAGTTAGTAAATCAGAAGAATTTTTACTTAAAATGTATTTATTTATTAAGAACCTCAAGGTTTACTTGTTGAAGTATACCGCTTCACTCTAAACCGTACTGACTATGGTGTCAGTACTACATTTTTGATACTGTTTAAAAATATATTGATGGTCAACTATACTGTTTGCAGTTGTCAATGGCAACCCCATAACTCTTTTGATAGATCAGATCACAGCACAGTTTTCCATTTCTCCTCAGGTGGCAACATTTCTGGATCCTTTATCAACTCTACTTTCATTACTTCCTCACAAGCTCGCATTCAAAACTTTGCAAGGGCTGCACCCCATCTCCGCAATTCTCTACCATAGTCTATCTAACTTTCTCCCAACCTTTCTGCTTTGAAAAGATCTCTTAAAACACACTTAATCCTACCCTCACTCTGTTTAGCTACCAAATGCAATAACATATGTTACATCTCTCACCTGCTCATTTCTGATTGTGCCCACACGTGTCTCATTCCCGTCCCCTTTAGATTGCAAGGTCTTTTGCACAGGGCCTTCTGCACCTTTTGTACCTTTATGACTGTAACTCAATATGAATGTTCTATGTATGTAATTCATGTGATTTTTTTGTATAAAACATTATTTTACAGCGTTGCACAATACACTCTGAATGCACTCTGAAAATAAATATTGATAACACATATAACAATAAAACTGATCTGGAATCCATTATTTGTATACCCTAGCATGTTACTGACCCTTTTGCCTATTAGTGAGGTATTTAACACAACTAACAACTTTCCCAGTCTCTTTTTGCCTATGTCCTTACCTTTTTGAAAAATGTTGCTAGCACCAAATTCAAAGTGAGCATATATTTCTCCGAATAAAACACAATTTCTTAGTTCAACTACTATTTTAAATTATTATTTTAAATGGTTTGCAAATCATACCATTCTCTTTCTATTTAAATTTTACACAAAGACCTATTTGTTTTTGGAAATGGAGTTGTACATCTAATATTTAAAACCGATTTCCTTTTGCTCTGCAATAATTAAACACTACCTAGTAGTTGATGGTAACTAGGCTACATAAATCCATACTGGTGGCAAAACAATACTATTTATTAATATTTATATATTTTTAACAGACTTTAGGTCGGACAAAAAATACAGAAAGGTTCCTAATCCAGAAAATCCCACAAGCATTCCAAATAATTGATCCTATACCTTTAATATAAGACTAATAGTATAGAAGTAATAGACATGGGATCAATTATCCAGGATGCTTGGGATCTGTGGTTTTCCAGTCTTTCTTTCTGTATGATTGTTTTGCTAACCAATATTTAGTTAAGATGCTTGGTAATCATTAAGTAAAATGCAGGGTTTTATTACTGTAGAAATAAAAGAAACCATTAAAAAAATAAAACTTGGTATTCCCTTATTTCAGAGCTTTGTGGCTATTAGGTTTCCAGATAACAGATCTCATACACATAATAAAACACTTGGGGGCAGATTCACTAAGATCCAAAAATTCACCAGCGTAGGCTTCACTAGCGTTCGCCGCACTTCGCCAGGCGAATTTTCGGCAGCACTACGCAAATCCGCTAAAGAGCGAATTTACGCTCAGGACGGCGAGCGGTAGCGTAGTTGCGCTAGTGTTACTTCGCTAGGCAGAGCGCTCTTACGCTAGCGAAGCCTAATTTGCATACAGTGGGAACTTTAACTTATATTAGAAGTATATGTTACAGCCACTACATTCCACTACACAAGTAGGGATGGCGCAAACGTCGGAAAAAAAGTTCGCGAACACATTCGCGAACTTGCGTCAAAAATGCGAACGGTTTGCGAATGTCGCGAACCCCATAGACTTCAATGGGAAGGCGAACTTTAACAGCTAAAAAAGACATTTCTGGCCAGAAAAATGATTTTAAAGTTGTTTAAAGGGTGCAACGACCTGGACAGTGGCATGCCAGAGGGGGATCAAGGGCAAAAATTTATTATAAATGGTTATTACAGCAGTCAGCACACAGATGAGAATGAGATCAGAAGAGATCAGTGCCCACAGCAGCTACATACAGAGCACTGCAGTAGAAGGTAGATTACTAGCCAGCAAAGCTACCTAACCTAAAATGTCCCTCAAATCCCTGCAGACTTGGCCAGTTCATGTATAAATACCCCTAGCGTTCACAAAAGATGGCCAGTTCATGTATAAATACCTCAGAGTTCACACAAAGATGTTAAAGTGGCCAGTTCAGGTATAAATACCCCTAGAACTCATAGCAGAATGGCACAGTTATTTTCCATGATTTACTACATTCACAGCTCCCTGGCTTTGACTGGAAAGTGGACCAGTAGCCAGCACATCATCCAGGCAAAACTAAAATACAAAAGCAGAGCCACTGACCATGTGGGTGGGAGGGTGGTGAGCAGACTGCAGGCTGCAGTATTTGTGTTATAGCAGCTCCTTCCTTTTTCTTTTTCCCTGTGCTGAAATCAGGGAACTGTCCATTGGAAGGGGAGTGGTCCAGGGGGTGTGGGGGTGGTCCAGGAGGGAGAGCTTCCTGATTGGCTGCCATGTATCTGCTGGTCTGAGAGGTGAGAGGGCAAAAAAAAAGCGACAACTAACGCGAACCCAAAATGGCGAACGTCGCGCGACGTTTGCGAACTTCCGGCGAGCGCGAACAGCCGATGTTCGCGCGAACAAGTTCCCCGGCGAACAGTTCGCGCCATCCCTATACACAAGCCCAGGAAACCTTTAACAAATTAAATAAAGTTGTCCTATTGCCCTAAACATGTGCCCCCTGTATAGTTGTGTTGCCATATGTTAGGAAATGTCAGGGGGGAAGAAGGGTAACCCCCCAAAAAAATTATCAATCTTTTTCAGACTATCACCCTCCTATGCTAAAATACGCTAGCGTTTTTTTGTGACATTTTTTTTTCACCCTCCTATCTATTGTATTGAACTTCGCCTGGGCTGACCAGGCAAAGGAAAATGTTCATCCTTCGTCAGTGCGCAACTTCGCCTGGCGTGAGGGTGCTAAGTTGCGCAAATCTACTTCGCTAGCGAAAATTCGCCAGAGTCTGTGAAGTTGCAAAATGACTTCACGCTGGCGAATGAGCGCTAGCATTAGACGATTCGCGCTTTAGTGAATCTGCCCCTTAACCTTTTCAGTTTCACAATTATCTCTTATACATTTTGATTAGCGAGTTAAACCCACCAAAGCTGATAATTTTATTTCTCCTAGCCTAAAATATGCTAATAGTTCCACTAACACATCTTCCTTATCTTGTTTATTATATTGTAGACAATGAATTCCAGCAGCCACACACAAAAATACAATAAGTTTTTTTTTTCTGATTTAAAAAATGCGATGTGCCAAAGTTGGCAGCATATGCGAATCATTATGCAAAAAAAGCATTGTTTATTTCTGTTAATCCAATTACCATTGTATTGCGCCCTTTGAGTCCTTGAAGCCGATAAAAGCATTCCAAGTGATACACCAGGGATCAGCACGCATGCATATTATGTGACCTCGTGCGGGATTGACAGCAATTATTTTCAGCGTTACATGAGACTTTAGAAATACTTAGAGAGCAGTAAAGACTGAATTGTTTCCCACCTTTCCTGTAGCTTTGGGATGCATCATAAATTTTAAGGAATATAAACCTCAGTATGTGTATGTGTGTTAGTGTGCAGGTGGGGCAAGGAAGAGCAGCCTCTTTCAGACAAGTTATGCTGATCTTTCATTTAGCACAGCTTTGGTAACTTTCACTGTAATGTCAGAGAAGTTCAAACAATAAAGCCCTGTGTCAGACCAAGTAGGAAGGGGCTTATCTTTTGATCCCAGAACTTCCCTTGAGTGTGTGTTTAGGAGTCCACGTGCAAATCCTCCCTACAGGAAAGGTCTATTACAGCCCAATAAAACACCTCTGACTTTCAGCACTGAATGAGAGTAGAACAATCTGCCAGCTGCAGGGATTTCCCATTGATTCCGTTTGTACAGGCGCGGACCCTCTATCTCTTCCTGTAAGGGTGGTGGCAAAGGAGTTGCAATGTCCCGGCCTCAGGAAGCCAGCCGTCCATCAGAACCTGTTCTATAGGGCGTGGGTGCACAGCTAGCATATTTGTTTGGTGGCCACAGTACCAACACGCGCAGGCTAAGCACTTGGAAAACAAAAGGGGGATGTCTGGATCAAACACCAGGAAATGAAGCAGCATGAGGACTACAGATCAGCAGGGCAAAGACAGGCGCTTTCTCTTTACTCTATTGTTCAACAGAAAAGGAAAAACTAAGAGGAGTTGAAAAAAAATGTACCGCATCCTGAGTTTTCATATCAAGAAACCAGCAAGAAAAACAATTACCTATTCTTGAGCTTTATAGCCATGATAGAAAAAAAGCTATATGTCAAAGTCAATTAGAGTTAATTGACTAATTGAACACTAGCTGAACACTTCATTGGACTGGGAAAACTTGGTTTCTTCAGCTAAAAGAAAGGAGGTGGCAGTTCAAGTGTTTTCCAAGCTCATATGAGCTTTTTTTTGAGTATTTTTTCAGATAGTTAATCTTTCTCAAGCTTAGGTAAGATAATTAATTTAGCTCAGAATTCTGATTTTCTTTTTAAATAGACCTTTTATATATATCACAAAATTTTCAGGATTTATGAAACCCCAAGGATGAAAAATCACTCTTTACAGCAGTAAAGAGTGACTGAAGTGTATCAGAGCACAATGACTTGGGGCAGCTGGGAAATTGACAATATGTCTGGCCCCATGTCAGATCTCAAAATGAAATATAAAAAATTGGTTTACTCTTTGAGAAATGGATTCCAGTGCATAATTCTGCTGAAGCAGCACTATTAACTGATGCATTTTGAAAAAAAAAAAACATTTTTTCCCATGACAGTATCCCTTTAAAATACGGCATCTCAAACCTTTAGCAGAAGATCTGTGTATACAAAGATGCCCCAGTAGCCCCATCTTCTTTTCTGCTGATTCACTGCACATGCTCTGTGCTGCTGTCACTTACTGAGCTTAGGGATCAACTCAAAATATACAGTACACATAGAATAGAAGTGTTACAGTAAAAGGCAGATTAGTAATTAATACAGATTACTACATGACAGCACAGAAACCAGAGCAACTAGCATCAGAATGTAATAATCATCCCTGTAGCAACAGCTTATATATTAGGCCAACCTGCTGCTTGATCATTTGCTACAACCTCTAAGCTTAGCTTCTCAACAGCTGCTCAGAGCCCACTGAGAATGTGAGTGTCACAGACACTTTCCAAGATGGTGACCCACTGTGACAAGTTTGAAGTCCTGGATCATTACTGCTATTGAGAAGCTGAAACTTTAGGCTCATACAATAAGTTCAATATATAAAACATGGCATTTTTAGTCCTATTCATTTTTAGGGTTTCCTTCTACTTTAAGAGAAAAGGAAAGTAATAATTATAATCATAGATATTCTTTAAAAAGTTCTAGGTTCACTGCAATTATAACTAGTGATGTGCGAATCTACCCAGTTTCGCTTCGCTGAAAAATTTACGAAACGAGTCGTGACACGTCAAAAACGACGCGTGACTTGTTTTTTCCAGCGAATTTTCACCAGGCGAATTTTTGCTGGCGTTTTGCAAATTTATTCGAATAAATTCGCCCATCACTAATTATAACACATTTCCTCCATAACTGAATAGGTCACACATAATAATTTAAATATGTACCATACATATGGTAAACGTTATATGTATTCTTTTTATTACCACTAATGGTAATAAATTGCCACAAAAATTATTTTTGTATACAACTCATTAACTGTCATATTGAAGAGCACTATAAATATATACCCAGTTATAATAAAAGCACATTTGTACTTCATTAAAAAATGTAAACAAAATACTTAGGGCAATAACCTTGCAGCCTGGAGCATGACATTAAAATAATAATCATCATGGTTTATGACGGACAGATCAAGCCAAAAAACACTATTGTGAAGGGTGCTGAGAACACTGTACAATGAAAGAGATCCATGACGTATCAAGAGATTCTGGATAAACCAAGAAATCAAATGGCTAAGTGGCAGATGAAATGATAATGGGTTGAATGCAGAGGACCTCTTCTATTTGTCTAGATGAAAGTCAACCACTCTAGGGACTATTCCAATTGTCTTCTAAGAAAACTGGAGACAGCTTCAAATATATTTTTTTCAAATATAAGTTTTTTCAACTGTGTATTGACAATGCATTTGGAGTGAGGCAAAACTTGAGAAAAACACCCATTCAGTTAATGCATTTGGAGTGATAAAAAACGCACAGTGACAATGCATTTAGAGTAAAAAAAACTGAGAAAAAACTCCCATTGACTTTAATGCAATTGGAGTGTGAATAAAAGTAGTCCATAGACACTAATATATTTTGCTACAAAAAGGTTGCCACAAAACTTTTTTGTACAAAAAAAGATACTACAGACTCCTGATGCAATCAGTATGACAGAAATGCAGTAATGTAGGTGGGTTATGGGGTATCCTTCCCTTTCAATTCACCAAAGTATCTGGTAAGTTTTTTGTTACAAAAAGCCAGAGCACAAAAAATTCTGTCAGAGAGAAGGCCTTAACTGGCAGCTTAATGATGTAGAGGGAAATTCTAATAGATAGAGGTAAGTCTAATATTGAGGCATCATGTTCAGAAACAACAGTTAGATGTAATTC
>CM044435.1:107384623-107406710 GCA_024363595.1 Xenopus borealis
TGTATATATATATATATAAAAATATAAACAAAGGTACTTATTCCTTATAAGTGCAAGTTTTATTTTTCCTTTACAAGTGCATGTGTGTGTGTGTGTACAGTATATGTGTCCTTGTAACAGAAAACCAGCACAGACAAACAGTTTCAACACTGTTACTCAACAGTACCTTTTTCGACTTAAAGGGCAAGCTTGGGCTACGATCAGGATCAGTTTCCAAATAGCATTACAATCATTCCTTTTGCAGAAGTAACTAATAGCTATGTACATAGTAACTGGTATCACCCAGATAACAATATTCCTAACTTAAAGACTCTCAGCTGACTGGTAGAATGTGTATGTCTCAATTTGCCTTGGTAGAGGGTCATTTAACAGAGGTTAGTTTTTTTGAAGCCTATCCAAGCAATGTTCAGTTTACCTTTCAGACTAAAATTTAGATCTGCAAAGATAGTGTCAGATAACTAATTCCTTACAGAGCCCGGAAATGCCAGATTAAATAAAGCTGTTCAAACATCCTTCCTGGCCTTCCTAAAGTTGGTGGTCTGCGATGCTTTTTAGCATTATCGCATTGTCTTTTGCTGGACACAAGATCTTCTTAATAAAGTCTAGTGAACAAAAACAAAAGCATGACACTGAATATCATTCAGATCTTTAGACTTGGTCATCAACTGAAGAAGTTTTTATGTCCTTTGTTAGTAGGTGGTCTGTAAGAAGCCTCTGTGTATACCGAGTGACATCTGATCAGGATAAAAGTCTATAAAAAAAGTTATATGTGTAACTACCATATGATGGCTGTGAAACCTGTTACAAATCTCTTGATCTTCATGTTATTATGTCAAGTTGCCTAAAGTGAAAATATTTAAGTATCTTATGGGGAATGTTAACAAAGCCATTTATAGAACCTTATACTATTAAATAATGCAAATGAGACACAACCCATTATATTCTATGTATTTATATGAAAGGTAACAAAGCAGGTAGGCATTGACATCATGTCAATCAAAGTACAGATGTATGCAAGTTCTTATTTACAGTATATATAGTTTTAAAAGGGTGGCCCATGGGTGCGAATAGCAAATTAATATTTTTTTTTTAAATGAAAATAAATAATATCCCCATCCACCACCAAAGTGAGAAAACACTGGTGGCTAAGCTGGGGGGGGGGTGAGGGTGGTTGGAGCGCATTTCTTGTGCTCATCAATGGAAGTAACATTTAGGGGCAGGTTTGTTAACCCTTTAAGTGCCAGCACAATTTCACATTTAGGTTACCTGAAATGCCAGTCATTTTTTAAACATTTGTGTTCTCTTGCTTTAGGGGCATTTTCTGAGGGGAAACCTATAGTTTACCTAGGAAAACTATACATTGTTTTTCATGTATTTCCACCTCTGCAAAAAGATTTACAGCTCTAAATACAAAAAATTTTACGCATCAAAATACAACTGATTTGGAAAGCCTCATGTCTCTTGAACGTGCCAATACCAGATATGTATAGTTTTAGGGAGAATTAGGACTTCTGTAGAGCAAAAACTCCCGGCAGCACATTACCGAATTTGGAAAGCGCCAAGGCAGAAAACGACATACTTTAGATTCCAAGGCCAAAAAATCCTGAAACAGTACGTTAACCCCAAAAAAACATATATTTTTGTAAAGCACACATTTTGATGATTCTAAAATGGGTAACTATGTCTTTCTACTCCCAACTACCAAACATCAAAGCTTTTCTGAACGTAGCGGTTTTTTAAAAAATTTGACTAAATTTTACAAAACTTCAGAGGATTCATTTTGCTGCTCTGCATATCCCACACTGTATTAGGTACCAAGAAAAAACACCCTGTATATGATTGCCATGAGTCCACTGAACAGTTTGATGGCCATTGTGCATAGGTTTTCCAAAGTATCTGGCATTTAGAGACCCCAATATGGTTAGCGCAACCAAATTGTCCAGGACTTTACTTCAGCTAATGAAATGTCAGCACATTGACTGCAATTTTTGTGGGGTAAAAACACAGAAATATATGTTTACCCCCAAATCCATATATTTTTGGAAAGTACACATTCTACCAAATCTAAAATGGGTACCCATGCCTTTCTGCTCCAAACTACTGCGTCGCAAGGCTTTCCCAAAATTATCGGGTTTGGTGAAATATCTGAAAATTTCCTCAAAGCTTCAACTTTCCAGCATTATATCACCCGTGTATCACTACATACTAAGGAAAAACACCCTAAATATGGTTGCCAGGGGTTCTCCAAACAGTTCGGTGCCCATTGTGAATAGGCTTAGCAAAGTATCTGGCATTTATAGGCCCCAAAATTAAGTTAGCACATACAAATACTCCTGTGGGTAACTTCAGCTAATGAAAAATCAACACATTGACTGCTTTTTTTGTGGGGTAAAAACACAGAAAAATAGGTTTACCCTTAAAACTATATATTTTTGGAAAGTACACATTCTACTGAATCTAAAATTGGTACTCATGCCTTTCTGCTCCAAACTATGTGGTCGCAAGGCTTTCCCACAATTGTCGGTTTTGGTGAAATATCTGAAAATTCCCTCAAATTTTAAATTTACAGTATTATATTGCCCATGTATCACTACATACCAAGAGAAAGCACCAAAAATATGGTTGCCAGTGGCCCTATAAACAGTTTGGTGCCCATTGTGAATAGTCTTACCAAAGTATCTGGCAGTTAGAGGCCCCAAAATGAAGTTAGCGCATACAAATACTCCTGTGGGTAACATCAGCTAATGAAAAATCAACACATTGACTGCTTTTTTTGTGAGGTAAAAAGAAAGAAAAATAGGTTAACCCCCAAAACCATATATTTTTGTAAAGTAAACATTCAACCGAATCTAAAATTGGTACCCGTGCCTTTCTGCTCCAAACTACGGAGTCGCAAGGCGTTCCCAAAATTGGTTTTGGTGAAATATCTGAAAATTGCCTCAAAGCTTCAACTTTCCAGCATCATAATGTCCATGTAGCCTTACCAGCATAAAGCATCTTAAATAGGAGCACAGGGGTCAACTAAACAGTTTGATGGGCAATATGCATAGATATACCAAACTATGTGGCGCACGGAGACACCCAAATGACAATATTGTAAATTAATTTTCACGGCTGAAGCACCCCGGTATGTGCATTATGTGACATAAGACCCCCTAACAGTACAGAGACCCTAGAAAACCATATATTTTCAGAAAATACACATACTGATGATTCCAATATGAGTACATATGTGTTTCTACTGCAAACTGCCAAAGTGTAAAGTGAAGCTGAACGTAATGGTTTTTATCAAATTTCAGAAAACCGGCACAAAGCTTGAATTGTACCCCATTATATGCCCCACATTTCGTAATGTATCAGCATAAAACATACTACACATGAACGCCAGGGGTCTACTGAACTCTTTGATGCCTAATATACATAGATATAACAAACTATGTGGCGCATGGAGACGCCCAAATGGATATTTAGCAGACAAAATTTCCATGGGCAAAATGAAGTAACAAAGAAGAGAGCAAAATTATTATTATTATTAACATGTATTTCTATAGCGCCAACTTATTTTGTAGCGCTGGATGGTATAAAATCACTAAAATAAAAAAAAACCCACAAAAATCAATGCTTTTTTTTTCTGCCTAGTGTAATCAGCAGTCAGAATCAACATTTGAATATTTCACCATGGCCAAATAGGTTTTACGGACAGAAATAAGCGAACAACACCCTGAAAATGCAATAAAATGGCTAAACATGCAATAAAATGGCTAAAAATGTACCAAAATCACCAAAATTGCAGTATAATCACCGAGATGACACAAAAAATATTGTGCAGTGCAATTAGCGAATACACTATTCGCAATGGCAATAAAACTGTTTTTTCAGCTTAAAAAAACAGACAATGCGATAAAAAAACACACAACATAGTGTAAGTGTGTAGGTGTGTGTGTACAATTGACCAATTGCATGTTGGGTGCGTGTGCAAGCATGTGTGAGTGCTGTGAATGTGTGTGGCCCCCCGATCCACCAAAATGTATGTGATTGTGTGTAAGTGTGAGTGTAAGTGTGTATTTGTAAAATAAGTGTGTGATAGTGTGTGATTGTGTGTGTGTGGGGCCACTAACCTGGGGCTAGCAGGTCCAGATCGTCCAGGAGGGCTGGATGAAGAAATTCCTTCATCTTCAAGCTTGATCCGTTGCAGGGGGGCAGAGCTTCGCACCAGGAAGTGCGGGCAGCAGCAGAGCACGTCCATTGGATGTTCCTGCTGCTGTGGGGGCCCCTGGGCGATCGCGCCTCAAGTGCCACTCATTCCCCGCCTAGGCTCCTTGCCTAGGGGCTAGGGAATGAGTTAGAACAGAGTGAGCAGCTTTACAAGCCGCTCCTCTGTTCCTAGAGCGCAGGCAGCAGCAGAGCACATAGATTTTACGTGCCTGCTGCTGCCTAGGGGGCCCTGGGTGATCACGACCTAGGGGCCCCTTGTTCCCCCCCTAGGCTTATTGCCTAGGGCCTTGGGAACCTGGAGGGGCAGGTTAGAATGGAGCGAGCGACTTTACAAGTCGCTCCTCCATTCTAAAAGTACAGGCAGCAGCAGGGCACATATGCTGCACGTGCCTGCTGCTGCCTCATGGCCCCTGTTATTTAACCTATGTGGGACCTCCTGGAACCTTTAAGAAATGTTTTTGGAATCAATCGTTTAAAATGAATGATGCATTCCAGCAATACAAATAATTTTTATTCAATCGGAAATGGACCTATTCGATCAAAAAAGGTAGTAAAATTTGATGGCCGAATTTCGAAGTTTTTTCATTTCTAAATTTGACCCTAAGTAAATCTGCCCCAAAATGCTGTGCATATGTGTGTGCTAATAACCAAGAGACTGGACTTTTTGCCAGCATAATAATTTTGCTTGCTACATCAAAGTGGGCTATATCATTATGTTTAATGCTCAAAGATAAATCATATACTGAAGGTGAAAGTGGATGGATTTCCACTTCTCAGTCATGCTAAAATGTGGTACTTAATTACTACAGGTATGGGATTCAGTATCTGAAAACCCGTTATCCAGAAAGCTCTGAATTACGGAAAGGTTGTTTCCCATAGACTCCATTATAATAAAAAATCTGAATTTTTTTAAATTATTTTCTTTTTCTCTGTAATAATAAAACTCAAGCTTGTATTTGACCCAAATTAAGATATAATTAATCCTTATTGGGAGCAAAACCAGCCTATTGGAATCATGTTTACATGATTCACTAGTAGACTTAAGGTATGAAGATCCAAATTACTGAAAGCCCCATTATCAGGAAAGCCCCAGGTCCCAAGCATTTTGGATAATAGGTCCCATACTTGTACTAGTATTTCTTACATTGTAACACACATTCTTTTTTGTCAAAATAGGTATCCTTTAATCTAAAAGGATCTTGCTGGTTATATAACCCTAGTCTCTTCGGGGCCCATTAATTAAACCTCATTTTTTTTTGGTAGAGGTTTTTAATGAGAAAATTAAACTTAAATAAATAAAAACTAAAATTTTTAGAGATTTATCATACCCCAAAGCTGCTACAAATCAAAAAACACTATATCGTATCGAAGTTATGTAGATGCTCATGGCAGATGTCCCTGAAGTTATATCTTGACATAGTGATCTGTGCTGGATAATCCGATAAAGTTGGAGTTTTCATCCAATAATTCTAATAAGTAGAGTTTTCACAACAAACATCTGGTAAAGTCAATTAATGGAAGGGAGTTGGTTGACATAGTTTAAAAAAAAAAACTAAGATGAATTCAGGTTTTAGTACATAAGACCCTTGATGATGTATTTATCTATAATTAACCATTTTTACTAATCCTTTGCTGCTAAAACTGCTCTTTCTTTAGCTTTTGAATGGCAAACTCTTACTTTTAAACTACACAAAGTACATTCAGTCTAATACCTAGGCTATATAGAAAAAATAATCCGCCAAATCTGTATATTACAAATTGTAATTTTTTGCTAGTAATTTATACCTGAATCACATCTCATAACATCATTTCAGAAAATATCCCCTTTACTTATGAAGGATTCATAGGGCTAGCATTTCCTGGTTGCTATCTTGTTCCCTAATATATTCTGGTACCATATCAAACTTAAGCCTTTGTCATGGACCCTGAAAAATCTTGAAATATTATTATAATTATTAACTAGTGACCTTCTACATATGGCACAGAAACACTAGCTGTAAATCCCCAGTACATCATTTTATCTAAATAACCAGTCTTTAAACCATGGTTGTCTTGAACCCCAGAATATATTTGATATCATGATAATCACAATAGTATATGATTTAATTGTCACAGGACAGGGCCAATATAACCACAATAATGGTTAACTTTTTTCATTACTTCTTCCATATTACTTTTTCTAGCAAATTTAGCTTGTCAGCATGTTCTAGGGCCAGTAATGAAAATAGCACTCAGATATCCAACTTATGTAGTCGCTGTACTGGGAATCCACAACCGGACAGGGACTCGTTCTGAAAAGCAGCTTTATTGTGCACACACAGTGGTACAATACATATTGCGGTGGGTGTGGTGGACTTGCCAGTAATGACAATACTTATGTGTGGGTCTTAATCATTTGGAACAACCTCATGTGCAACTAAAACCCTCATTTGTTAAACAAGATAGCTGCCATACCTCATCCGCCACAGCGAAGTTCTGAATACAATTCCTTGTGAACCTCCGTCACTTTCAAGTCTCTCCTTGTTCATTTCTTTAAAGCTCTACAACAAACACAACCCCATATGCTTATATTAGCTAATCTGGTATTAAACATATTGGCTGTGCAAAATGTTGGCACCTATTAATAAATGTTTTCATTTTTTATTCTTTTTTTACCCTTACTTTAGATTCTTCCTTTGACTACATAAGCAACAGCTGCCTAGTTTCCTCTTCAGAGCTGGATCTAATACGGCTACAAAAATCTAGGTCAAAACACTTGGAATGCATGAATATCAAAGAGAGTTTTCAAAACAGCAAATGAATACATCTTTAACTGGTGACATTTTCCTGTAGCATATGGTTGGAAACTCATGGGACTGCATGCTTTTTGATGAATATGTTCCGTCAAAAACTAAGGAATGGCAGTGGGCATATGTCACCTTCTGTTTTGCTTTATGAAATGATAATGGAAACTCATAGAAGGATACCATTATCACAAGACTTTTTTTTTACCTTTTGTCCAATCCTGAAGTAGCACAATGTCTATGGACCCGAGTAACAAAACTCCTTAGTAGTGATATTGTATAAAAGATAACCGTCAAAGGTGAATAGCTTTAAAAGCAGATGCTGGTATCAGGCAGCAAGAGAGAGTAATACTTGAGATACAATACACCTCTGTCCTTGAAGAGAAAGAAATGTGTGTGCAGATAGAATTCAAGGCATGACACTTCTGACACTATTCACTCTCGGTAAAATAATTAAAGTTTCATTCTTAACAGTCCACAACAGAATGCGCGGTAGATAAAACTGCAAAACACTATTAATTCAACCATAACAACTTTAAATGTAATTTTTTTGTGGCTAATGAAATAATTGACTGATGTATAGTGTAAAGGGCAACAAAATTATTTACATCCTTTAAAATTGTCTGTCTTTAAGCATTTTTTACCCTTTTTTCCAGCAGACAAAAACAAAAATCTGAAGATCACTGAACTTCAGAAGGCAACTTCAATGACTGCAACCTATGCTAGTACAGCAGCTTTCTGAATATGAATGAATGTTGACTTAGTGACTTTTTTTTCCAAATTAAAACCAATGACTTTTCTGTATGACTGTTGTCGATTCCATGGATACATGAAATGGTTTGTGAATAAAACCTGTTTTTTACAGGAGAGGAAAAATGTTTAAGCAAAATAACATAACATAACAATAGCTGTTCAGTGTAAAAATGAAAACTGGGCCAAAAATGTTATCTATAAAGGCTGGAGTAACTGGATGTCTAACATTACCAGAACTTTCAGCTCTATAACTCTGAGTTAGCCAGGGACTTTAAGGGGGGCCACATGGGACATAACTGTTCAGTGAGTTTGCAATTGATCCTTAGCATGCAGATAAGATTCAAATGTCATGCCTGGCCACAGGTGAGTGACCGCTGGGCTGGAGCCTATTTGCAGAGTAAACCCAGAAATACCCCTGAATGGATGGACAATTAGCAGAAACCATAGTAAAGCAAAAGCAGAGATTTGATAACAAAAATTAGAAAATAATTGATCAAGTACAAAATACAGACCTGTGATGAGGCTGGCAGTGGAGAGAGGGAAGTCCTGAAATAGGCAAAATGGTCATGGCTGGTGGCAGGCAGGCAAAGTCCAAAAGGCAGGCTGAGGTCAAATGGCAGGCAGCAGATGAGCAAGATTGAGAAACAGGCCGGAAGTCAGAACCAGGGAAATCCACAGCAGCAGGAGTTGGGCACCAGATGGGAAAAGGAAGATAGGATCAAGGAACACAGGTAGCAGACATGGAGTCAGGCAGGGAAACAGGAGTCAGAAATCAGGAATAATGCAGCCTATATTGGGCTCAGGAGCTCAGATGATCAAGCCAGGAGCACAGGTCAGGGACAGGTTTATAAAGGGCCTTGATTGCTTGAATAACTGACGCAGGATGAGGAAGAAAATATGCAAGAAATATTATTAAAAGTCTGTTCAGGGCAGTATCCAGCATAAGCACCAAGACCCCCAAGTGACTCACCAGAATAATGCAGGAGTGTCCAAACACTAAGGGCCAATTTACTAATGGTCGAATTTCGAAGTGAAAAAACTCAGTCGATACGGCCATATTCGATAAATTAAAATTGTTAGAATCGAACGATCGCATCGTTTGAATCTATCGATTCGATCAATTTGCCCCAAAATCCTACAAATTTCCCAGAACTTAGAAAAATTTTCAGGACAAGTTCTCTGAGATCCCCAGAGGCTAAAATGGCAATTTGTCAGCTGTAAGCTGGCGAATAGTCGAAGTCGAAGGATTTTTAAAGGGCCAGTACTTGAAATCTAATTTTCAAATTTTTTCAATTCAGATTGAATTTTGGGCTATTCGATAGTCGAAGTAGCCCAAAATTTCTTAAAAATTTTAATTTAAAATTTTTTAATTTTATTCAAATTTTCACTTCGACCCTTAGTAAATCTGCCCCTTAGGCTAGGGTTCAGTCCCTGGTAATTCCTGACATCAAAATCAAACAGTTGTGACCCATGTGCCCCCCAAGTCACTGTTTGGTTATTGCCTGGTAATCAATGGAAACCAGCAGACACATTTACTACCTGCAAACCATAATTTCGTAACAAATTTTCTCTAGCGTTACTTCCTTCCTAACTAAACCTTGTTAACTTAAGTTTATGTCAGTTTAAATTCAGTGAGTATATATAATGCAAAAGGAAGACAGAGATCATCTATTGTACTAGGCCATGAGCTCACCCTAAAATAAATGTGGCTTCAAATGTTCTAAAAGTGTAAATAAGATAAAATAATGTTTAACAGTTACAACACAGAATCCCACTTTAAGGGGCACATTTACTAAGGGTCAAAGTGAATATTCGAAATAAAATCCATATAAAAAATTTGAATTTCGAAGTAATATTGGGCTACTTTGACTATTGAATAGGCCAAAATTGGATTCAAAAATAAAAAAAATTTAATATTCGTGAAGTCGAATTTTCAAAGCACTGGCCCTTTAAAATACTTCGAATTCTACACTTCGCCACCTTAAAGCTGCCGAATTGCCATTGTAGCCTATGGGGGACCTCCTAGAACCTGTCCTGAAATCCTAGGAATTCAAAGGAATTTGTGCAAAACCATTCGAATCGTTTGTTTGGAACAATGTGATTGAATGATTCAAACCATTTACCTATTTGATCGAAATAGGTACATTTTTGATCGAAAAAGCCCTTAAAAAAAATTTGACGGTTGAATTCCAATGTTTTTTCAGTTCGAAATTCACCCATTAGTAAATCTGCCCCATTGTATGTAAAAACGCCAGCGTTTTGACTTCTTCTTATGACTTTTGGAATACAGGATATGATATCACTGACATAATAATGTTGAGGATGTTGCTTCTCTGTATTATTTCACCAGTCAGAACCTGGCAAAACAGATTTTGGTGAAAAAGTTTAACAAATTGAAATTTTCAACTAATGTATTTACAATTGTTCGTTTGAGTGAAAACGTTCCTAGCAAAATGTGGTGAAAGTTCTCTAGTAGATTCTTTAGCGAAATGTGTTACTAGACTTTCAGTAAATAGGCAGTAAATAGGCAATATTGCTGTGAATTGTCTTTTTAGTGAAATGTATTTGTTGAAAAAGTATTTGGTAAAAACAAAAATCTATTGTACTCTACAAAAACTGCCTATGGTTTAAAAACAAATGCAATACACAAAATACAATTTAAACAAACTTTCTATGTATGATATTTGTTCTGCTATATATGTGAAAATTTACTACAGTTTATTTTAAGTTTCCAAATACAATTGGATTGCATGTACTTTATCAACTCAAGCAGGCAGCCTTATTTCTTAGGTTGTAGCACTTCATAAACTTCAAAAACACAACAATATATTTACTTAAATGGTGCACAATACATTATTCGTTCCGATTTGATGCACTCCTTGGTCTTGGTAGGATTACATCATCCTTAATATGATTGATATGCATTTCCCATTAACTTACACTTAAGGTAATGGCTCCATAAATTCTCTCCTACATAGCAAAACAGCAGGATTTTTGTTCAGGGCCAAAGCAACTTGAGAGCTGCATATTAAACATTGCTGGTTTACTTGTATCAAACAATTATTAGTCAATACCTTACTGATTGTAAGACCCCAGACGTAGAGGAAAAAAGATTCTACTTTATTCATTAAATTGAACCCACATTCTGGTGGGAAAGACTAACATGCTGCACCAAATAGTACTTTATGGTACTGTACCATTGGGCTGGCCAAAGGCAGTTATCCTATTAATGGGGATGGACCCAATACCTCGAGCTAACAGAAAGTAAAGAAGATAGCCTAGGAATGTATGGCCATTAAATAAGACTTTGCTGGGAGAAAATAATGCCATACTAAATTTCCTCATGCAGCTGCTCTTACAAGACATTTTTTGTGGTTGATTTGTGGGTTTACAAAACGGAAGGTAAATGTTTCGAATTAGGCCAATATCTAAATGGAGTTTAATTGGCAAAGAAAATGTGGCAATTACTACTAAACTATAATAACTACTAAAATAATAGTTTAAAATTACCACCAAAGTGCAAATTTATAAGAACAATTTTAAAAGTTTACCAAACAAGCACAATATTTATCTGCATCACTGAAAATAAATTGAACACCACAAAGCAAACGTGGAGATATTAATTACGTGTTCACTGCCAATGTAGCGGAAAATGTAATTTATACCGTCGTCAGCTTGCAAAAAACGCATGCTTAATTTAAGAACTAAGATTATTCAAATAACATTTTGAATTTGATTATTTGTTTAATTGAAATATAACTCTCCCAGACAACACTGATTCTGTGAATTACATATCACAAACTGAACAATAGTTAGCTAACAGCTTCCGGCTAGAAACAGCTGCCTGAAGTGTATATCCAGCTACATGTAAGGAAAACAGCAAATGTCACACTTTTTTTTATTTCAACAGTGAGCAGAAAATGAATCTTGAGATCAATATGTCACAAATCTCCATTATTTTTAATTTTCCATTATAATCCTCTTTCATATCATACCTTACAGATGCATACCTTACCCACATTTACACAATTTTTTTACATTTGTTACACATTTACTCAGGGCTGTTCCATTTTTACCAAAATAGTTCCCCTTTTGTTCTTGTTACAGTATACTGCAAATGCCCTTGTATAATATGCTTTCATAGGGATGAATGTAATACCTTAAAAAATAAACCCTGCTGTCAAACCTTTTTTTGTAATATACTTTTTAAAATAATTTCCAAAATAAAACTTACAACAAACCTACAACAAATAAAAAGCAGTAATAAGCTTGTTTTTTTTAATGGTAGAGTACAAAGGGAGGACCTATTCTGCCATGGGCCAAGGAAAAGGCCTCAGATAGATCATATCTCCTCCTGTTTTTGAGTCCAATGTTGAATTATTCTGATTCTAGCTTTAAATACCCTGTTGCTGTTGACTCGCTGCACTTCCTCCTCAGGGTAAGGGGATCCCTTCTTTTTGTCAAAATTGTAACCAAAAGTTGTCAAAAGGCTCCAAAGTTGTCTAAGGCTCCATACAAGATACAATCTATATACTCATGAATTTAATAATTAAATAATAAAAGACAATATGTGAATTAGAAATGTGCATACTTGTGTGTGTGTGTTTGTGTGTTATCACAATAACAGTTCGCTTGGATTATTCAAGTTAAACCAAATTAGAGCCACGCTATTTACCCACAATGAAGCAAATCTGAATTGTAGATGCACACTAAGGAGCAGATTAATGCTCATTAGTGGTGGGCGAATTTATTCGCCAGGGGCTAATTCGCGGCGAATTCCCGCGATTCGACGCTGGCGAATAAAATTTTTCGCCAATTCGTGAATTTCTCTGGAAATTAGCGAATTTTTCGGCGAAGCGAATCTCGGGAGATTCGCCCATCACTAATGCTCATTAGTACAATTTCTCCACTTTCTGTTTATTCTTATGGGAGATTGAGAGACTTATTTATCAAATTGTGAATGCCAACTTTCACCCATTGATAAATAAGTCTCTAAAAATCACAAAGGAATGAATAGAAAGTAGAGGAATTTTACTGAGGTGAGTTCTAATTTCAAAGTTTGATTAATCTGCCTCTAAGTATCATCCATTGCAATTTGCAACCAATGCACCAATAGGCATTATAGTGAACAACAAACTGAGCCAACTGATTCCAGAGAGGCATTAGCATCTAATTAATTTAGAGCAAGTTAATTGTAGCTATGGAAGAAACCCACTAAGAGAGCCCTGGAAATACTGCCAGGTCTGGGTATATGGTAATTCTAGGACACAATTCACAATTCAACAGTGGTTCAGGCTAAAGGGGCATACTGAAACGTCAGTCTATAACATCAATGTGAGATTAATTTGGTATTTATTTTATATCACTTTCATAAAATAAATGATAACCAAGCCCTACAATTAGATTCATATTTAAGGGGTACAGCCACACTAATAACTCTTATGGGTACATGGCTCCACTAATGTCTGGTTCATACAGTTTTCTACGAAGGGAAAATTTCACCTATGCTAGTGCACTCAATTTAATTTTGGAAACTATAGCTTGTGTCTGCCCTAATGCATTAATTGAATTCAGTAAAACCACTTTGTTAATTAAAACACTGAAAGTATGCCAAGATCCAGCTTGTAAAATGGTCCTTTTTTCAGTCCAGCCAAAAGATGCTTTCAGAAAATTGTGGACAATAGGGGGTGATTTTGAGTATTCTTATTCTGCATATTTGGGTGAGTAAAATAGTTATGCCCACCCCACAGGTATTCTTTAAGTTTGCTTTGAATGAACATTAGTTGCACTTTAAGCAATTTCTGTTCACTAGTAGCTTTTTTTAAAATCATTTGTGTATTATTGTGGGTGAAGAATCAGTTCTCAATAATTCCTGATATTCAAATTGTTTAAGAAAAGAATGACTGATTTTGGCTGGCAGATCACAGATACCAGAGGCACATTTAAGTGCCAAGAGTGCAGGGTATCCCCATAATTTGCTATTTGTGCTACTGGTATGAGGTCAGACAAGGGTTTACATTAAAATATCCTAATGCTTTTAAGAACATTGCAACTAATTCTTTATTTGAACAACAGAATAGCCAGAAAAATAGAAAGAATATATTTCAAACCAGTGCCTTTTATACTGCACCCTGAGACTTCAAATGATCCACTTAAAAATAAACCAGCAAGTGTTTTCCCTTTAAAAGATGAAACCTTACGTACACAGGGACCCCATTACACTTCTAACCACAGTGTCAGATATGTAGTGATAGGATGGGATTTTCTTTGTTCGAAATATGAGAAGCATGGAGTGATAGCCTCAAAAGCCTGCACAAAGCGCAATGACATGTCGAGTGAATTGCAACACTGTTTTAATAACGGTTTCGAAAGAAATCAGAAAAGTTAATCATGTGTGGACAGAGGGTTAAGAAGCAATGTAACAGACTATTAAGTTTAATATAAATATGTGATATAAGCATATGCAGACAGTCATTAGCATAAATTCACGTTACAGGAGATTACTGTAGCATACAGCTAAATGGATTTATCGAGTGAGGTTGTAGCATGAAATCACAGACTTGCAGGGTCAGAAAGGCACATAGCGGAAAAAACACAGAGATGCTGACACAACTTTGATATTTTTCAAATTCTGTTTTGCCACCAAATATTAATTAGGAAGGAATGCTAGCCCTTTATCAGTCTCTAAACACGCAGTTTTACTTTGGTACTGAAATGCCCCAAAACATATTTATTGGGGCTTAGGGGGATTATATAAATAGTATAATTTTTATATTGAAAATGCTCTCTCAGTGAATTGAGTCCATCAACTTCATTATAACATTGGTTCCAGCTTGTAGGACCTTTCTGAAAACAGCTCATAGAAAACAAAAAATAGTCCATGCCTCTATTTACTTGCATTTTGATGTAAATGTATCTGGATGTATTTTGCAGGCCCCTTGTATGCTTTATGGCTGAGATCCTAGTTCTGTAATAGAGCATTTAGCTGCCTAATATTCTTTCTGAATCCTACAGGCACATTTATCACACCCGCAAATGTTTTTTTCAGCTTATTTATTATCATATTTTTCTAAAAATTGCCTTTATGGGAAAAAATAAAATTTTCATTATTTTTTCAGATTTTTCATCCAAAAACTCATATGTTTTTTACTCAAAAAACTCCAAAAACTTTGGAGTATTGAACAAAACCAAGCACACATCAAAAACGCTTTAGCAATTCTCCCATTGACTTAAATGCAACCTTAACAGGTCTAAGATGCCTAATTTTCTAATTCAGACTTCCTCGGGGTATAATAAAGTCTGAAAAATTCGTGATTTTTAAAAGTCCGATTATACAAAAAAATCTAAAATTGTTAGGGATTTCTGCTTTTGGAGTTTAGTAAATAACCCCTTAGTGTTCCCTCCACTGCAGGATTTTGAGCCCTAATGAGATTAATTAGCAGATATTGTGATAATAAGGCTTATTAAAGCAAACAAAACAACTCTATGGTAAATTTAGAAGACATTTGGGGGGTTATTACTAAACCTCAATTTTTTTCTGGTCAAGGTTTTATGAGCAAAATCTCAAATTATACCCCAAAGTTGCAAAAGGTCCAAATTTGAAAATCCGCCATCTCAAAGTCATGTAGAAGTCAATGGCATTTGTCCCTTTAACAATTTTTAAGACATCATGATCTGCGCTCAGTCTGATAATCCTAACAAGTCTGGGTTTTTGGGTGATAGCCCGAAAAAATCAAACAATTTGTGAGTCAAACCCAAAAATTTGTACAGTTCTGATTTTAATGTGTTTTTTCCCAACCTGTTTTTTTTATTGATAAATGAGATAAAATTGTGGATGGGAGTTTGATTGAGCATAGTTTAATAGAAATATGAGATAAAATTGAGTTTTAGTAAATAACCCCCTTAATGTCTTTTAGGGGCGCATTTACTTAGGGACACATTTACTAAAGGTCGAAGTGAATATTCAAATAAAATTCAAATTAAAAAAATTTTAATTTTGAAATAATTTTGGGCTACTTCGACTATCGAATAGCCCAAAATTTGATTTGAATAGAAAAAAAATTTGAATATTCGACAAGTCGAATATTCGAAAGTACTGGCCCTTTAAAATCCTTCGACTTTGACACTTCGCCACCTTAAAGCTGCCGAATTGCCATTTAAGCCTATGGGAAACTTCATAGATCCTGTCCTGAACAATTTTCCTAAGAATTCAAAGGATTTTGCACAAAATCCTTTGAATCCTTTGATTCGAATAGGTCCATTTTTTATAGAAACGTCGAAAACTAATAAAATTTAATTTTTTAAAATTTGAATTTCGAATTCAAATTCAACACGTTGCCGCCTTAAAGCTACCGAATTGCCATTGTAGCCTACGGGGGACCTCCTGGAAGCTTTCCTGAAAATTTTTCTAAGGGGCAAATTCGACCATCAAATCTTTTCTTTAAGGCTATATTCGATCGAAAATGGACCTATTTTGATCGAATAGGTCCATTTTACATAAAATCATTTGAATCGTTCAAATGCATTCGCATTCCTAGAACTTAGAAACATTTTCAGGACAGGTTCCACGAGGTCCCCCATAGGCTACAATGGCAATTCAGCAGCTTTAAGGTGGCGAATAGTCGAATTCAAAGGATTTTAAAGAGACAGTACTTTGATAGTCAAAGTAGCCCAAAATTACTTTGAAATTTAAATTTTTAACATTCAAATTTTATTCGAATTTTCACTTCGACCCTTAGTAAATCTGCCCTTTAGTCCTGGAAAATCAAAATTGTTTGAATTCGATCAATAATGGACCTATTCGATCAAAAAACAATAGTAAATCTGCCCCTAAATGTCATGCATATTGGACCTAGTTAGTAACAAAAACCTGCCCAGTTACTGTAAATATGTAAAATATATAAATAGGGAAATTTGGGGATGGTAGTGTTTCTTTAAATAGTTCCAGCTGTGATGCTATGAAAAAATTGAGCATGCACTTCAGATACCAGATTTATTTAAAAAAAAAAATTACCACAATGCCATATACTTTAGCTTGTGGTTCTTACTGAATATTTGTATTATTCTTTCATTCCAAATCAATTTGGCATTGAAAAGAAGCCAGTTGCTGGAATTGCTTCTGTTTCCTTTCATTTCCCCATGGGTAGGTATTTGTTTGTTTCTCTCGCAGCTTATTCATTTTTCTTGGCTGGCAGAAGAAAAGTGTATTGGGTTACCACAGAGATGCCCAGCTGCCAAGAGAAGATACAGCATTTTTCTTTGATGATTGCCTAGTTTAAAGTTGTAGTCCAGCTTTGAAAGTTTGTCATTAACAGACTATTTTACTGTGGATATATAATGTTGAGGAGAGGGGATATTATATTCCTCTAATGTACAATAAGGGACCTGTTATCCATAATGCTCAGAACCTGGGGTTTTCCAGATAACAGATCTTTCAATAATATGGCTCTTCATACCTAAGTCTGCTAGAAAATCATGTAAACATTAAATTAACCCAATAGGCTGGTTTTGCCTCCAATAAGGATTAATGATATCTTAGATGGGATCAAGTACAAACTACTCTTTAATTATTACAGAAAAAAATAGGAAAACATTTTTAAACATTTAGATTGTTTGGATAAAATGGATTCTATGGCAGATGGTCTTTCTGTAAATCAGAGCTTTCTGGATAACAGGTTTCCAGATAAGGGATCCCATACCTGTAGATATATATATCTATATATATATATATATATATATATATATATACAGTATATATATATATATACTGTATATATATATATATATATAGATACAGTGTGTGGGTATATTATATATATATATGTTCTGTTTCTAACAGGCAGTGCCAAAAGCAATACACAAATATATAGTGGATAATGATGTACCCCCTACTGTAATTTATAAAGAAAAAAATATTAAAATTCTGGTCCCCAGCGGCCAATTCTGGTCTCCAGCATCCATTTCGGATGCGCGCCGTCCATTTCGGATGCTAGGTGGCCGGGGATCCCTATTATAAACTGCGTGTTCTGACATCAGAATGTGCCGTTTATAAGGATATACAGTAAATTACAGTCTGATCTCATTAAGGAATGAATTAGTGATGATAAGTGTCTCCTCCCCCACATCATGCAGTTGTCATAGGCAGGTTACCTGCCTCCTGATAAAGCTGACCCAAGTTTGGGTTCTTGTAATAGGTTTCTTAGACTGTTAATTTCCATTAGGACAGGAAATGGAGTAAATGATGCACATTTTCTGGAAAGCAACTGCATAATACTATTTTTGCTATTCAAATAAACAATAAGAAATATTCATGTAATCAAGTCTTGTAGACAAAGTCCCAAGAATTTTTTGTAATCATATCTACTATCAATCAATTGGATGGGATTTTCTTTGAAGGCTGTATAAGCTGTTGGAGACTAAGGGGTGGAGGCTGTTCACTGAGCCGTCTAGAGTTGTTCAGTGGTGACCAATGGAAAATTATATTTAATCTCTTACAATAGGTGCTTTTCAATCACTTATTCTTGTTTCAATATTTTTTTGAGGAAACATTTGAGTACCTGAGTTCAGTATTTCAAATTGATGCTTACACTGGTGGCTGTTTATAGATAACCTATTTGTGGAATAGAAGAATTCAATCCCTAAAATGTTTTTTACGGAGATGTTAGATGATAGCACTGTATATGTTAGAAATTGGAAGATCTTAACATTTATTTGTGAAAGAGACAGATTGTAACAATGTGTTGATGCATCATTCTTTTGATGCTGAGATGTGTTCTTTACGCAGGTCACAACGTCTCTGGTTGAGAGGATATTTAGAGAGGGGTAGATATATATTCATTTACAAGATGACCCAGACATTTATACAGAGAAGGTACCCATTGGATCCTCTTAAGAATGAACTACACAAAGCAAGGCAGTTACATCCAGAGTCCTCATTGATATACTATAATTACAAAGATTTGGATGCTTATATCCCATTAATACATGCATTTCACCCTGGAGTTATTCTCCCCAAGCAGGCTAGTTTTCTTGTTTCTTTCTTCAAACACGGGTTGGCTGTTTTTAAAGTAGTCAGTGTTCTCGCGCCATTAAAACTTTATATTATACACATCCTTATTCTTGGAAAAAAATATGATGTTAATGGTTACTCCATGGCTTACATGTTATGAGTAGTGATGGGCGAATCTGGGGAGTTGCGCTTTGCCTAATTTTTCCTGAGTAATTCACAAACGGCGAAAAATTAATGAAACACCGCCGGCATCACATTCAGATGCGGGTGTCTATTTTTGGATGCAGGTGCACATTTCTGGCATTGAAAAAATGGAAGCCCGTGTCCAAATGAGATGCTAGCAAATTCTCGCCAGGCTAATTTTTCCTGTCATTTTGTGAATTTATTCGCTGATGGGAATCGGAGGATAACGATAAAATAAGTCAAAACAAACCCAACATTCGAACAAGCAACGTGAAGCTACCTGTACCAGCTCACTTTCATGAACACAAACATTCTATTGCATCTCTCCAATTTTTGGTAATAGAGGTTGTGTCCCCAATAAGAAGAGGGGGCACTAGGCTTCTATATTTACAAAACCAGAAGAAATTTTGAATACACACTCTACAAACACTTGAGCCTAAGGTTATGAATATGAAATACAGTCTAACTGCATTTGTATAAAATAGTTTTAAGAATGAGAGTAGTTTACTCTGTATGTGTTGAGTATGACAGTTGTCATATGAACTAGATGGTAAATACAGTATTGATTTAGAGGTACATTATTATTAGAAATGTGAATTTAGATTTACATTTATTTGCCATGCACTGAAAACAAGGATATATGTATATGTGTTTATGAGGATATGTTGATGCAGGGGTTGACTTATTGTGGGGTGGGATTAATGGTAGAGTAAGGGATTTAAAAGTTGGTTAAAGTTTGTTAGCATTTGTGGCTTGGAAAAGGAGAGGGAAGCTCTTAAATGTCAGTTGTATATTTGCTACTTTTTTTAGCATAAAGTGTAACAAAGTGTGACATTTTGGGTTTTTCATGTGGAAACCTGCAGCAACTAGCTATGCTTGCAAGTGTCCTAACAAAATGCTTGCAATAAACTTGCCTAGAGGCTAAATGTAACATATATAAAAAAATATATATAAAGCTTTTATGTAACATAAAGTGTGACTTTTTGGGTTTTTTGTATGGAAACCAGCAGCAACTAGCTATGCTTGCAAGTGTCCTACCAAAATGCTTGCAATGAACTTGCCTAGCGGCTAAATGTAACATATATTAAAAAAAAATATAAAGCTTTTGTCATAATAAAGCACTGCTTTATGGCAAGCATTCAGATAACGACATAATTACATTAACATCTCAACAAATAGAATGATCCGCAGAAAAAAAAAATTTCCTCTACAAATCCACAAAACTTGTACAGTATGTGCAAGAAAAACACTTATTATGACAGTAGTATGTCTTTAATATGATTGCCTGTTATTTGCTCTGTAAACACTGAAAGTACAAAGATCTCCTTTAAGTATTTAGCAAGAAAAATAATTCTGGCAGCGTTGCAGTACAAGCTGAGTAAATATCTCATATACTGTATATAATAAGAAAATGTTATGTTTCTTGATATGAAATCATATTAAGAAACAAAAGCATAAAAAGCAGCTCCCTAACACAAATAGGCAAAGAAGCCACTAAGGGCAGGGGAGCAACACAGTAAGTAGGAATATAAGAAGAGGCGTGTTCCATCCAATAAGAAATACTGCAAATCAGAGTGGGGGAAATATGGTCCAAATCCCCAAATAATGAGTAAAGAACTGTGGCGTATAAATTCTTCTGTGAACTGAAGTAACTCAGATTTTCACTTTAGATGATTTATCACCCCTGATATAATAAAGCTAGGCCAAAGGTCAATTCCCCATCTTAAATTCCATCCAATGCACCTTCTACTTTTATGTCTTCTCTTAACCCCTCAGATGCTGACAGCATTTGCATTTGCTGGTGCTGTTGATAGGCAACCTTTTGCCGACCTTTGGAAAAAACAAATGCCTTCATATGCTGCAATGATCAAAAGCCATATTGGGAAGTGTTCTTTGAGAATTATTTATACTTTATTTATACAGAGTATGGTGTCAATAATGCATTGGATATTAAGCAGGTTCTTTGAACTACACATACCATGGTCCTTTTTTCTTCTTTATTGTTTGCCTCAAATACAGATTTTCACATGAATTGCATGTTTTAAATGCAATCAGCATTTTAAGGAAGCTTCATTCTGACATTTTTTTTAGGGTTGGGTATATGTTTGCAAGACATAAGAGTTGGCAATTTAACTGGCAAGCTAACTTTCACCCCATTATACTCATACTCAACTATTTCTTCAACCATGAAATATCTGAATAATTGCAGAACTTATGACTGACAGTTTTAATTTTACTGCACATTTAGGCTCATGTTTAAGGGATTGCAACTGCCATGAATTTTTGAAAAAATGTGCTCTTGCGACCATGGAAATACTTATCTGTTGGGCACTTATTACCATTGATGTAAAGTGCAATGGTGTGTTGATTTGTAAAATGGTGATTTCGTGAATGGTGATTTTCTGCACGCTCACTGAGCCTACAGCAGTATAAAGAACAACAGGAGCACTGGCAAGATGGCTGCCATGTAAAGCAACAGGGCTGACACATTTTAAAGAACAAGTTACACACTACTTTGTTGGGTGTATTGCCAAACAGAACCTCCTGTAGGCTGCCTGTGCACATAGGGGCTACAGCATTTACAGCACTTATTTGGCATCCCCAGGAACATTATTTATTCTTCTGTTGCTCCCAAACTCCATTTTCCCCTGCTGTAACTTAACACTTGTTAGAATGTAGAGTTGGCTTGTCCTAAAACAAGTAAAGCCCCAATATAATGTCATCTTTGTCTGCACAGGGAAGCTGTATGGATTCCCATGCACATGATTACTGTGCTAAATAAGGCTTTTAATCTCCATGCCCTTCTTTGACCTGCTTTCCCTTGAAAATGCAAAAAAAGTGCCTGTGCTGTGGTTGCCGTCCAATCATCAAAAAAATCATCAGGGCTAGGGCCAGAATTACAAATTCATCAGCAATAGAATTACCAGTATATTTCACCCTCTAAATACTTCCCTTCCCTGACCTTTTCCGCTGACAGATAACCCCTTATATGGATATGTCCACCTATCTATCTATCTATCTATCTATCTATCCATCTACTGTATCTATCAAGTATCTACATGTATAAGCCTAGAACATATGGATTTATTTAAATAAACTTTGTGTACAGGAAAGGCTTTTGGACATATATATATATATATATATA
>CM044435.1:107408009-107500613 GCA_024363595.1 Xenopus borealis
GGTCTTGATTCTTATAGTGAAACATTATTTGTTCCTCCTCACTGACTGTTTCTCTAAATAAATTATTTAAAACCTTATTTATTTTTCTCATGGCCCTTTTAAAGTCCAGTGAAGCTATTTCCTCTGCTTCAGGTTTTTAGTCATTGCCTGGGTATGTATTTCCATACAATCTTTATTATGTGTATGGGTGGCACTAAACTCTATTCATAATAATATTGTTCTATTAATGAAGTTTATTACAAACCAGTAGGGTAAGGTGCAATATGTAAATTTTAGATTTTTAACTAACAACGTGCAAGGGATCCATAGCGATAAAACAGGTGTATGATAAAATATTATTCATTTCTGCATAACATTTAATGGAACTTGTTTGCTGAATATATTTAAAGCATGGCACTATTATATTAAATTAATTTTTATTAAGGTACAGGTATTGGATCCATTATCTGGAAACCCATTATCAGAAAGTTCCAAATTACAGAAAGGTTTTCTCCCATAGACTCCATTATAATTAAATAACCCAAATTTGTAAAAATTATTTCATTTTTTCTTTATAAAAATAATACAGTAGCTTGTACTTGATTCAAACTAAGATACAATGAATCCTTATTGGAAGCAAAACCAGTCTATTGGGTTTATTTAATATTTACATGATTTTCTAGTAGTCTTAAGGTGTGAGGATCCAAATTACGGAAAGACTTGTTATCCAGAAAGTCCCAGGTCACGAGCATTCTGGATAATAGGTCCCATACCTGTATATGGTATAGGCTGACTAATACATAGTAATTTAGGTTGAAAAATTACACATACAGTAAATAACCTGCATAATTGCTAGGTAAAAAGCCCTATCTGAAGCCTCTCCAATTTGCCTCAGAGGGGGAAAAATTCCTTCCTGACTCAGAGCAGTCCCTGGATCAATTTGTACTATTAGCTATCTTCCATAACCCTGTATTCCCTCATCTGCTAAAAAACCATACAACCCCTTTTTAAAGCTATCTAATGTATCAGCTAGCATTCAAGGTGCAAATTCTACATCTTCAGAGCTCTCACTGTAAAAAATCCCCTTGTGAATATTTAGATGGTACCTCTTTTCTTCTAATCGGAATGGGTGCCCTTGTGTCAGCTGGAGGGACCTACTGGTGAATAAAGCATTATAGAGGTTATTGTGTCATTCCCTTATATATTTACACATACAGTAGTTATCATATCCCCCTTAAGTGTTTTTTCTCCAGCATTAACAACCTCAAGTTGACCAGTCTTTCCTCATAGCTGAGATTTTCCATACTGTACCTTTTACCAGCTTAGTTGCCCTTCTCTGGATCCTCCTGTCCTGTTTGAGTGCTGCAATCACGTCTATTGTTCTTTATACTGCTGTGCAGAAAATAAGAGGCATGGGGCATCTGCAAAAACTTACTTGCCTATAATTGCCAGCATGAGATCATAATTCCTTTTTAAATATAGGAATTTGTTACGATTGGAATCCCAAATTTCAGAACTAAACCCAAGGTCCTGGGCTCGGCTCAGACTTCCACCTATAACAACCACCTTTCACTTCGGGAGGAGCCCTCCACTACTTGCCACCAGGTCTTAATATGAGAGAACCAAGGGGAGCGTTCTAGGTAAGCATGAGAATGACAATTTACTGGATTGGAGGGCAAGCAGCATTCAGAAGGATAGAGCATAGTAGTGGTCACAGGCCCGGTCAAAACAAGCCAATATTGCAATACTAGGGAGGCACTAGAAGAGTAGTCAAAATGGGCAATAATCAGGGCAGACAGGATGAAAACCAGGGAGAAGCAGGATCAATAACAACTTGGAATACACAGAAGAATGCACTCAGGAACTTATGAAAAGATCTTTATGTTGAGCAATGACAATTGGCACCTGCACCTTTAAATATTAGAATTTCACATCAATGCACAACATGAATAACCTGGAAGCAGCCAATATGCGCAACAATTATTAGAAGAACAATGCGCATCAGCACACAGATAAGTTTTAGCTGCGGGCATCCCCATGAATGGCAAGCAGGGCTGGATTTGACTAACCAGCGCCCAGAGACTGCTTACAGTCTGATACAGAAGCACTGGGGAGCGTTGATCCCCCAGTGCTTTAAAGATGCAGCACCAGGGTAAGTTCTCACAGTATTACATCAGCGTTCTCTTAGAGCACCCCCCGGTGCCTTGTTTACATTAATTTTTAGCAAAGCTTAATGAATCATATCCTGAGTCAGTCACTGACTAGATTGAGCTGAGTCAACACTGCAGCTATGAGGTGGGTCTAGGAACTGTGACTTCTCTATTGTATAAACTGAAGAAAAGAATTGATTTAGCACTTTTCCCCTTTTTGCATCTGTTACAACAATACCAATACCAACTGTAAGGCGCCCTTTGAGACCGGCGCACATTCATACCTTCAGACTCACCGGTCCCCGGGTGCCTCTAGCCGCAATCAAGCGAAAACATGCATGTGCGATAATGTCATTGGCTTGCATGCACACTAACGCTGCATCGTGATGTCAGCGGATGCGCTGATGTTGTATATTGGCACTTTTTGTTTGTTTTGAGTGCCCAAGTTGGTTCTCAGATTTCTGACTTCTGCTAAAGCCTTATTTCTTACTACTCTTACTACTGATCTTTTGACGGTAACTTGCCACCTGCCTTTTGACCTTTCACTAGTCCACAACTTTGTCTCTGCCTTATCCTTTTGTACCCTGACTCTGATTACCTTGGCCGTGTTCAGTATCCCCGCCTGTTCCGAAGCAGAAAGTTCCAGAGCCCCAAAAGGGGGTAAACCAGAAAAAGGTACAGCTCTTGACTGCATCTGAAGGGTAATTCCATCAGTCTTTGGGCTCCTATACTACAGAGCATAACACTAACACTTTCAACCTGCATCTTTTTTACTGTTATTATACTTAAAATACTAATGATGATTGATCTGGATTTTTAGATTTATGTTTATTTAAAATAATTTATTAGTCTTCATATGCCTGCAATTGAAACTGTCTGGTTACTGGGGTGAATGATTCCAACTAGTGATGGGCGAATCTACCCAGTTTCGCTTCACCGAAAAATTGGTGAAAAAATTTGCGAAAAGAGTCTCAGCACGTTTTTGATGTGCGTCGTGTCAACTTCGGCGCATCGCGTCGTTTCTAATGCGCGTCGTCAGGCGAATTTTCGCTGGCATTTTGCGAATTTCGCCCATCACTAATTCCAACAACTAAAAACTGATAAAGGACTCATATTTTTTAATATACTTTTTTTTACTTATCTTTCTATCTGTTCATAAACTGCTAGGATGAATTAAAAAACATAAATTATTAATAATGAATTAGAAAAAATATTATTTTACACCATATTAACATGTAATTTCAGCATCAGCTTTGGCTTTTATGAACTTATCTGACAATTTATTTTTTGGTCTTTACCAACTGACTGTTACCAGTTGAGATCACACAACGAGGTATCTGCTACCTAAAAAATTAAGCTCAGTACTATTCTGTATTTTTCAAATGTTGACCTCCTTCCTGTAGAGTGGAAATCTGATTAGGACAAGGGTTACATTCAAAGCTTTGTGACACCTGTTGTACCACCAAAATATCTGTTTTACTCACATACCTTGCTACTAATCTACTAAAGGTATGTTGAAGTTCTACTAGGTCTCAGAGATAACTTCATTAAGACTTCTTCAGTCACCTTAAAACTAGTGATGGGCGAATCTATCCCGTTTCGCCGAAAAATTTGCGAATTTCCAGTGAAATTTGCAAATTGGCTAAAAATTCACGAAATGAGTTGAGTCTCGTTTTTTGACTCGTTGCATTGTTTTCAACATGCGTCACGTCATTTTTGGCGTGCCTCATTTTTTGATGCACGTCTCTTTTTTGATGCTAGTGAATTTTCACTGGCGTGTTGCGAATTTTGGGAATTCGCCATGAATTTGCTCTTGGCGATTAAGTTCGCCCATCACTACTTAAAACTAAATTAGTTTATAGTCTTAGTGTTGCAAAACTCAATCACTTGAAGTTCGGCCCTACAGACTCAACATTAAGAAAATAAACATTTCTTGGAGGAACTGCTTCTTTTCCTATTTCCTTTGCATCCCATATCCCACTACATCATTTGGGAGTCTTCATTAGATTACAGTACACATTACTAGGGCTTTGCACATGCTATACAATGCACAAAGTACATCTAATCAGCATACTGCCTAGAAGAATAATGAGATGCAAATAACCGTCTGTGCCTTCTATGTTCTATCCTTATCCAAACTCACAGTCACCATAACAATGTTACAAAGTACTTTATTTATGGTCCATTTCTGTTCTGGTCACGTTATTCCTGTCCTACTTCTTCATAAACATGACTGACAAAGCAGAAGAGCACTGCAAACAACATACATTGCTCCTAAAAAATACTTTGTTTTCTGTGTCTGACACTCAGACCCAGATCTTTAACTGCCTCCAAGATGTTTCCTCCTTGATGAATTAGTGCCACCTCAAAATTGTTTTAGCATAACTATTAATGGCAACCTTTTGGACGGGGCTGTCCGTCTTTGGACCAAAAAATGTTGTGGGCGTTTCACGAATTTATGTGCCGGTGAAGAATTGCAGGAATTTGCCGGTAATTCAGGCCAGGCGAATAAATTTGCCCATCACTAATCTTGTTAACTTGGCAGTCTGTCTGAAGTTATCTTGGGCCAGTTCCTTTCCTTCTCTAACTATCTTAACGCCACTGCCAAAACTTGGTGGTCTCCTCTGTTCCTCTTGGAGTCACAGTCAGGGATAGTTTTAAGAGGTAAGGAGCCACTAGGTTGAAAGGGTTTAAATGAGACATGGCAGTGTGTGTGCACCCCCCACACTGACTGCAATCTTCTAAAACATTTCTACCTTGTGGCTCCTTTCCTCTGAAATACTATCCCTGGATTTCTCCATAGGGAGTAATCTTTAGATCTCTTCAAAAAGAGAGAACATCTATTGTCTGGTCCAGTCCTGGCCAATACCCAAACTTTTGTGAACTTTTCCCTTCTACTTGTGTATGTATGCTATTCACATGTTTAGGTTGTGAGCTTTATAGGGCATTGACAGCTAGTGTTAAAAATTCTAACAGTCAGGTTAGCAAAACAGTCAGGTTTAGGAACTTCAAGTAACAATTACTTACAAAAGCAGACCTATCAGCAAAAAACTATCAACATGACCTATACAGTAGGTAAATTTTAATGTACATAAATATTTTAAGAGTTGTATTTTACTGTCAGTATCACTTTAAAGGCTATATTTATACATGTGTTGTGTTGTGATATTAGAGAAGCCCTATGGACCATAACTGTAACATTCCTGATATTACCTCATGAGTTTATGATCCAGACTGCAAGAAAAGAATGTGAATGAGCATCATCACTTCCTTGCCTTGTTATATGCAAACCCTTTATATACTAAAAAATAATAATTTCTTTCCTTCTTCCTAAGTTAAAATTCAGCATCTGAGTTGAAGTTCTTCTTGCCAAATAATAGATATATAGTTAATAAAGAATGCTTTTAATGCTCACATTTTAGAATGTACACAGTGTGTTATATATGAGCTGAAACTTTATGGTTTATAATAGCAATAAACTCTGGACAAATGTAATACTAGGCTGGAAATTGTTCTCTACCTTGGTCATTATTGGTTTATTATAAATTCAATAATGGCAGTCAGTCCACATCCACAAGTCATAACTACTCATATAAGCCTCCGTACCATTGATGTTTCTTTTCATGGCCCTTACTGGACTATTGATATATCTATAAGAATTGATAGCTTGTGCCTTTATTTTACCAAACTGTTTGAAGATAAGTGGCAAAACAGGTATCCGTTGCCAACATAAAGTGTACAAATGATTTATTATAGTCTGATACAAGGAGCTTGTGTATAATAAACTTTAAAATGACTTTAAAAAATTGGAGACTCACTTTGGCAACATTATGTTATTATACAATAAGAACTCTATTCCCTAAATCATAAAGTTTTTTCCAATAAACCCTTCAGTATAGTATAGTAATGATATAAGAAAAGGAGGAAATAAAAGGAAAAAAAAAATCTGTGTAATATTACCAATCAACATGTACCAAAAAGCCCAAATGTAAAGTTCTGCATGATATTTAATGTACATTTATTTGCATAACATATTGTAGCAGATGTTACAGCTGTGTGTGTGTGTTTTGTTTTTTAATTAATAAAGGTGCATCCTATTCAATTGGGCGCACTTTCTCCAGTGCAATAACATCAGAGAGATACTTCATTGTCTTACTTCCAGTGAAATTTTCACAGCTAATTATTGAATAAAATACTAAATTATAATATGGTTTTCAGACAAATGAAAAGTCATGGAAAGTTTTAAAGGCATTTTCTGTTTAATGCAATCAACTTACCCTTCTATCTGCATTATCTTGAAGTGCCATTAATATTTTACATAATCTGTAAGCAGTTCATTAAGTTGCATTAAGACCCATGTGTTCAAAAGTTGTATTAAGGCCCAACACTTCAATATTTTCATTAAGGCCTTAAGGGGGTGACAGTATTTATCAAAGGTCGAGTATATTTTTCCACGAAAATTCAAGTTTTCAAGTGTATTTGTTAGTCAAAGATTGATTTTTCAGGTTAAGAAAAAACTAGAAATGTTCGAGATTTATTATACCCGGAACCTGGAAATAGCTTGAATCCAAAAATACACCCACTAAAACCTGTTGAGGTCATGTAGAAATCAATGGCAGAGCTCCCTTGAACCATTTGAAGGTGTCAATAGCCTTCGTGATTTTTTTTTTTTTTCTGTGAGTTTCGCTCAAAAACTAGATCGATCCGAGCAATTCAAATTTTTCACCCTGACTGCACTGATTCAACTTTTTTCTCAAATTAGAAACCATTGAGTTGTGAGTTCATTCGAGGTCTAAAAAAACTCACAAAGCTCTATAATCGACCTTTGATATATAACCCTCCCTA
Organism: Xenopus borealis; assembly: GCA_024363595.1. NCBI lineage: Eukaryota > Metazoa > Chordata > Amphibia > Anura > Pipidae > Xenopus > Xenopus borealis. The sequence continues at coordinate 107,414,984 of CM044435.1, forward strand.
AAAGTCATGATGGTGATGCCAATAAAATAAAGCTGCAAAATAGTTACAGTACATCTCAGCTCACAGCCAACAGTTCAAGTATATATTGTTAAGGACATCAATGATGGAACAGAAAGCTTATTGGCCTGTGTGTAATGTCAACCATCTGGTAGACTATTAACCAGATAGTCTGATAGGTTTAAAAATTCATTTGGAACAAGGACCACATTAAAAGTATAAGGATGCTAGATTAACTGCTGTGCCTTTCCACAGATCTCCTTTACAGGGGTAGTAATATAGTAATAATAATAATAATAATATAGTAAATATAGTAACTTTTAGTATCAGATAGCTATATTTTGAGGTCATCTGCAATTTGTCTTACATTTATTTTAATTTTGAATTATGAAGCTTTTTGTTCAGCAGTAGTTGCTTGGGTACAATTTACCCTAGCATTTAGGAAGTGGTTTAGATGATAGGAGAGGGCCTGAAAAGACAGATTAAAAAGTAACAATAACAGCTAAATTGTAGCATCACAGAGCAATCATTTTTTGGCTTCTTGGGTTAGTGACCCCCATTTGAAAGCTAGAAAATGACAGTAGAAAAAAACAGATAATTCAAACACTATAAAAAAGCGTTAGCAACATACAAACATGGCAACCCCCTCATCCAGAAGGATAGGCCAGTGTTGAAAAACCAGTAAGGTTACATTTTAATCCCCTTTTAATATAAAGGAAGTATTTTTTAGTAGGAAAAATACTTTACCACTCTTGTTCAACAATTTGCTACTTTTCTTTTCTCAGTCACCTCATTGTGAGCCTGACATGAAATATTTTCTCTTGGAAGTTTTTGTTAAAGGACCAGTAGCATCAAATTAAAAAATTATTTAGTATACATTGAAAACGAAAACACCAAGACAAATTAAACTTTAAAATCGCAAAGCCTTTATTAAGAAACTTAATGAAACTCCTCGCCGTTTCTCTTCAGAAAAGGTGACGGGGCGATGATCCATTGTGCGGTGATCGATTTGTCCTCCCTGGCTATCTCTTATAAGGAAGACAGGGAGGAGAAATTGTGTGCCGCATTATGGATCTCCAGATCACATTTTCTGAAGAAGAGCGCAAGCAGAGTTTTGGTAAGTTATTTCTTAATAAAGACTTTGTGAGTTTAAAGTTTTTCTTGGTGCTTTTTTTCAATGTATACTAATTAAAATTAATACATTTTTTTGATGTTACTGGTCCTTTAAGTGCATCAAGCCTTGATGTGACTGTAATAATTAGGAATCATTTTACAGCAATTAAAGACAAATACATACTACAGCACAGCAGTAAATCAAATATTTATTTCAGCATTCTAATAGGTGATTAGATATAGGTGATTAATTATTACTATATTACTACCTCTGTAAAGGGGTATAATTATTACTATATTACTACCCCTCTAAAGGAGATCTGTGGAAAGGCGCAGCAGCCAATCTAGCATCCTTGTACTCTCAATGTGGTCCTTGTTGCAAATTAATTTTTAAACCTACCAGACTGATATCTGGCCAATAGTCTACCAGATGTCAATCTGGCACCTGTTGGTTGACATTACACACAGGCCAATAAGCTTTCTGGTCCATCATTTGTCTCCTTAACAATATATACTTGAACTGCTAGCTGTGAGCTGAGATGTTCTGTAACTATTTTGCAGCTTTATTTCCTGTCACCCCCTTAAGGCCTTAATGAAAATATTGAAATGTTGGATGAAAATATTGAAATGTTGGGCCTTTATACAACTTTTGAACACATGGGCCGTAATGCAACTTAAAGGGAAACTGTCACGGGAAAACATGTTTTTTTTAAAAAACACATCAGTTAAGAGTGCTGCTCCAGTAGACTTCTGCACTGAAATCCATTTCTGAAAAGAGCAAACAGATTTTTTATATTCAGTTTTGAAATCTGACATGGGGCTAGCCATTTTGTCAATTTCCCAGCTGCCCCTGTTCATGTTACTTGTGCCAGCACTTTAGTTGGGAACTGTTTTCTGGCAGGCTGTTGTTTTTCCTTCTCAATGTAACTGAATAGTACGCAGTGGGACATGGGTTTTACTACTGAGTGCTGTTCTTAGATCTACCAGGCAACTGTTATCTTGTGTTAGAGAGCTGTTGTCTGGTTACCTTCCAATTGTTCTTTTTTTAGGCTACTGGTTCGGGGAAAGGGAGGGGGTAATATTACTCCAACTTGCAGTACAGCAGTAAAGAGAGATTGAAGTTTATCAGAGCACAGGTCATCAACTATTTGCTTTTGTTTTCTAACTAGTAGGGGACTGTTGAAATCTAATTACTGATTGGTTGCTATGGGCAACATCATTTAATTAAATACACCCCTCCCCATCAAAGAGTTACTAGACCAAATCAGACTGGGGACATAATACATTAAGGAGGTATGGTAACTACATGTGTAACACGTAACTGCAAATGTATGGATTCAGGAATTTGACCAAATCCCTGCAGTTCTCTCTTCTCACTTCTGCAATATTTATTTTTGAGTAAAACATTTTTTAAGGAGGGGTCTGAGAAGTCCATTATATTAGCTCTTTGGTGAATGTTTAATTAAAAAGAGAGAGTGGAAAAAAGGTTCAATAGATTAATAGAAATAGACAAAGCAAATTCACAGTCTTTTATGTTTTAAATATATAATTATATTACAAAATATGGTATGAAGCAGTATTTAATATACACTTTACAATCCCGTGTATTTGTATGTCTTTCTATGAAAATAGGATGCAAAGAAATTTACTAGAGATCGTCATGCGTTGATCGAAGCAGGAATTTCCTGTTTGAGACTCATAATTAACGTATTTACCAATTTAAACACTGAACTTACCGAAAGCCCTTTGGAAAAATAGAGAATCAATAGGAGCATAAAAATGTTTAAATGGTAGGATATAAAGGCTCTAATGACAGCACAGTTAAATAACAACAATAAAACTCTTCAGAAATACTTCAGACAGTTCTAACTTAAACGCAAAGACAAAGGACAGCACAGTTTTAAACAATGAGAGGAGATGGAAAGTGCTATTAAATCAGTAGTCAACATTTTAATTAATTCTGTAAAATATCTTTTTTTATTTCTTTGTTAATTTATAGCATGTGGAACCTCCAAATTACAATTAACTTCTCAAAACAACTTTTTAATTGTACAGGTACCTTAAGTCGAAATTGGTCATTTTCGATCGAAAATGATCCCCTCCCCAAAAAATCTGATGGTCGAATTTCGAATTTGTGTATATAGGAAATTAGACCCTCAGGGGAAGATTTGCTAAGGGACAAATTCGGTCAAAGTGAAAATTCCAATTAAATTCAAATTTAAAAAATTCGAATTTTGAAATAATTCTGACATACTTTGACTATCGAATAGCCCGAAATTCGATTCAAATTGTTTAAATTCGTAAATTTCAATTTTTTGAATTCGAAGTACTAGCCCTTTTGATATTTGATAGCCTACTTCGCCAATTTCAAGCTACCTAGTTGCTATATAATCCTACGGGAAGCTCCCATAGGATTTTCCAAACTTTTTTTTGATCGAAAAGAAAAAATTTGATCGATTGCTTAAAATGATTCAAACAATTCAAACGATTTTAGAGATCGATAAAATTATTTGATAGATCGAATTGCGGTAAAATCCATCGAATTTGATATTCGAATTTGAGGGATTTTAATTGGATCAAGATGCGAGGGTCGAATTCGAGGGTTTTTAACCCTTGAAATTCGACCCTTGATAAACGTGCCCCTCAGTAAATCGCCCCTTTAAAGTAAAGTAAAAGCTAGTTGTAAATTACTATTACTATGAATTGGATATACAACAATTTGTTTTGCCCTTTGTCCTACCTTCCAGCTTCAGTGAATTTTGACAGGTCTCTGAGCTCAGTTTTGAAGCACAAACACCTGTGGCTGTTATTATGAATACAGTTCTGCCTACATCAATACTGATATCAACAAGCTACAAACTAATGGAGTGCTCCTTTCAAAAATACAAAACATTTTTGATGTTGTGAGGGGTTGGAGAAATTGATCCAGATCCAGAAAGAGGCCAGATCTATCTAATGGAAGACAAATGTTAGATACTGTAGTTGTCAAATTCTTATAAACACAGGAAAAATACATACAAGCCTTTAGTAATCTTTCTGGTATAAATGGTGCTTGCACTCCATACGGCAAAATGAGTTTAACAGATTCATTGGGTTAATATGAGTAACTTTTTGTCTAACAGGAGAGTCTAAAAAACAATTAAGTATGGGAACTGAAATGAGCTTGTATTGAGCAAGCAATGGGAACTTAGTCTTCGGAGAGAAATCAAAAGCAAACAACATCCTGCAGCTTTTCTTTCAGATTTAATGGTATCCTTTGAAAAGCAATAAAAAGGATATAGTCCATTAGGCAAGAACAAATTTTCTTCCCATAATTTTATCTTTGTTTAATTGAATATTTAATTAGTATAAATATGAAACTAATTTTTTTATGTGTTTAGCACATTTAGTAAGATAGAGAGCCCCCGATGTGTGGCAGATGAGTACTGGGATAGATTAGATAGAACTGTACATTCCAATGAGAGGGAGTTTTAACTGTATTTTTAACACAGAGAGGTAGTTTTAGTGAAATCATTCCACTTAAAGCAACAGAATAGATAATGCAAGTGTACAAGATTTAAATCAAACTGATGGGAATATTCACAAAAACTTTGCATTGTTTATTTTTTCTTATGCATAGGTCCCCAGATGATGTCAGACCTATGATAAGACCCATCATCATTTAACCCTTAATCCCTTGTAAGCAGGAACCATACTAATATGAATTTCTCACATCCACTTAGAGAAATACTGTAGGTTTTGGGTTACGTAGTGAGATAACAGGTAACAGCACAGTCTCATTTATAAACAGTGAACAAATTTGAACCTGGGCAGTAACTCATACCAACCAATCAGTGAGTAGGTTATTTTACCAGCTGCAGGTTGAACACTGAAAGCAATCATCTGATTGGTCATCATGGGTTACTGCCCAGGTGCAAATTTGCCCACTGTTTATAAATGACCCCCGCTGAGGTTTAATCAAGGACCCATGACTCTTTGCAGTTGGCCTTCCTTTTTATTTTTCATTTATCTATTAAATTATTTAGCTATTTATGCAGCAGCTCTCCAGTTTGACATTTTAATAGCTATTTGGTTGATATCTAATACAAATAATTAAAAAAACAACTGAACTTGCTGAAATTTTTTTTTTTAATTACTTCTATTAGATATACCATGACCTGGATGAATGAAAATCTTCATAGTAATATCTGGTTCATAGGGTTCAATTATACAGGCAACTTTGGAGTGGTTTGAATGAAGAAAGGCAATATGATTAGAAGAGGACATCAACAAGAAGATAAGTAGTACAATAAAATTGTATACTCACAGAGCAATACTTTTTAGCTGCCAGGTAGTGACCCCTATTTAAAATCTGGAAAGTAACAGGTACAGTGGTGAAGCCATAAGACAGCAGTAAATTAGCGGAGGGGGATCATGGATGACCCACAAGTGCAGTGGGAAATCGCAGGTAGCCTGCAATTTTGTGAGGAGGGGCTTGAAACAAAAAACATTTTGTGTGGGGCCCAGGTCCCCAAAGTCTATACCCATGGGCAGATAGAAACAGCAATAATGCAAAGAGCAATAAAAAATAAGAATGGTTGAAATGGATAGACATTTTTATAACATAAGAGATGTTAACTTAAAGTTGAACTATCCAATGCTTTCAACTTTTGAATATACCTTGCTGGAGGGCTTTGGTGAAGAAATTTTTCAAGTTTTGTGAGGTGACCAGTAGTGATGGGTGAATCTACCCTGTTTCGCTTCACCGAAAAATTTGCGAATTTCCAGCGAAATTTGCGAATTTGGCGAAAAAATTAACTAAACGAGTCGCGACGTTTTCGTCCAGTCATTTTCGTCGCGTCAAAAACGAAGCAAGACTCGTTTTGCGAATTTATTCACCGGCGGCGAATCATGGGAATTCACTGCGAATTCGCCCCTGGCGAATAAATTCGCCCATCACTAGTGACCAGAAATGATGTCACGGGCATTCACAGAGAATCTCCTGAAACTGCAGAAACCACGCCACTGACGTCACTGTAGGAGTCTGCATTAGTGATGGGCGAATTCGCGGCGAATTCCAGTGATTCGCCGCTGGCGAATAAATTCACGAAACGCCAGCGAAAATTCGCCAAAAAAAAAAACGAGTCACGCGTTGTTTTTTCAACAGAATAAATCTGGCCACTCTCCAATTGCTAGATACTGTGACCCTATATACCAGTGAATGCTATAATTGGTAGGTTAACGAGTGATAGAACCAACAAAAAAGGCAAAAATATTCAAAAGCAACATAAAATACATAATACTGTAGAGGGTTCATTTACATCCACAGCTGCAATTATGGATGCACAAAAATGGATGCAGTTGTGACATGTGTTGACACTCAAACACAATCCTTACATGTGTGTGTAGTTGTGCCAAGCACAATCGCACCCTTCAAGTCAGTCTCAATGGATTGGGCATAAGTGTGTCTAATGACACAGGGAATTAAGGTAATAATTACTATAAAGCCTATATATAGGCTACTTCAGAAGGTACCACTTGGTCCTAAATAATTACACACAGCCATTATTTTGAGATTGAGCCCCCGAAATTATACAATTATGACTCCAAAATGTTTCAGCGCACTAGCATCAGATGCAAGTCTTGACTATAATTTCGCTGGGTAAAAAAATATGGTACATCGGGAGCCAACTTGCACTTTGGATTTTGGTTTTGCATTCATAAATGCTTCCCTAGGGCTTACATACAGTAGCTAGCTGCTAACTTGCTCAAGTGCAACAATCAAGTCTAATTGATCCAATGATGCAAATTGTTGTAAGATGTTTAAAATTAATTGATAATAAGCTAATAATTCTTTGTGAAGTTTCTCAATTCAAACGCATGACAGAGGGAATCTCCTTTTACACTTACATGTAAAACTGATTTTGGTACCCTCTCAGTAATTATTTATAAATGCAAAGATAATACAATTTTTTAATGCTGATAGCAGGGTAATAAGATAATCCCAATTTTAGTTATTCTAGGTCTCTTACCATTTAGAAGCAACTCTGGCTGTATCATTAGTGAGTGGGTCATTTGGCATTAGCACAGGAGCAAGCTAGCATTTGCACTGAGCTGGAGCTTGCCAGACTTTGTGCATATTGCAGCCACAAGACAGCGACTCCTTTCAGTTTGATGAATGGGTTTTTTTTCAAGCATTCTGCTCCCTAGTTATGAGAAGAGTGACCCGGTCAGGAGACGACTTTATGAAGCTATAAAAAATGTATGTCACTTCGGACTCTCTAATGTCATGTAAAAAAAAATTTGTGCAAAGATGGAAGGTTAATATTTCTGTTTTCAGAGCTTGGTGCTGATTTTCCTTCATACTCTTGCTGCATAAACAGGCTCTGTTGTCTATAGCATCAACAAAATGTGGCTTCTTTGAAAAGGGTTCTTTCTTTCTCATAGAAAACCTCAGAACAATGAGACATTTCAGAATTTTACAGTTAATGGATGTAACATTTCTGGAAAGAAAAAAAAAACTCTAACCAAGGTGGCTGTGACTTTTAAGTATGCAGAACAGCCAGATAGTGAGAGAAATCTACAATAAAGCACTGTCCTTTTGAAAGAGACCTTTTTATCTAATATTTTATTAGGACCTTTCCCTATGTCATAAAGAATCAAAACAGGAGTGGGTTGCCAGGTACACTTGCCCTGTGCCTTTGGTGGAATACTCTGGAGTTTACAGATAGTGCCATGTAGATTTTTACAAAGACAGCCCTCTGTAGGTCCATAATTTAGCATTCATTGAATTTTCTCATTTCCTTTTGTGCTTTGATATGCATATCTCAGAGCATTAGGTGCTTTTTTCCTGGGGTTGTAGCATATTTTTCAACTGATGTTCAAATGTTAATTTGAAAAAGGTTCATGACCCACAGTGGAGAGGTTAGAAGTTTCTTCTTGATTAAGGTTTTCGATCAGTCATGGGTAAAGCACATAGACTTGGCTTTGGTTCAGACACAATCCAGGCAAAGTTCAGGGGAAACAAAGAGACTAGTAACGAAGACCTCAGAGTCTTGCTCTTTTACTATCTTTAATTGAGTGCTTATAGGTCCCTTCAGCACTAAACAAGTTTATTTTAGCATTTGGATGTGGCCTTACATTTTCTGTACTGAATCCAAATAATCACCATTTCATAAAACAAACATAAAGTTAGGATTTTCTATGCTGCAGCCGCTGTTGTTCTTGAAAGTCAAAGAACAAAATGACTTTTTTTGTAATTTATTTGCATTAATTACTTGGCAAAATGTAAGCTTTAAATCAAACAAAATGACTTACTAATGACGTGTTATTAAACAAGAACAAAGAATATTTGATTTGATGACAAGGCACATGCATGAAGGAGGTACAAAGAGCAAAAAATGTATGCAAATTTCCATGTTATTTTTTCATCATGCACCTCACTTTTTCTCTGTAGTAAGTATTGCTGTTAGACTCAACTCTTTGCTCCTCCAGTATTTAGCACAAAAACATGTGAATTTCAGTGCCATGTAAGGGGCATGCATATGGGTGACCTATGTGTTTTCGGACAACTACCCCTTACTACTGGGAGTACTGATGAGCAACAGATTTAAGGAACAAATTTATGGAAAAAATTGTGAAAGTGTGAAAATTTGTGAAACGCAAGTCAATGGGAATTTTTTCACACAAAATGCATAGAAGTCAATGAGAGTTTGTGAGAAACTCGCCTGTTGGCCTAGTGGGGGTGCAACAGGGACGCCCATTGCACCCTCCGTGGGGACGCCTGCCATGTCTGCTTCCTCCGGTGGCTTCTTAGGTTCTGCACCACAACTTCTGGGTTTTGCGAGTCTTTAGCGTGGTCGCGTCTGACATTCACAGAGAATTTCAAATATTTAAAGGTGCAGGTGCCTTTTGTACATTACATAGTTACATAGTTACATACTTACATAGGGTTGAAAAAAGACCGAGTCCATCAAGTTCAACCCCTCCAAATTAAAAACCCAGCATACATACACACACACACACACACACATCTTCACTCTTTCAAACACAAACCATATACCTGTATGCCCATAGCTATACTAACTGTAGATTTTAGTATCAAAATAGCCTTTGATATTATGTCTGTCCAAAAAATCATCCAAACCCCTCTTAAAAGCATCAACAGAATGAGCCATCACAACATCACCCGGCTGTGCATTCCACAACCTCACCGTCCTGACTATGAAGAACCACCTACTCTGCTTCAAATGAAAGTCCTTTTCTTCTAGTCTGAAGGGGTGGCCTCTGGTACGGTGATCCTCTTTATGGGTAAAAAGGTCCCCTGATATTTGTCTATAATGTCCTCGAATATATTTGTAAAGTGTAATCATGCCCCCTCGCAAGCGCCTTTTTTCCAGAGAAAACAACCCCAACCTGGACAGTCTCCCCTCATAATTTAAGTCTTCCATCCCTCTAACCAGTTTAGTTGCACGTCTCTGCACTCTCTCCAGCTCATTTACATCCCTCCTAAGGACTGGAGTCCAAAACTGCACTGCATACTCCAGATGAGGCCTTACTAGGGATCTATAAAGAGGTATAATTATGTTTTCATCCCTTGAGTTTATGCCCTTTTTTATGCAAGACAGAACTTTATTTGCTTTAGTAGCTACAGAATGACACTGCCCAGAATTAGACAACTTGTTATCTATAAAAACCCCGAGATCCTTCTCACTTAAGGAAACTCCCAACACACTGCCATTTAGTGTATAACTTGCATTTATATTATTTTTGCCAAAGTGCATAACCTTGCATTTATCAACATTAAACCTCATTTTCCAGTTTGCTGCCCAGTTTCCCAACTTAGACAAATCACTCTGCAAAGTGGCAGCATCCTGCAAGGAACCTATAGCTCTGCACAATTTAGTATCATCTGCAAAAATAGAAACCGTACTTTCAATGCCCACATCCAGGTCATTAATAAACAAGGTGAAAAGCAAGGGACCCAGTATAGAGCCCTGCGGTACCCCACTAACAACACTGGTCCAATTAGAAAATGTTCCATTTACCACCACTCTTTGTAGTCTATCTTTTAGCCAGTTCTCTATCCAGGTGCAAATGCTATGTTCAAGGCCAACATTCCTTAATTTAACCAGTAACCTTCTGTGTGGCACGGTATCGAATGCTTTAGCAAAGTCTAAGTAAATCACATCCACGGCCATCCCAGAATCGAGGTCCCTGCTTACCTTCTCATAAAAAGAAATTAAGTTAGTCTGGCAAGATCTATTACGCATAAAACCATGCTGGCACAAACTCATTGCCCAACATAAAGATTTATTTGTTAGTTCCTGGGTGCTATTCTGTGTGTTCCTAATCTGTTTTTGACCCTGCCTGTCCCTGACCCTGTCTAGTCCACTGCCTGTTCTGACCACTGCCTTTTGTGAGAGGTACTCACCCTGGTGGTCTAGGGGTGGGGCGGGACACCTGCTGTGCCATTGATAGCTATGCCTGCCACATGGTCCGTCCTTTTCTTTGCTGGTTACTTAGTGTGTGCGCGGAGTACACGTCCCTTATTAATAGGCGCATGCACGCTGGCATTATGTCATCAGCACGCAATGGCATGAAATTTAAAGGTATTTAAATGGACCATTGGTATTTTTTCATTGCCCGTGATAGGGTCTTTTCCTGGTGCTTCTGTGCTATATTTAGCTTCTGATTTATCTGTGATTTGACTACCTATTTTGACCCCTGCTTGATACTGACTTTCCTGACTTCTGTGTCCTGACCCGTGCCTGGTAAGCGACTCCACTTAGTATGAATACCTCCTGATTGATCTCCTGGTTTGACCCTTGCCTGCTAGACTTCATTTGTATTCCCCCACCTGATCTGTGTCCTCTTTTGCCTAAAGCCTTGTACCACAACCTTCTGCCCAAAGACTTTGCATTTACGTTTGTGCCCCTCTGCTTGTCCAGAACCTTTCGCTTTGCACCTCTCTTTTTAAGACCTGGTGGCATCTGATTAGCTGAGCTGAAAGGCAGCCATTATAGGCAGAAGTAAGAGCCTAGAACAGGTGCTTAGCACTGATTCGTGATTAGGATGCTGATCCTGAATTGAATAATCTCTTGGATACTGCTTGTACTGCAAATTAGTGTGTTTGAACTCGGTCTGTGACCTTGACTATACTCTCATCTCTTGATTCTGTAATGCTACTCCCATTTGGTACCGACCCGACCTGTCCCACTACCACTCTTCTTGTTTCAGTACTATGTTCTGTTCCCTTGTCCGCCCTGGTCCTCTCAAGATAAGACCTGGCAGCACCCAAGTAACAGAGGGCTCCTCCTGAAGTGAAAGGTGGTTTTCATAGGTGGAAGACTGAGCCTTGACCGGGACCTGGGGATTGTTTTGGGTATGGGATATCAATAGTAACAGAGTTTATTTACAGGGGGTCCACTGCTTTTTTTCTTGTGCATTTTGTCACAGACTTAGTTTCAAGGAAAAATTTTTCTGCAAATCCAAAATTTCACTCATTACTAATCCAGAGCTCTATACTAAATGCCTGCGTAAGACAGACATAAAGTATAGGTCTCTCTTGAGTTCCCAGAGCTCAGCATACAACATGCAATGGATAGGTGCAAGTGCTCTAAGGACTTTGATGAAATACAACCTACACTCAGCAATTAAACTGTGCAAATATTAAAATACAGGGAATACGAAACATTAAGGGGCAAATTTACTATTATTCCCAAAAATTTGCTCAACCAAATTTGAAATTTGATAAGCATTCGATCATCGAATGTGTATCAAATAGTTTTAGGCTATCATCGATATTCGATTTCTCGATGAATTTGTACGATCGGATACTGATCGTTCGATTTCACGAAAACATCGTAAAATTTCATTAGAGCGCCCGAAAAATTCATACGATTCGAGCGATCGAAAGCTTCTATCGTATGAATGGTATTCGAGCAGGACTTAGTCTCTGAAGCCTATGGGGAGCTTCCCATTGCAATTCGGTAGGTTCAATCTGCCGAAGTAGGCAGTCGAATAACTTTAAAACTTTTATTCCTTCGACCATCGAATGATCGAATGATCGAATATATGATCATTCGATCAATTCGATCTATTCGATATTCAATGATCGAACAGGCCAAAATTCACTTTACGAAAAAATCGTACGATCAGTATTCGACTGGATTCGATCTAACTTCGATCTATTCACGTGAATTTCGTAAATCGGCCCCGAAAATTTGCTTGACCAAATTCGAAATTCGATAAGCATTCAACCATCAAATGCTTATAGAATAGTTTTAGGCTATCATTTCACTCGATATTCAATTTCTCGATGAATTTGTACTGATCGCTCGATTTCACGAAAACATCATAAATTTTCATTTGAGCGTCCGAAAAATTCGTACGATTCTAACGATCGAATGTTTCGATCGTACGAATGGTATTCGAGCAGGACTTCCCATATTGCAATTTGATAGGTTCAATCTGGCGAAGTAGGCAGTCGAATATCGATCTATTCGATATTTGATGATCGAAGAGGCCAAAATTCACTTTACGATTTCACGAAAAAATCTATTCACGTGAATTTCGTAAATCGGCCCCTTAATGTTATGAAGTGAAAAGGCATGATTATGTGATTATGTAATTATATAACAAACAATATTACTTTCAAGTCTTACTATGAGGTATATATATATATATATATATAGTATAATAACTCTAATATGGTTTTTGATTGTAACAAAATATATATTTTATGAAAGATGTGCTTTTGCAACCATATATATCATTCTCCAATTCTCTACTATAGTAGTTAAAGGGAGTTAGACATTAAAATGGACACCAGGAAGACTTGAGGGATCACACAATAGTGTATAAAGTATGCTTGTTTTCATAGACGTGCATTTACTGGTGCTCATAGATCATTCATGACTTTTGTGACTTAAGTATAGTAAGCAATTTACCAATTTTCACTCCTTCCGTTGCTGATTACAATGGACGGAAACACTAAAATTTGAATTTATACCTCATTAGAGATGATGTGAATCACATTTACTCACAATACTTCACAACTCATCTGTGTATATCATGGAAGTGGTAAGCCATCAGCCAGTTGAGCAGTTTATGAATGTATGCAGTGCAGATATCATGATTGTTACTACTAAAATGGTGACTTCAGAGCTCTGTCATTTGACAATCACCCAATAGCTCAAGCTGGAGTAAAAACTTTTCTGAATTTATGGCCCCAGTTTTGTAATTCTTAATTACAAAACAAATGGAGAGAGTTTCGGGATTTTGACAGCTCCTCTGAGTATCGTTCTTTGCAGAACATGAATGATTAATGGAATTTTCCCAACACGGTTGAAGTTGTTTACTGATGGAATTAAGGTTGGAATTGGCAGAGTTCTGTTGGGAGGAATTGTACTATAATGTCACTAGACCTGCCAAGTTCACAAGATGAAAAATAGGTGCAATTAACAGTGCGGAAGAGAAATTCCAGGTCTGTGAGCAACGTTGACTCCCAATGAGAATGTTTGTTATATGTGAGCCCTAGTTCAAAATTTGTGTTGATGGGAGTCTAATCATGTAGATGCAAACACAGCATTGTGCTTCTGTCCAGTTTACACCTGAAATTCTTCCTAGGAATCTCAAAAGTAGAAACATAGTAAGAATGTATTAAGAAGTATGGGATATAGTTTAATACAGTCTTCATAAGAAAGTACAGAGGGTATGGAATTCATCATAAATTTAGTCATCTGGAATGTACAGTACTTAATGTAATGAACTAAAAAATGCCCCATTACATAATTGTTTAGTTTTTGCTTTTTATGCAATCAATTTTGTTGGGTCCAACTTTGAAGGCTACTGGCCTTGATACAGCTCTTTTTTGGTCAAGGTCAAATCATGCAACATTTTTATTTTGAGGCTTTTCCTCAATTGCAGCAGAAGGCAAAATATATAATTCCTAACTACAAAATAAAACCAATTCATGAGTTTCTCTGGCCTTCAAGTCCCTAAAATTGCATCTAAATTGCACATTGGATCATATACTATAAATACTGTAAGCCAACATGCATCAAGCTCTGAATTATAGGAAGGCTGTCTCCCATAGACTACAATTTATCAAAATAATAAAAATTTGTAAAAATTATTTCCTTTTTCTCTGTAATAATAAAACAGTACCTTGTACTTGATCCAAACTAAGATAGCATTAATCTGTATTGATGGCAAAACTAGCATAGTGAGTTAAATTAATGTTAAATTAATGTTAAATTATTTCTTAGTAGACCTAAGGTATGAAGATCGAAATAATGGTAATATCCAGAAAATCTCAGGCCCCAAGTATTCTGTTACCTATATTAAGAAACTTCAGCATTATCTTTTAGATCTACACACATGATCTAAAAGATGTATTGATCTTATTTAAAAGGTATAAGGAATGTCTTGGGTATTCACTGCCTGTCAAGGTAAACTACTTAAAGAAAACCTTATTGAAAAATAATAAAAATACAGCATAGGTGTCAGACTTCACCTACCTGTACTTCTGGGCCCTACTTGATGCAGAAAACTGTCCGCTTGTATCTCAAAACAGCTGTAAAAATGACATAAAACAACCATGGCTTAATGCCCTGCAAGGAATTTTGCTACAAATCTATGATTAATGTACTTAATTTTAATGCCAGAACAGAAAGGTTGTGAGTCAGTGTGGTTTGCAAAAAGAATTCAAAGGGATTGAGCTGCGGTAAAAGTGGTAGTGTTGAAACAGAAGGGGATGTGTGGCATGGGAGAAGAGGATGTGTGGCTTGGGAGAACGAAAATAGTCTATTTTCTGGTATACACTGTAGCATATTCAAATTGAATAAAGATGAAGACAATGCCTAGTTCCACACCACATTTTCACCTAATCAGTGGTTTCCCATTCTCTTCCAGCTAATTATGGCAGAACAAACATAAAATATTAGAGCTTTTGTCAAATACTCCTTCCGTGTGTGTGTGTTTTTCTGTGATGTAATACATGGCATCAGCTGACCCTACCAATTTCCAGTCCCAGCTTTCACTGTGCCTTTGGGAGGGTTAGGACAGCACATGGCTGCTTACAACCTTTCCCCACTGAGACCTTCTAACACCACAGACTATAACTCTGCTGTACTTGTACTGCAGTAGTGCTGAAATATGTTTCATTCCAAATCATTAAATGCTGGAATATTGGAGGCATGCTCTTGGGAAACACAGCTATACGAATATACCAATTCTGTTCCCAAACTACCTGGTTTTATAACATTATAAATATTTACTGCTTTGTTGGACTCTGTGTTCAAGGTGCTTGCTGCAGTACAATTATTATTTAAAAGAATATTGATTCACAGTTATAAATGGTTTGGAATCTATTTTAGAAGGAACATTTGTTTTAGAATCATGAAACAACCCCAAATATGAGATTTTATTTAATTTACAGTTTATTGTTATTGTATTAGTATCCTATTCCTAGTGAATGTAGAAGTACGTATACAGCCTTTCCTAAACCTCCCATACAGTAGTACCCAGGTGGAGGAGTTGAAGGAGTACTGGAAAGATTCCATATGTCAAACGTTAAAGGGATACTGTCATGGGAATTTTTTTTTTTTCAAAATTCATCAGTTAATAGTGCTGCTCCAGCAGAATTATGCACTGAAATTAATTTCTCAAAAGAGCGAACAGATTTTTTTAGATTTTATTTTGAAATCTGACATGGGGCTAGACATATTGTCAATTGCCTAGCTGCCCCATTTCATGTGACTTGTACTCTGATAAACTTCAGTCACTCTTTACTGCTGAACAGCAAATTTGAGTGATATCAGTGCAGAAGTCTGCTGGGTAGCACTATTAACTGGTGGATTTTGAAAAGAAAACATGCTTTCCCATGACATCCCTTTAAATAAGGCAAAAATTAGGTTGGGCATAAAGTCAGTACAGGCAGCAAAGGTTCAGGATTCAAAAACCAAAGTCAAATCTCAACACAGGAGCATACTGTACATACTGTAAAAATTTTTATGGAAATTCGCTAATTTTTCGGCGAAGCTAAACTGGGTAGATTCGCCCATCACTACCCTTGGCATCTATTTATATCAGAGTCTGTGTCATTGGTGCACACGCATTCAATTCTGTGTCCTCATGCATATGTTTCAACAAAGGCCCTTTCAGCTTTAATAGACACAGAGGCCTATTCTCCAGTGCAAGGTAATTTATGACTCTTGGCTTGTCCCTGACGATTCTTTGTGTTACACCCTCAGCTTTGACACCACGGCCTCTTGTTCTGCTTGTTCTGACCCTGCCCTGTCCTACAACAACTTGTACGACTACAACCCTTTGCCTACAGTTAAGTGCCTTGTTTTCTACATCCTCATGGACTGGGTTACTCTCCTCAAGGGTGGGAAGCTTAGGGGGCACTTTCACCTCCTGACACACTGTGGTACCTAGCGGTACCTGACCGTATCACCTCGCCATGAAGTCTGGTGATCAAGCTTCCTCTCATTTGGATTTCTTCACCCAGCAATTGGCTGCCCTCACTGCTAGGATCTGCAGACTGGCTATTAGCAACTACAAAGTCCAAGAACAGAGTTTAAATGTTTCTGCCAATCCTCCATCAGGCCCTCATGTTATCCCTGCTTTTCCTGTGGCCACTGTAGCTCCTCCATCTCTGAGCCTAAGATGCCACTTTCTGAGCGGTTTTCTTGGGATATATTGTGAACAATAGTGCTTTGGTATGGTAATGAAAAGGTAAAATGCATTAAATGAGTTAAGATAACTTTAGATAACACAGTTTCTTCAATTAGCCCTGAGTCATGACTCATTTAACACACAAATCCAAGTGGCTGCCTCTGTACAACAACTTGGGTTCTTCCTAAAGCACCACTCTCGAATAATTTTCTGGGTCCTCCTTCAACAGTAGATCATTCTGAGCCTATGCAGATTGGCCTTATCAGAACCAGACAACAACATAACATGCCTGTACTGTGGTCTTCCTGGACACTTCTTAAAAGACTGTCCTACTCACCTGTGGGTACAACTATCTACCTCTCATTGTTCCCCTCTTCTTCTGTTTCCAGAGAACTGCCAGTGTTAATTGTACTCATCTCTCTGCAATGGTCCTGAGGGTCCCTAATGAACAAGGTAATCATTGATACTAGGACTTGTGGCTAGTGATGGGCGAATTTATTCGCCAGGGGCGAATTCGCGGCGAATTCCTGCGATTCGCCGCTGGCAAATAAATTCACGAACCGCCTGCAAAAATTCACCAAAAAAAATTTGAAACTACGCGACGCACGTCGGAAACGACGCGCCGAGATTGACGCGACGCGCGTCAAAAACGGCGCGCGACTCGTTTCACAAATTTTTTTGCCAATTCGCGAATTTCGCTGGAAATTTGCTAATTTTTCGGTGAAGCGAAACGGGTGAGATTTGCCTATCACTACTTGTGGCTGTTTTATTGATATTAAGTTTGTCAAGGACCATAACATCCCAGCTCACTCTAAACAGCAACCGCTTCTTGTAAGGACTAATGATCGCTCTCAGATCTCTTCCAGACCAGTGAGATGAGAGACTGTGCCCCTTTCAGTTATCATTGATGCTAATCATTCAGATACTTTATCCTTTGATGTGATTTTGTCTCCTTTCCTCTAATTCTTGGTTTCCCTTGGTTAAAGTTACATAATCCTTCAATAAATTGGAGCACTGCGGTTATGCAATTTCCTTCTGAAACTTGCATTCTTCATGTGATTCCTCCGAAATCTGTACCTAATGTGTGGGCATTGTGTTCTTCCCAGGATCCACATCTCCAGTCCATTCTTTCCTACCTATATTATTTTGTTGATGTCTTTACAAGAAAGGAGCCAATATGCTCCCTCCCCATTGAATATGTTATTGTCCAACTGACGCTTCAATCCTGTTTGGGAGTATGTACCCACTTTCTGAACCAGAACTAATGGTCTTGAAAAAGATTATATTAACAAAAATTTGAAGAAGGGGTTCATTCGTCCCTCTACTTCACCTGCAGGGGCTGCTATTTTGGTATAAAGAAAGATTATTCTTTATGTCCTTGCATCGATTACAGGCAATTTAATCAAATCACTGTCAAGAACCACTACCCACTTCCTCGCATTCCTGATTGTTTCAAAATCTTTATGGAGCCAAAATTATCTCTAACCCTGTGTGGGGTCTATAATTTGGTTAGAGTTCACAAAGAGGAGGAATGGAAACCAGATTTCTGGTCTTGCTATGGCCATTACGAGTATCATGTAACATTTTAGATCAATTTGTTTTAGTATATCTAGATGATATTGTTATTTTTTCTTTTTCTGAAAAGGAATCCATATGAGAAAGCACTTCAATCATCATTTATTTGTCAAGTTAGAAAAGTGTGAATTCAACAAGGTCTTATATTGAATTTCTGGGTTTTGTAATTTCCACTGATGGTATTTGTATGGAAAAAAATAAGGTGTCCATTGTCATTGATTGGCCTGTCTCTTCTTCGCGAAACGTTGCACAAAGTTTTGTTGGGTTTGACAATTTTTATAAAAAATGTTTTAAAGATTTCTCAAAGCTTATTACCCCTGTAACCAATCTATCCAGTTCCTCCAAGCATTTTCAATGGTCTTCTTGAGCACAATCTTACTTTGGTCAATTTAAGAAGTTATTTGTGCCTGCTCCCATTCTTTAGCATCCCAATCTTACTTTGCTATACATCCAAGAGGTGGATGCTTCAGAAACTGCAATGGGAGGGATTTTATCTCAAAGAACTGGTGTTAAAGATTTTCTTCATCCTGTTACATTCTTTTCTAAAAAAATGTCTCTGAAAGAGAACTTTTGAACTGGTTCCATCCCACGCCATTTAAATCTACAGATGCAGTCACTTGGATTTGTAAGTTAAATGCGTCGTGACTCAGGGCTAATTGAAGAAACTGTGTTATCCAAAGTTATCTTAACTCATTTAATGCATTTAACTTTTTCATTAGCATACCAAAGCACCATTGTTTTCAATGGGGAACTCTTTAATTGGATGGGATGCTGTGACACAATATTCTGTGCTAAGTGGGATAAATGGGATAGATGAGTTAAGTCACGACGCATTTAACACACAAATCCAAGTGACTGCATCTGTATAGAAAGGCAACATAATTGAATCCTAGAACATCAGAGTTAGGGGTACAAAACTCATAGGTGTTTATTGTAATTATGGCCAAAATGTAATAGTGTTTTTTTCATATACAAATACCAACCAATGTTATTTAAGTATTTTTGCAATAGCAGTGTGCCTTTTTTGGAGTTAATCTGTAATAACTACTCACCCTGGTGGTCTAATGGTTTGAGGGGGTCGGCGGGGATGCATGCCATGCTGCCCCCTCTCTGACCCTGCCAGTTTTTCCCTAGAGGGTTCTTATTCTCCTCCTCTAATTTTAGGTTTACCTTGGTTACAGGTGCATAACCCACATATTGATTGGGTAACTGGGGAAATTTTTCAGTGGGGTAAAAAATGTAAGGACCATTGCATACATGCCTCAATTGGTGGCAGTCACATCCCTTGATGATTTACCCTCAGCTTATACTGATTTGTCTGATGTATTCTCTAAAAAAGCTGCAGAAACATTACCCCACATAGGCGCTATGACTGCCCAATTGACCTCATTCTTGGGTCTACTCCAGCTAGGGGAAGAACTTATCCTCTTTCTTTGCCCAAAGCCCAGGCAATGAAAGAGTACATCAAGGAAAATCTTGAAAGGTTTCATTAGGCCCACTAGTTTTCCTGCTGGTAATAAAATTACCATCAAGAACCCTTCCACTGATTTCTGAGGTATTTGATCAGGTCAAGAATGCTACCATCTATTCTAAACTTGACCTTAGGGGTGCATATAACTTCATTTGTATCAGGGAAGGGGATGAGTGGAAAATGTCCTTTAACACCAGGGATGGCAACTATGAATATTTAGTTATGCCTTTCGGTCGTTGCAGTACCAATGCAGTGTTCCAGGAGTTTGTCAATAACATCTTCCGGGACCTGCTGGGGTTTTTCGTTGTGACGATATTCAAATTTTTTCCTCTAACTTGGGTAATCATCGGAAACATGTCTGGGAGGTTTTGCTTAGGCTAAGAAAAAATTATTTGTTTGCGAAACTTGAGAAATGCCTTTGAGGCAACTTGCAATACCTTTGAGGTTTCTTCTGCTCAATCTTTGGTGTTCAATATCTCAGGTATGGGTCTAGAAATGGATCCCAGTAAGGTTAAGGCCATATTGGACTGGGCTCAGCCTCTCTCTTTTCGTGCTAACCAAAGGTTCTTAGGTTTTGCTAATTATCATTGTCAATTCATTAAAAAAAACTTTTCTTTGGTGGTGTCTTCAATTACGGTTCTGACCAAAAAGGGTGGGGATCCAAGTATGTGGCCTCCTGAGGCCCGCTGCACCCTCTGCGGGGACTCCTGGCACACTGCTCCTCTGCTTCTTAGGGTGTGCCCGGCACACACTTCCTCCTTTTATAGGCATTGGTGCTGGCGTGATGACGTCAGCGCGCAATGGAGCCAAATTATAAAGGTATTTAAAGGGACTTTGTGTTTTTGCTCATTGCCCATTATAGGATCTTTCTGTGAGTTTCCTGGTGCTTCTGTGCTGTTAAGCTTCTGTTATCTGATACCTGCTGTGACCTCTGCCTGTTCTTGATGATTTTGACTTCTGTAATCCTGACCCTGCCTGGTAACTGACTCTTCTATATCTGCATCCTTTCTGATTAATCTCCTGGTTTGACCCTTGCTTGCCTGACTCTACTTGTATTCTGCCTGCACCGACCCGGCCTGTTTTGACTACACTATCTGTTTACTCCTTGCTCTGTGACCTTCTGCCCAAAAGTCTTTGCTTTACCGTTGTGCCCCTTTGCTCATACAGAACCCTTGCTTGGCACCTCTCTTATATCCAATTAGCCGAGGGCTCCTCCCATGGTGAAAGGCGGCTGTTAGAGGCAGAAGCAAGAGCCGTGAACAGGGTGTTTAGCATTGGTTCTGGATTTAGGGTGCTGACCGTGACATAATCTACTTTTCAGACACACTTCAAATACCTATGCGAGATAGAAAGCTCTTTCTTACACCATTTAGTTAAATATTCAGCCATTACTGCTAGAATAGCCATTAGATGACTGTGACAATAGATGCTTTTTTAACATGATATTGTACACTTCTAGAACTGACTGTGTTGGTCTACTGAACTTATGTTACACCTTTAAAATGCCTAAGCAATCAAGGAGTCTGAAAGTTGATGTAATACTCATAAAGTCATTTGGAAAATTAGGTCTCTCTCAAAGTTCAAATCTACCATAAAGCACTAAATGGATTGACATTCGTGTTCTCTTTAATATCAGTGAAAATGAAAATGTTTCTGAAAGATCATTTTAGGTTCTTAGGCCTTATGTAGTGGCTTTTAATATATACCATTTCCATATTTTCTTTTTTTATTGTCATTACTATAAAGCAAGTTTCATTTTTGAAAGTGTGGGTT
Source organism: Xenopus borealis (assembly GCA_024363595.1). Lineage (NCBI taxonomy): Eukaryota > Metazoa > Chordata > Amphibia > Anura > Pipidae > Xenopus > Xenopus borealis. The sequence continues at coordinate 107,436,576 of CM044435.1, forward strand.
TTAGTGGGAGGTGTTGAGGGCACATACTCAAAGTCAAGTTACTGAGAAAATGATCTATAAGACTTTAAGTTATATATTTTTGCACATCATTTGTAGGAATATTTTTTTTATAAAGCCATGCTAGTTAAAATACTGAACAATATGCACTAACCTGCATTTTTATACATGAACCGGGGAGGGGTTTAGTAACCTTTGGCAAGTAAAAAGTTTGCTTTGAAGCAACAGACCAGTAAATACTAGCTGCTAATTGGGTAGAATAGGTTAATAGAAACCTACACTTTTAGCCATGTTTTACAATGGCACAGTAGCCACAACTGCACAGTTATTTTTTTGTTTTTTTTTTTAAACTAAGCTAACACTGGCTTCGGTTCACTAGCCCCAGTATTTACTTATTACCTCTCCTAGCACTAATGCATTATAGTACCATAACAAGATGCAAGTAGTGGCTTGATGTCATTAATTGGGCAAGGAAATAAAAGCAACTCTGCGTAATATGAAAACGTTCTAATTTTTTCAAAACTTGTACGGTGAAATATTATTAGTTATAATGGCAACAAATATATATTGTAAGCTCCATTGGGAATGGCATGCAATATCTGTACACCACTGGTGTACAGATATTGCATGCCATTCCCAATGGAGCTTACAATATCTCTATCACATTCACAGTCTAAGGTAAGTTTTATCAGAATCCAATTAACTTGCCTACATGTCTTTGGGAGGAAACACAGATTTGGGGCATATAGTGCCCAAGATTGGAATCAAACTTAGGGCCCCCTTGCTTCAAGGCAGGAGTGCTACAGAGTAACCATGCTATTCAGCAAAAATGTGCCTGTATTAGTTTTATCCTGGTCTAAGACTGTCAGCATGATTCAGTGGAACTGTAGAGTGTACATCTAAATGATGATTTACATGGATATGTAATATTTCTTGATGTTAAGTATTAGCAACATTTCTTTTGAGATTGTTTTTTTTTTATTTGTTTTATGCAAGTTTTTTAGTTAGCAAAAGTTACAGCTAAGCAACGAGTAGACAGTGTACTAAGTAGCAGCAGGGCTGAGATAAGTTTATAACACATTATTTCACATCAGTACAGCTCCTCTCAGATCCCCATTATAACCAACTGTGGAGGGTTAAACAAACTACAAGCTTCTGATGGAGGGCGTGTCTTTATGACATTAACTTTGGTGGAGAGGGGGGGAAATCAGTGTGATTGGCTTCTCCGAGGGGATGCAGATTTGAAAACATGTCAGGGGCTGGATTTTGTTAGGAAGGAGGAACATACTGGGAGCTGTTTGTGAGTGTGTGTGCTTTTGTGTTTGGCTGCGTGGGATTAGTAAAAGCCTGGTTGAGGATGCAGAGATGGTATATGGCTATTGTTTCATAGGTTTAACTCTGAAAAAATGCTGTATTCTTTTTTACTGTTAACTTTATTGTGTATAACTTAAAAGATAGAGAACACTATATCTCATGACAGTTCTCCTTTAAAAAGAGCTTGTTTTTATAGGGTCATGCTAGCCTATAGTGTGTAGCGAAAGCTGTGAAATGAGTATTAGTATTGCTTAATCTATTACCCATAGCCCTACACCCACTTGTTGCAAACACATTACTATCGATTTCTCAGTACTGCAATTAGTTCCAAGCTATTTCCATGGTTTGGAATTTACTTTCAACTACGTTTGCAAGGTCAAGTACCATCTTTCTACCAAATAAATGGGGTTTCAAATAGTTTGCATGGATATTTGCATCTCACGATGTAATAATCTTAATGGACAAGGAAAAAGTCATTCATTGGTAGGTGCCACTTTGTTATGCACCCTGTCCCCACAACTGAATATAGTTGCAAACTTTATATTCTGGGGTACTGCTACTACTACTTTCTATGGGAGAACCATGTGTGCCTCCATTTTTTCTTCAATCTCCCAGAAGCTCCATGAAATATTCCTGGACCACTGCTGAAAGTAGAGTAAAAATGGGTGTTCTTCTATACTGCGGATGCGGCCAGTGGTGTAACTAGACCACTAAGGGCCCTTGTGCAGAAATTTACAACTGGGCCCCCCTATCCACCCCTCACGCAACCCAACGTGAGCAGGCCATCTCCCATGGACTCCATTATAATCAAATAATCCAACTTTTTAAAAATCATTTCCTTTTTCTGTGTAACAATAAAACAATAGCTTGCACTTTATCCCTACTAAAATATAATTATACTGGAAGCAAAACCAGCCTATTGGGTTTATTTAATGTTTACATGATTTACTAGTAGAATTAAGGTATGAAGAACCAAATTATGGAAAGATCTGTTATCCGGAAACCCCAGGTCCCGAGCATTCTGGATAACAGGTCATGTGTGTATGTGAGAGAGGGAAAGTGTGTGTGTGAGTGTGTGTATGAGAGGGAGATAGTGTGTGAGAGGGAGTATGTGTGTGAGAGAGGGAGGGAGCTGGAAAGTGTGTGTATGCTACATCACCCATTGTGTAGCTTCCCTGTCCTTTTCTATCAAAAGTATTGCTTAAAGGGCACCTATGGCCCCAAATATTTTCCCCAAACCAAAGGTGCGGGCTGATAGAGCCCGCATTCCGGTTTGGAGTTCTAGTACTTTTTTTTTTTTTAAAAATGTCCCCAGAAGGCGCTGGCTTGCTAAGAGATGGCGGCTCGCACCGGGAGCTCACTCCCAGTGCGAGCCGCCATCTCTTAGGAAGCGCATGTGCAGTATGAAAAGCGACCTCGGAAGTGTGACTGCTTTTCAGTATGCACGTGTGTTTGATGTCACACGTACATACTGCGCATTCGCTTCCTAAGAGATGGCGGTTTGCAACGGGAGCTCCCTCCCGGTGCGTCTAAGCCAGCGCCTGCTGGGGACAATTTTTTTTTTTTTAAAGTACTAGAACCCCAAACCGGAATGCGGGCTCTATCAGCCTGCACCTTCGGTTTGGGGAAAATGTTTGGGGCCATAGGTGCCCTTTAATAGGTAAGTCCGTAAACAATGGCCACTGATGAACAAAGAAGAGACACAGAAAAGGGACAATATGGCTGAGGGATATACAAGCAGAGTGTAGATGCAGCCTGATGTAGTACTTTCATTTCCCCAGCAACTGCTAGTTTAATGTACATAGGAAAACAGGAAAAGCCTTATTTAAATAGTTATTTAAATAGTTACATCATGATTACATTATGGCTAGCCTCCCCACACCCCTGTGGCATTGAGCTTAGTTGGGAGAATGGGCTTAAAACATCAATGAGCGCTGTCATGTACATACCACCGGTAACTGCACGCGATGTGAGAGTGAGACAAAGTCCTCCTTCGTGGAGATGACGAGTCCGGAAAGGGAGGGGCACCCAGCCAGATTTCCTCCACCCTTCTTGTCGCAGGCTCAGCTGCAAGTTCTCCAGCTGTAGCCGGGCTCCGGACTGTAGTAGGCACAAAGTACCGGGGGAGGGCCAGCCAATATCAGGAGGAATCACAGGTTTGCACACACAAGCGTGCTGTTCTCCATGGCGCGCTGCACATGACATCACCAACACTAGGGATGGCGCGAACTGTTCGCTGGCGAACTTGTTCGCGCGAACATCCGCTGTTCGCGCTCGCCAAAAGTTCGCGCTCGCCAAAAGTTCGCGAACGTCGCGCGACGTTCGCATTTTGGGTTCGCGTCAATTTGGCGCATTTTTTTTGCCGCATTTTTTTTGCCCTCTCACCCCAGACCAGCAGATACATGGCAGCCAATCAGGAAGATCTCCCTGGACCACCCCCACACACCCCCTGGACCAAAAAAAAAAAATGTGCATACCTCCCAGCTGTCCCTTTTTTGGAGGGACAGTCCCTCTTTTGCGAGCTCAACCCTCTGTCCCTCATTTGTACTGGAAAGACCCTCTTTTTGGAGGACCCTCTTTCACTGGAAAGACCCTCACTGAACAGCCAGAAAAAGAAGCAAAGATTTGAACTTGGCTTTTGGCAGAGAGTCCAGAACAGCTAACAGGTGCCGGTAAGATACTTTGTAACACTTTTGACATAAGAAAATAATGGATTTTTCTTTTCCCTTGATCCCCCTCTGGCATGCCACTGTCCAGGTCGTTGCACCCTTTAAACAACTTTGAAATCATTTTTCTGGCCAGAAATGTCTTTTTTAGCTTTTAAAGTTCGCCTTCCCATTGAAGTCTATGGGGTTCGCGACGTTCGCGAACCGTTCTCGCGTTTGTCGCAAGTTCGCGAACGCGTCCGTGAACTTTTTTGTGGCGGTTCGCGCCATCACTAACCAACACGCACGCTCGCTCAAATATTAGCCATTTCTCTTCAGGGACGTGGAGGGGCACGGACCCTGGTGCCGTTGCACCCTTTGCACCCCTGGTAGTAATGCCACTGGATACGGCTCTGGGCTACTGACCAGTTGTGCCAAAATGAACAGTGGAATACGTTAAAAAAGTTGCTTAGACATAGATACATAGTTACATAGTTAAACTGGGTTGAAAAAAGAAAGAGTTTACAACAAATAATTTTAAAGCAACACATTCGGACATGTAGAAATCCTTACCACAATGAACAGTGGAATACGTTAAAAAAGTTGCTTAGACATAGTTACATAGTTACATAGTTAAACTGGGTTGAAAAAAGAAAGAGTTTACAACAAATAATTTTAAAGCAACACATTCGGACATGTAGAAATCCTTACCACAATAGTGTGGCCCAGGTGCTCCAGCCCCAGGCCCTCAGCTCAGGGAGCAAACATTCGGCAAATACAAACAGATTGGTGCAAGGCACACTGGATATCCAGCCTATGATTAAGTGTCTTTTGGACACGAAACGCGTCAGGCGAGAGATGACTATATAATAAGGTATACAGATGCAATCACTTTGGATGGTGAGTTAAATGCGTCGCGACTTAACTCATTTATCTCATTTATCCCACTTATCACAGAATATTGTGTCACAGCATCCCATCCAATTAAAGAGTTCACCATTAAAAACAATGGAGCTTTGGTATGCTAATGAAAAGGTTAAATGCATTAAATGAGTTAAGATAACTTTAGATAACACAGTTTCTTCAATTAGCCCTGAGTCACGACGCATTTAACTTACAAATCCAAGTGACTCTATCTGTATCATTTTTTATATAAAATTATTTATTTTGGACTGATCTGAGCATGGATATCCAGTGTGCCTTGCACCAACCTGTTTGTATTTGAAAAAAGAAAGAGTCCATGAAGTTCAAACCCTCCAAATTAAAAACCCAGCATACACACACACACACACATCTCAAACTCTTTCACACCTCCACCATTTCACACAAACCATATATGCCCATAGCTATACTAACTGTAGAGTTCAGTATCAAAATAGCCTTTGATATTATGTCTGTCCAAAAAATCATCCAGGCCCCTCTTAAAAGCATCAACAGAATCAGCCATCACAACATCACCCGGCAGTGCATTCCACAACCTCACTGTCCTCACTGTGAAGAACCACCTACACTGCTTCAAATGAAAGTCCTTTTCTTCTAGTCTGAAGGGGTGGCCTCTGGTGCGGTGATCCTCTTTATGGGTAAAAAGGTCCCCTGATATTTGTCTATAATGTCCTCGAATATGTTTGTAAAGTTTAATCATGTCCCCTCGCAAGTGCCTTTTTTCCAGAGAAAACAACTCCAACCTCATAATTTAAGTCTTCCATCCCTCTAACCAGTTTAGTTGCACATCTCTGCTCTCTCTCCAGCTCATTTACATCACTCCTAAGGAATGGAGTCCAAAACTGCACTGCATACTCCAGATGAGGCCTTACTAGGGATCTATAAAGAGGTAGAATTATGTTTTCATCCCTTGAGTTTATGCCCTTTTTTATGCAAGACAGAATTTTATTTGCTTTAGTAGCTACAGAATGACACTGACCAGAATTCGACAACTTGTTATCCATAAAAACCCCAAGATCCTTCTCACTTAAGGAAACTTAAGTACCGGCGTCAGACTAACTGGCCTATAGTTTTGAAATGGGATCCCTTTTTGAATAGCAGCACCACATTAGCAATTCGACCAGTCTCTCTGCACCATGCCAGACCTCAATGAATCCTGAAAAATTACGTATAGAAGTTTGGCAATCACAGAGCTAAGTTCACTAAGTACCCTGGGGTGAATCCCATCTGGCCCTGGACCTTTGTTTATCTTAACATTTTCTCTTTTGAATTTCCTCATGTGTGAACCATGTATCATTGCATGTATTAGACTTGGGCCTATTAACAAGGAAACCTTCATTAGATCGTTCCTCATTTGTGTATACTGATGAAAAGTATTCATTCAGAATCTGAGCTTTTTGCTTGTTCTCATAAACCAGCTGACCCCCCTCTGATAATAAAGGTCCAACCCCTTCCTGTTTCATTTTTCTACTATTAATATATTTAAAAAATAATTTTGGATTCTTTTTACTGCTTACTGCTATATCCTTTTCCATATCGATTTTAGCTTGCCTGATCGATTTTTTGCATGACTTATTGGCCTTCTTGTACCTTGTAAATGATTCGGCTGTCCCAGCTAACTTGAAAGCCTTAAAAGCACGTCTTTTCTTACCCACCTCAACACCAAAACTCATATTGAACCAAAAAAGGTTTTGTTTTGCAACAACATTCTTTGTTTACAAGCGTAATATACCAACATTTATATTTATTAAGCAGCATTTTAAAGAATTCCAATTTTGGTTCAGTGTTTAACCCTGTGAAAAGCATTTCCCACTTAATATGTTGCAGAGATACCCTTATACTGTCAAAGTTTGCACGCCTGAAATTCAATGTTTTTGGTACTCCCTTATAGAGTTGCCTCTGCAACAAAATCTCAAAGGAGACCATGTTATGATCACTATTCCACAAATGCTCACCCACACAAATGTTTGAGATGAGCTCAGTATTATTAGTTAATACAAGATCCAAAAGAGAGTTATTCCTAGTAGGTTCTTGAACGAGCTGGGATAAAAAGTTGTCATTTAGCATATTTACAAACCTACTAGCTTTCTTTGTCTTGGCAACCCCATTACCCCAGTCAATGTCCGGATAATTGAAGTCACCCATAATAATAACTTGGCCTAGTTGTGAAGCCACTTCTATTTGTAAAAGTAGCTGGGCTTCATACTTGTCACAAATTTTCTTTGTAACTTTTTGCCCAGTCGAAATCTCTACCCAGAGGGATTCCACACACTCAGCAGTGCCAGCAATGGTTATTTCTTTAGTGCATGGCTTTAATTCAGGCATTACATACAAACACACTCCTCCCCCCTTTTTAATCCCTCTGTCCCTCCTAAAAAGGGTGTAACCATTTAAATTCACAGTCCAGTCACATTTTTCATCCCGCCAGGTCTCAGTGATTAATTCTAGGTCTCCCATTTTACCTGACAAACTTTGTGCATTTGCCAGCATACAGCAGAGGTTATTACTTTTACTATTTAAATGTGCATTACTTTGAGGGGAATTATATGTTAAGTTAGTATTAGTCTGTTTTCCTTGTAACAGAGGAACCTCCTTAGCTGGTAAACTGTATGCCCCTTCACTTCTCTCCCATGACCCCTTACTAATCCCACTACCCCATCTGCCCTAGCTTCCCCATAATTCTTTCTCTCACCCACCCCCCACTTTCCTAGTTTAAATACTCCTTAGACCTTAGTTTAGAAAGCAGTCATTTGTGGGGCATGGTATCAAATGCTTTGGCAAAATCCAAATAGTTCACATCTACTGCCCCCCCACAATCCAGCATCTTAATTACCTCCTCATAAAAAGCAATCCAATTTATCCGACATGACCTATCCTTCATAAAGCCATGCTGATTGCTCTAATAATAATGTCATTCTCTAGGACAAATTTTTGAATGTGATCCTTTAACAAGCCTTCAAATAATTTGCCCACCAAAGATGTCAACCTTACTGGCCTATAATTACCTGGCTGAGATCATAATTCATTTTTAAATATTGGAATGCAATCAGCTTTTCTCCAGTCTATAGGTGCCATACCAGATGCAAGAGAATCTGAGAAAATCAGAAATCAGGTTAGTCTAAAATTGAACCAAGCTCTTTTAGGACCTGGGGGTGTATGCCAGCAGGCCCTGGAGCCTTGTTTACATTAATTTTATTCAAGCTTTTTGAATCATATCCTGAGTCAGCCACTGACTAGATTGAGATGAGCCATCAGTGCAGTTATGAAGTAAGCCTGGGAACTCAGACTCATCTATTGTATACAATGAAGAAAAGAACTGATTTAGCACATTTGCCTTTTCCGTATCTGTAACCATACTGGTACCATTATTTAATGGAGAAACACTCTCAACCTGAATCTTTTTACTATTAATATATTTAAAAAAAAACTTTTTAGGATTAGTTTTCACATCCATCGCAATTAACTCTTCATTTGCTTTCTTTGCCTTCTGGATTGCTGATTTACAACATTTATTATATTGTTTATATTCATCAAATGCAGCTTCTGTTCCAACAGATTTGTAGTTTTACTCCAATTAACTTCTTTACTTCTGTATTAAGCCACATAGGATGATTCTTAGAGCTTCTACATTTACTCCTTAAGGGGATAAATTGAGAACAGTAATGATTTAATATAATTTTTAGTGATGGGCGAATTTATTCGCCTAACTCGAATTTGGGGCGTTTGACTATTCGTTTGACTATTCGCCAGTCGAAGAACTTGCCCTTTAAATTTTATTCGATTTTTATTTGAACCTACCGAATTGCAATAGAAGCCTATGGGAATCCCCCATAGGCTTTTTTTCTAAGTCTTTTGCCGAATTTCAATCATATGATTGAACACTTCGAACGTTCGATTCGTACGATTTTGGCGAATATTCGAATGTTTTTTTTGCAACTTTTCATAGAATCATTCGATTCGATAAAGAATGGCATTAACTCCTTCGTAAGCCTTGCCTTGAGTATGTACTCTATGTTTTGGACTCCATTACTTAAAGGTAAACTAAACCCCAGCCAAGTAGACTGGAGTGTAGTGGGGGTCTACAGGGGGTAGGGATTTGTAAAGTATTGGTTTAGTTCTCCTTTAAGAACAATATAAATGAGCTGAAGAGAGTGCAGAGATGTGCAACTAAACTGGTTAAAGGTATGGAAGATTTAAATTATGAGGGTAGAATGTCAAAGTTGGGGTTGTTTTCTTTACAAAAAAAAGACACTTGCTAGGGGATATGATTACCCTTTATAAGAACGTTATATGTTATAAACATATAGTGGGCAATCTTTTTTCCCATAAAAAGGATCAATGCATCAGAGGCCACCCCTTCAGACTAGAGGAAGAGAACTTTAATTTGAAGCAGCTGAGGTGGTTCTTCACAGTTAGAACAGTGAGGTTGTGGAATGTCCTGCCAGATGATGCCAGAGTATGCCTTTAAGAGGGGCATGGATGATTTTTGGACAAGCATAATATCCTAGGTTATTGCAATGCTGAAATCTAGAAGTTTAGTTTGGATGTTTACAAATATATAGTTTATATAAGTGTATGGAGGGGCCAATGTGAGTTTTGAGATGTTGAACTTGATAGATTTTGTTTTTTTTTTCAACCCAACTTAACTACAGATGAAGTTGCTTTGGATTGTTTGTTTGACACAGAATAGCTAAACCCAGATATCCTACTTATCCAATTTAACACAGAAAATTGCATCACAGCATCACATCTAATTAAAGTGTTCATCATTGTGAACAATGGTGCTTTGGTATGCTAATGAAAAAGTTAAATGTTTTAAACAAGTTAAGATTACTTTAGATAACACTGTTTCTGCAGTTAATTCTGAGATAAGATGCATTTAACACACAAAACCAAGTGGCTTCATCTGTATATAATAATAATGCTAAGACTTTAAGATATCTGTTCTGTGTGTTTGTGACGTCAGTGTGGTTAACCCTTCTTCCATCCTACAGCAATGACCCACCTTAAAGAGAGTCATATTTATCCCATGCTTTGCAGTCCAAGAGGCACACTTCCTACCATGCAAATATTGTCAGCAACATTTTGTGGGCATGAAAATTTGATAACAAATTTTCTCGAGAATTACTTCCTTCCTCATTATGCTTGCGTCAGTTTGAATTCAGTGGGTATATAAAGGTCATATGTACAGTATGTATTTATTAGTGATGTTGGTGAAATTTCTGGAAGTGGCCACTTCTTTTTAAAAATGTCCAAGAAAGCAAAAGGAAGACAGAGAAAGAACGAGCTTTAAATTTTAAAAAAATTGTGTCGAAAATTAAAATAAAAAAGTAAAGCATTTTGTTAGAAAAAATGTGTTTATATATTTTTTTACAATTATATATTTGAGGTTAAATAACTTGAAAGAAAATGTAAACAAAAAATAATTTCTATTACAATGAAATCTATGGTAAATATATGTAAGAAATAATGTGCACATTGGATGCTATTATAAAGTCTTAGGAGATGTATTTAAAACATTAAAATAGTTTTTTAACAATAAAAAACCTAATTGAACACACTTTCTTGTCAGCTGCAGTAACATGACTCACACTGAAAGAAATATTTTTTGTTATATTTCAACAATTACATTGATAAGCTATTTATAAAAAAAAACTGCAACAAGTAGGTTAAAATTGAGCATTAAGTCTTGGACAAACCATATACATACGTTAATGATCATATTGTTTATTTAAATTCATTTGAACATTGTATAAAAAATTATTTGTGGGAGAGTGGCAGTCATCAAGCAGCCATGTGTGAAGTGCACATGTTAACCATGCAGGAGGTTAAAAAAAAGTGTAACTAAGATATATTTAACAGTTACAAAAAAAAAAAAAATCAATGTAAATATAAAAAAACACCAGTGTTTTTGCCTATGATATTTGTTGGAATACAGGATATGATGTCATTAACATATTTTTCCGGATGTAGCTTCATTGTATTAATTTTCCAGTCTGAACTTGGTGAAATAGATTCTGGTGAAAAGGGTAACACATTGAAATTTTCACACTTAGATAAATTTGCCTGGCAGAATGAAGTGAAAGTTCTACAGCAATAAGGTATTTCACTAACAGAGTTTGTTGCTTATTTTTTAGTAAATTGGTGATGAAAATTCTTCCAAAAATCACAATTTGTTCTTTAGTAAATGTGCCCCTAAGTTGGGTAAGAACAGAAAGGCCCTGGTACCAAAGAGCGGACCACCTTTAAATGTCATTAACATATTTTTCCGGATGTAGCTTCATTGTATTAATTTTCCAGTCTGAACTTGGTGAAATAGATTCTGGTGAAAAGGGTAACAAATTGAAATTTTCACACTTAGATAAATTTGCCTGGCAGAATGAAGTGAAAGTTCTACAGCAATAAAGTATTTCACTAACAGAGTTTGTTGCTTATTTTTTAGTAAATTGGTGATGAAAATTCTTCCAAAAATCACAATTTGTTCTTTAGTAAATGTGCCCCTAAGTTGGGTAAGAACAGAAAGGCCCTGGTACCAAAGAGTGGACCACCTTTAAAATATTCTTACACAAGTATAATTAATGTTAACTCGTTTTCAGTCAGATATGCAGTTTTATTACTTGATGACAGTGCTCCTTTAAAAGGCTTACATCGTAAAAACTGATGATGAGAAGAAAGGGGAAACACATTCTACACAAAACCTATGAAATTTGTGGGCTGAATAACTAGCCATGCCTATCTGTGTAATTAATAAAATAAGAGGTTGATATCATTCGCTCATCTCATCTGCTCTGGTGGATTATAATACAGAACAGATGAACAACCTATGAAATATATTCTTATAAATGATGCTCAATGATGTCATCTGTAATGATAGGCGAATTTATTCCCGCGATTCATTGCTGGCGAATAAATTTGTGAAACGCCAGGCAAACACTGGCGAAAATTCGCTGGCGTAAAAAACAAAACAAGATTTGCGTCAAAAAACGCAACGTGTGCCGAAAACGACGTGACGCATGCCGAAAATGGTGCGTTGCGTGTCAAAAAAGATATGTGCTCGTTTCTCAAAATTTTCGCCAATTCGCGAATATTGGATTTTTCGACGAAGCGAAATGGGATAGATTCGCCCATCACTAGTCATCTGTTCTAGGTGCATAATGATGTTCTTTCACATGTTTCATTACAACTTGTATATTATAAGAAATAATGATCCCCTGTTGAAAAATTAAAGGGATCTTCAAGTTTGAGTTCCATGACCTGCAAAAAAAAAAAAACAATGTAGCCTCATGGGTTGTTATGACCATGAAGACTGTTCCTAAAATCTATAGGTTTTGCAATAGATAATGCATAAATCTTTATGTATTGTAAACTAAAGATTGAGTTAAGTGAACCGCTTAATTATAGTTTCACAAGACAGCAAGGTCTTTGTCACATCTAATTAGTATAGTGCCCCATCTGGTTCTGCACCCTTCAGAATGTGGAGTGAAAACATTTTCAATTTCATATTCCCAAAGCAACTTCCAAGCTCATAAACTTGCTAATGAATTCATTCAATTCTTTCCAGTGTATGGATTTCTTCTTTAGGTATACACACATAAACTATGGAATGTGACTAGTGATGGGCGAATTTATTCGCCAGGGATGAATTCGCGGTGAATTCCCGCGATTCGCCACTGGCGAATAAATTTGCAAAACACCAGCAAAAATTCGCCAGTGAAAATTCGCCAAAAAAAACGAGTTGCACGTCATTTTTGATGCGACGAAAACGACACGACGCATGTCAAAAACGACGCGCGACTCGTTTCGCAAATTTTTCCGCCAATTCGTGAATTTCGCTGGAAATTCGAAAATTTTTCGGCGTAGCAAAACGGGTGAGATTCGCCCATCACTAAATGTGACTATTTACCTATCCAGTAGCAGAAAGATAACATACAACATATATTTGTACTGTATCTTTGACAATTGCCAAAAGAATTTCATGATGTCTCAATGGTATTATAAAGACAAGAAAATGTTAATTTGCTTGATAAAACTTAAAAAACCAATGATGCTCTGTTATGTGAATTAAGCAATACTAGTTTAATTACTTCTTGCAGTACTGTAGGTTAACTGCCAGCTGAAGGTTTGGTTGAATTCTGTAAACTTCAATTGTTATTATAACATTCACTATTATATTACTCCTGTTATTACAATATCCCACACATTATTACTTTTTCTTTAGGACTGGTGCTTTTATAAGCAAATGTGCAGCAATACACTGCAGAAAAAAATGATTGTCTAGCACCATTAGTATTCATGCCAAATTCGCCGCGAATTCGCCCCTGGCGAATAAATTCGCCCATCACTACACATAAGCACTGGGGAGCTGCACGTCCCCAGTGTTCCTCAGCAAGCGGCTGGGCAGCATGCCACCCCTACCAACTTGCTGCCCTAGGCCCGGGCCTATGTGGCCTTGCCACAATAAGAGCCTGCTGATAACTGTTAAAGGTTAGGTTTTAAGTCACATGAAAGTAGTAGGACAACTCCACTAAAATCAATCACAACTAAATGACACTTTTAGAGGCTTATACAGACTTTACCTTAGACCCCTTGTTATATAAATTGCCTCATTTGCTTACCATGGATATAAAAATATAAAAATTGCAATTCATATTAACACAGGAACAAAAAGATTGACTGCATGAATGCAGAATGATAGGACCTTAGACTTAGCAGGTGTTTATTAGCAGATGCAATGTTAAAAGCTCACCTTGCCTCTACATAGTTGCATAAGGCTTTCCTAAATATCGTAATTCTTTCATAAACTATAAAGCCAGGGTCGGACTGGGCTAGTAGACAGTTCTCACTGTTATAAATAAACTGCTTATATAGTGCTGGAGTGGGACTGCTTGACGTACATTGTGATATCTGCCTGTTTAGCAAGGTCACCAAATGTGCAGCCCTGTGGCCGATTGTCTATCTATACACTGGGATCATAACAGTGTAGGGCTATAAAGACCTGCTGGATGAGCATTGCATCAACAAGCTGATGCTGTTTTAACAACTTTTCAAACCTGCTCAATAGCTACATGGAAATTTGTCAGCTAGATATTGGTGGAGGAGGCGCCTTGAAGGCCCCATTCATGGCCAATAAGCTGCTCACTTAAGGTGGCCATGCATGCAAAAATCCACTCAAACATGCCAAATGAGCAGATCTTTCGCCAATATGTCCACTTTGTGGTGGGTGATATTAGACTGACATAATTGTTTGGCCCTTTGGCCAGTGATCTGATCAGAATTGCAGATAACTCGGACCAGAAGGATTGATCCCTGAGCCCATATATGGCCACTTTTACTATTTCCCTGTATACCCAGCTAAACTTCCTGAGCCCTTTATACTGTAACATAGCACACTACCTGCTTCATGCTTATTTCATTTAAGAGGATATGGCAGCAGAATGGAATAGTAATGCCATCAACCAACATGTCCACATCACTGTATATTTACTGGAATAAATTACAGTCAGACTACTAATCAAGTAGGCTTATATGGGTACTTGACAGGGAAATTATTGCCTATTTATAATTATGTCTTCCATTCAGATATAGAACACTACTTAAACAAAAACATTTCCAAATAAGGAATTAATACTAAACTTAAACTACAGAAATGTTATTTTTGATGATACAGCACTGAAAATATAACTAAATATTTTTCATGTATGTTAGTGTTCTATTCAAAATGATCAGTGTCTTGTATTACCTCAGCTAAAGAAGTATACAGCTAAAGAATTATATTTGAATGATGCCCTGATTACTCACTGTTGTCAGACAAATTAATCAGTTCAGCAATGAAAAAGCCAAATTTTGTATTTGTTGGAGCCAGGAAATCCAATCCACAGTGGTTTTCAGGCCACATCAAGGCATTGCACAGCAACAGAACTCTGGCAGGGTGGAAGAAAGTAATTTGATTTTAATTACACCTTTGTTAACAGGTCATGAAAGTAAATTAGCTTTGTTTATTTCAGAATCAGATGAGTGGCTATAAAAAAGAAATACCTTTCATAATTCCAATGTAATCATAGCGGAAGCCTTTCTTGTCTCAGAGGGGAAAACATATTTGTTCATCTGATGACGCTATTATAAAATTGTATTTATAAAATGTCCAAATGCTGTGCCGTGCTGTGAAATTGCTGTGCATGAAGACATCAGGAGATCTGTTCCTGGCTTTTAAACTGTTTTTGTAAAGGAAAAATTTTTAAAAAGTGATTGCGTTAAACTAATACCCTCTTATTTTGGTGGTGAGTGTTACATCTGATGATAAGCCAAGTCAGCAATGTATATATATATTTTTTTTTTATTTATTTATTTTTAAACATAGCCAATTTTTCGAAATAAAATGCAGAAGATCTTATAAAGAGGTAGGAAAGATATTCGTAATGTAGTAAGAACTACTGCCCTTAAATTATTAATATGTCACTTGTCAAGATTAAAGGCACAAAATATTTGCCTACAAAACTCCTATTCAGTGAAAAAGTTGGGGATATCAATTAAATGCAATAGGTTCTATTGAATGGGTATTTGATGAGCCATCACATTATTCAATTAAAAAGTCAATCCACTTACAAGATTGTAGTAAAATTATTGTATGGATTTACATGCTGGGTGGGAGCCCCTTCCTTTTTGTTTAATTTTATATTCCTTACTGCTTTGGGCCAGCAGAAACTTAATCGGATGGACATTATGGGCATGTTATTTGAATGAACTGAATATTTTCATCTGAACTGACTGACCAGTGAGCACCCCTTCTTTTCCTATAAACTAAATGTTACAAAATGTTAATGTTTTCTAAAATCCACAATTGTCCAGTAGAATGCCTTTTTATAGTGCAACAGAAAAACTGCTAAAAATACCTAACCCCAAAAAGCTATTACCTTGCACAGTTGCATCAGGGACTAGAGAGTTTACATGTTCCTGGCTGCCCAAAGACATATAACCATTTTTGGGCATAGGTTTTTTCTGTTTAAGCAAATTAGGTCTTCTTCAGTTCTAAGATGAAATATTTTAGTAATGGCCTAAGTTTTAGCCATGTTCCAGTTACATCAGACAATGATCCCTGGGAGGCACCATATTGTGGTTCTTTGGATTATGAAACTAAAAGAGGTGCAGGATTATGTAAAAATGGCTATACATGTACTGATAATATTGTATGAAACTTCTTTTTGTTTATTATTGGTACATGGATGGTGGGCTGACTGTTCCAATGGATATTGTGGTGTTTATACAAATGGCCTGCGGGTGTCACTGTGCATACACAGGACTTTCTGTATAGCTTGAAAGTGAAAGTAAGAGTTACTGCTGTTATGTAATGGCTGCATGAACCTGTTAATAAAGCACTGTTATACTCTCCTCATCCTCGGCTACCAAAACATAACAGATATTCACATACTTACTATGGATAGTGGTCAGTTTTTGAATCAGCCCTTTGTAAAAATCTAATTTGATATACCAAATAGCACATCAGCAGATTAGGAACTGAAGAGGAGCCACAGCTATTCTGATTTATGCAGTACCAGGCTCATTGGTCTGATACTTACAAGTATAGTATGGTCAGTCAGTGGAGAAAAGTATTATGTAAAGCTAAAACTACAGGCTTGTTCAGTTTATGGGGGAGAATTATAATGCCAAAAGACTAATAGAGAACATTTTTAAAAATCTGTACGATAGCATCAGTGGCGGAACTACCAGGGAAGCAGGGGGTGCAATTGTACCAGGGTCAGCAATCCCTGCGGGCCCACTGGTAGTTATTGTGCGCTTAAAAAAGCAGCTTTCAGAGTGGCGCAAGCTTAAAAAAACTGCTTTCGGAGTGGGTGGGCGCCCCTCCATTGTTATGTTACTGGATATTATCCTAGTTTAGGTCATATTGTACTTATAACAAGCCAGATGTTGCAAAAAGTTAATCAAAAATCATGTTTTCTTTCCATTGATAACATTCACAAAAAAATCTACAGTCATATGTAGATTTGTAATAAGAGGTACAAGTACAACAGGGAACAAGTCAATGTGCAGTAGCCGTCAAGTTAAGAGTTAAATGTTTGCAATGCATTTTCTTATGACATGCCTTTCTATCTCTCTTGCTGTGAGCAATCAATCTTTTGTGCTTTTTTATGAACAGTTGAGAATTAAAAAAAAAACAGCTGTAATATGCGGTCATTGACTGTAGTGTAGATGGTTTGCCAAACTATTACCATAACTGTGAGCCGAAATCAGAAAAATAATCTCATTGTGCCAGACAGATGTGTTTCTTGCATTATTGATATAGCTTCTCTGGAGGTAATAGGAAAATATAAAGCATTGTTCTATTTACAGAAGGAGATTGGCTAAGTCCTTGAAATTGAGAGCGAGGGACAGGCATTTACAGGAAGTAAGATATGGGCAGCGCAACAGAAGTTATGTGTTAAGGTCGCTTGACCCTTAAAGTCCATTGCTACAGACACCGAGTTGAAATTCAGTGATCGTTTTGCAAGGCATTTTTATCTCTCTGGCAGAGCACACATTATTATGATTTAGTGTACAAAGAAATGGGCTATTACCACTACTAACTACCATTCTCCTTAATTCCCCACACTTCAGCTTTACATCTGTGTCAACAGAAACCAGGTTAATGCTATAAGATAAAAAGTACAGAACACTAAGTTTTGTTTTTGAATTTTACACCAAGAGACAAATGTATTCATTTTTAGGGTTTGATCTGTGACAAAATCACAACTCATAAATTGACAAATTTATAGATTTTATGTTTGACGCTATGTTAGAAAAATATTGTGTTGAGGAAATAGGAGGTGCCATGTTTAAAATGGCACAAAAGAATGCACACTAAGGGTAATTTGTGGCAAATGTTCCAGAAAATACATAAACAATAAATGATGGGCACAGCCCTGATGATTACTCATAGGCCAATGTCACCAAAATGTCACCCCTCTTAGCTGAAGAAAGCGAGAGTTGTTGTAAACCATGGTTTACCTTTGATATGAATATTATTTACTTTTTGCAGTTAACTCTTTACCACTCAAAGAGCTTCAACATATTGAGAACTGAGCACAAATCCAGCTTTTTATTAAGTGTAAAAGCCATGAAAATAATACAAAACTACTCCTTCTAAAAGCAGGTAAATTCACGTATGAGTCAATGGGAACCATCCTTTACAAAGTCTAAAATCTTTCTTTGGTTTGAGCTTGTAGAGGTTTTCAAGGGGGGTTGTTTGTATTCCCACAAAAATTCTTCATAAAACTACAATTTCCAGGTCTACAGTTATTGGAATTAATCCTGCATTGTTATTAATTCATGCTTTTTATATTTGGATCTTTTAATAAATAAGTCAACAT
Organism: Xenopus borealis; assembly: GCA_024363595.1. Taxonomy (NCBI): domain Eukaryota; kingdom Metazoa; phylum Chordata; class Amphibia; order Anura; family Pipidae; genus Xenopus; species Xenopus borealis. The sequence continues at coordinate 107,454,835 of CM044435.1, forward strand.
TCTGGATTTGTGCTCAGTTCTCAATATGTTGAAGCTCTTTGAGTGGTAAAGAGTTAACTGCAAAAAGTAAATAATATTCATATCAAAGGTAAATCATTTAAAAGACAGTGCCACAGATCATCTATAAAAAAAATACTGTGGCAACAAATAAAAAAATAGTTGGACATTTTCAAACAAAAACAAGCCACATCACTTGCTTTGGACCATGTGTGCATCTGAATGAACAATTTTATTACACCCCATGTCTTCTTGTTATACCTTACACAGTGTTCAATTAAATACCAGTCTCTCAGTTTCTCACAGTACCTACCAATAACCTAACTCCCATAGTTGTTTTGTACCTGTCTGTATCCTGCTAGAGTCCTGGTAAATACGATCCTATGGCCCTCACAGTGTCAAGGTACTGTATCATCTATCTCTAGCCACCTTCCAAGACATGTCCCCCATAACACATAGGGGTCCAAGACTTGTGCTTGATTTTTTTTTTACAAATCCAATTGTGAGTTCCTGGGGAAAGGAATCTTGAGAACATTTCAAACACATTCCCCACGAATCGTTTATATTGTAAATAAGTCAACCACCCATTCTCATCTCCTTTTTAAACTTTCACATTCATGCTTTTAAGATGTTTTGAAATCACCTTAACCACAAAATGCAATTCTACTTCAATGAAGTTTAAGCAAAACCAGCTTTAGGAAACGAAAATAACGGGGTGTGTTGCTGATTATCTGGAAGCAGAAAACACCTTTTTTCCTTCCCCACAAACTGGTACCATACACTTCATGAAGTATCAAGACATTAACCATTTGGCTCAGATTCAAACTGAAACTTTTGCACAATCGTAAAAACTGTCAACCATATTTTCTGCAATGTGTTTGTGATAAAAACAGGCAACACAGCTCTGAAAGTCGTTTACTTTGTCTCACCTGTTAAACCTATCAATTCACTTTAATTTGGAATCTCCAGCTATTTCCTGAGATTTCATAGTGTGGGTTTGACAGGTTTTGCCATAGTGAAAATTAGTCTCCAGGGATTTACTAAAGTCTTAACATCAACAACAGCTGGTTGTTTTGTAGTGGGGATTTTGGGAAACCCTTTCAGATGTCTGTTCACTGTTTTAGTTAACAACAATTCTAGGATTCCCTAAAAGGTGTACAAACTAGTATTGTTAATTATGGGCATACAACCTTTAAATATTGTTTCAGTCTTTTACTTATCAAAGCAAATTATCTATTATGGTAAACATTTATGTTATCTCTCTGAGCAGGTCTATGGGAGCTGATAAATAAAGTTGTGGCCAGCTAACGCAAGAAAGAATAGCAGCTTAGGTAAGAGAAAGCAGCATTTTTCTAATACTTCTTTTACAAAAGTGCAAAGGCATAATTCAGCAGTTTATTGATTCTTTTATAGTTGCCCTTGTTACAGAAACATTTAAGAAAATAATATGGGCTGTTCATCTGGAGCCTTAAGGGTTTATGCATGAACCTTATATATGGAACCATCATTTGAATATGGCCACAATTTTTTTTAGCAGTACTGACAGAATGTAACTAGTGTTGGTGTAATGTTAATCAAGGGAACTTTTGCTGTCCTCTTGATTAACAAACTTCTCTTTCACCCTAGAAAACCATACAATTGACTTACTGCAGCTGTAGATGCCCACATGTCCTCTGAAATATCTGCTAGTGAATATATGGCACGTTCCCACCTCAGGTGCCTCTTTAATGTGCGTCTGTTTTCTGAACCAAAATCTTTCCTTCAGCAATTTCAGTTTCTTTCTCTGGACTCTGTGTCTATTGTATTCTTTATGACTGTGCCTTAACTTATGTGTTATCACTAAAAACATCCATATTCTCTTGGATATTTCTGACATATCAGAAACCCACTCAAGCTGTGGATCAAGCTGCCTAGGGCTTCAGACTTCAATGTTTCTAACATCTAGTTACTGTCTTTATTTTTATTTAGAAACAGTCGATTCAGTCAGCATTTCAGAATAAGAAAATTACTAATGACCTGACAAGTTAAGCAAAGATGATTTAAATTATGTCCTGTTGATACCACAACACAGACATACAATGTGTGTAGGTCTGTGTCTTGGTGGAGCTAAAATGAAATAAAAAAGAAACAAATAAAAACACTCATCATTAGTGATGGGCGAATTTATTTGCCATGTGCGAATTCGCAGCGAATTCCCGCGATGCTGAAAAACAATAAATTTGATAAAATGGTCAATTGACCTCTAAATATAGTATATAAATTACAAATAAAATACCATACTATATCTTTCTTAAATGGGAAATATTGCAAACATAAATATTTTGTGGCAGATTTACTAAGGGTCAAAGTGAATTTTCAAATAAAATTTGAATTTAAAAAATTAAAATTTCAAAGTAATTTTTGGCAAAATTTTGGAAAATCGAATTTTATTTTTAAAATCGTTTGAATTGTTCAATTCTAATTCAATCGAAAATGGTCCATTTTCAATTGAAAACACACCCCAAAAAAATTAGATGGTCGATTTTCGAATTTTTTTTCATTCGAAATACGACCCTTAGTAAATCTTCCCCTTTATGTAAGCTAAATCATATTTGAAATAAGCTTTCTAAAAAAATTAAGTAAAAACGCCTCTACAAAAAAAGATGCAAAATTTCACAGTTAAAATTTTTTTAGCAATGAACACTTAAAATACCTGCAAAATGTCCATTGACTTAAATGCATTTTGTGTGGAAAAAACACAGCTTAAAAAGTCTATTACCTACAAGATTATTTTTGCTGAAAAAAAGTTAAAAAAAGCACATTGAGGTCAATGTGTTTCATTAATTTTCATCAATTTGGGCATTAATAGTTAGAGTAAAATTAAGATCTAATATTCTTTTGGGGGCTTTCCAAATAAATCTTAAATAACTGATTCCAAACACAACAGTAAGAATTCAAAGAAAGTGTATGATTTTTTCTGTAGACTCAAAGGGGCATATTTACTATTACTATTTAAGGGTCAAATTTCAAATGGTAAAAGATTTGTAATTTAACCATCACATTTTTTGTGGGGTAATTTTTGATCGAATATGGCCATTTTTGATTGAATCAAAATCATTTGAATTGAACGAATTTTAAAAAAAAAAAATGGATTTCTCACTAAAAATTTTCAGGACAGGTTCTAGGAGATCCCCCATAGGCCAAAATGGCAATTCGGCAGCTTTAAGGTGGCGAATAGTCGAATGCTAAGGATTTTTAAAGGGCCAGTACTTCAAAATTCAATTTTTTTTATTTTTTCAGTTCAAATCTAATTTTGCACTATTCAATAATTCAAATTTTTACTTGACCCTTAGTAAACGTGACCCTAATTTCACACTTCTGCCCCTTCATCTTTTGTCAAAATATAAAGAGTAGAGTAGATGGAAAAATAAAACATATAAAGTTTTTTATATTTTTAAAAAAAACAAAAAAAGGTAAAGTAACAAGGAAAAGGTTCTAAAAATGTAAATGGCAAAGATCAGCTTTAAAAAATTCCATGGCCATACAGTAGCTTATTGAAATTTTTGTAGTTGTTTACATACTTTGTTGTGGCAGAAAACTGTGATTTTGGGCTTATAAGAAATTCAGTTGGGTTTAAACTACATTGTAGAGCTCATAATATCAATTTTCTCATTTAGTGATCTTGGCCATTTTTCTTTCCTATCAGCATCTATTGAGTGGTAGCAGTTAAGATATCTGCTACAGTGAAAAAAAAATACTTAGCTGCCTGATGAAATGTTTTAAATGCATAGGGTTCACCTCAGGGTTGGCTACTGTTTAGATTTTATCCATTAATAACATGCAGGAGCTGCTACTTGGCTTCCCAAGGCAAATATAATTCCGTTTTTCAGAGGAAAAAAATAGCACCACTTGAAGATCTCTTATGTACCTGTGGTAAAGTGCACCAAGAGAAAAAGTATGCTACATCTTGGACATGTCAGCACTGAAATATAACTATAAACAAAAAAACCCTTAATGTACATAGGACAAAAATGCTTTGCCATCTGCAAGACAGTGTTCATTCATTTCTCTAATACAGAATAGACAGTTATTGTATCTTAACCAAGGTTATTCTGTGACTATTTGGTACTTTTTAAGGTTGAGAAGGCTAATTACTATTCCCTGAACAAAGGCACGAGTTCAAGTTGCAACACCAGCTAATACATTTTTTCTACTGTTGTATTATTTACAGTAAGAGCATAACTATGTAAAGGATAGTTTCCAGTCTATCACAGTGGCAACGTCAAAGGCAGGAAACTTATCTTTAATATTTTCATATACATTTCCCCAAAAGGCACAGGCTGCATCCAGTTTGGGAGTAAAAGGTCACAACTTTTAGGAGGTTATTTACTAAAGCTCAAATTAATCAAATTTTTTTATTAAAACAAAGTTAATCAACTCCTTTCCACAAATTTGACTCATTCATCAATAATTTTTCTTGGAAAAGTCAGAGCAAAAAAGCATTGCGGCAAAATCGAGCATCAACTTGTATTGTGTGATTGGCTCTCAACTTTATTATCCGATGAAAACCCTAACCCAGATCATGATGTTAAGAAACAACTTTAGGGACATCTGCCAATGGCTTCTATATCACCTCAAAGAAAACCTCTAATATAAGGTAAAGTTGTCAAGGTCTTATATAAGTCAGTGGGAGCTGTACTGATCCTATTGGACCTCTTTAAAGGAAACTATACCCCGAAAATGAATTTTTGAGCAACAGATTATATCAAATCAAGCGACATATTAAAGAATCTTACCTACCTGGTATATATATTTAAGTAAATATTGCCCTTTTACATCTCTTGCCTTGAACCACCAATTCATGATGGTCTGTGTGCTGCCTCAGAGATCACCTGACCAGAAATATTTAAACTCTAACTGTAAAGGGAAGAAGTGTTGAAGCAAAATACACAACTCTGTCTGTTAATTGGCTCGTGTGATCTAACTTTATAGTTTGTTTGGTATGTTTATGTGCACCGTTGGATCCTAGGATCCCAGGAAGGCTGTCCTTATTTTTTTAAATGGATATTTCCTATTTATGATTACCCAATGGCACATGCTAGTAAAAAAAGTGTATTATTATGAAAATGGTTTATTTACATGAAGCAGGGTTTCACATATGAGTTTTTTTTATGCAATATCTGTTTATAGAGACCTACATTGTTCAGGGGGTATAGTTTTCCTTTAAATCCGTTCAGAATTTAAGAGGTTTTCATATTTTTTTGCTGTCCAAAAAATCAAATTTTTAGAGGTATATGAGGTATTCATATGTTTTAGTGCAGAGTACAGTGTACATTTCTGTTCATACTTTTTAATTCTAATTTTTAAAAAATCTTACTACATTCATAGTTATGAGTTAATGAGTTTAGTCATGTTTTCTAAAACCACTAAAACCACAAAAATGAGACTGCTGATAAGTAGGCCCCCAATATCAAAGGTTAACTTACAGTGAACATCATATGGGCACATGCCCAATGAGGTAGTAACGTGGCTGCCTGGTTTTACTTGCCCATCAGTGGGAATATTTTGGCAAGCATATATATATATATATATATATATATATATATATATATATATATATATAACAATACACTGGTAGCATCACTCTCTAGTAAGTGGTTGGAGTTGTTGTGCACGGCCTAACGGAGATTGCCGAACTTCTCCTTCCATGTACAAAGAAACACACCAAGACAGCACTCACTGATAGCAAAAAGTGTATTAGTGCAAAATTAAAAATATACTAGGCTACGTTTCGGGCAAGCAATGTGCCATTTGTCAAGCCAAAAGATAATACTTGATCATTTGTGTGGTCTCACCTACACAGATGATCAAGTCACATATTTCACAACATAGGTCCTCCATTAATCTAGGTAATATGAATCTACCAGTATCCAGACATTTCATTGAAAAGGGACATAATGCAGACCAACTGAAATGTATGGTATTAGAGACAGTTCCCCCCATTGGGGAGGGGGGGATTATGACATATCTATTTTTATAATATGCTGTACATCCAACTTGTAATGGTTTTTGTTAATGTATAGATGTAGAGATCCCTCAATCCCAAGTAATAAATTATTATGATGTCTGAATATGGATGAACCAATAGTAATGTGGTATTCATAGCTTGCCTGAAACGTAGCCTAGTATTTTTTTAATTTTGCACTAATACACTTTTTGCTATCAGTGAGTGCTGGCTCGTTATGTTTCTTTATATATATATATATATATTACCTTGAAGTGGTATGGTGGCTTATCAATTTTATAATCATAACTTTGTAACAAAATAACCCCTGTTTTGGGTGCATATGCATTAGCATTTATAATACTTATATATATACTTTAAAGTCTTTAGAGTGCTCCCACAACCCCCCTGTTTGGATATTGTATATATATATATATATATATATATATATATATATATATATATATCCTTTCAGGAATGCTTGCCAAAATATTCCCACTGATGGGCAAGTTAAACCAGGCAGCCATGTTATCACCTCATTGGGCATGTGCCCATACAGTATCTAGCCTGTAACAAAACTGGTGGAATATTTATCCATAAAATCATTGGATTACTTGATAGCCATGATAGCCATGAACAATTGTCTCCACTAGAAGCTGCCAACAACTCCCCAAAAAAGGTGTCCCAAGGGACAAGTGGGCTGGACTTGTACAGCCATTGAGCTGCTGCTCATTCTGTTTCACAATGGGTAAATTTTCTTCACATCACCATATCCAGTTGTATTCACCAAAACTTGCCTCAGGTGGCAGCTCTGAACCCTTACAGAGGGAGGCTAAAACTGCTCCTTGTAACTTTAAGAGCCAGGTTTCCATTTTTTTAAAACCTCAGTTGGCTCCTGCTTTAGAATTGGCCCTCATCATATCCTTATTGCCTGCTATTTATAGCCCTGTCATGTGTCCCCTACAACTACACTACATTACTGGACCAGAGTCCCCTATTCTCTGAAGACAGATCTTGGCATACACCATGATATGAGTAAGTAAGGTATGTTTCATCTGTGCTTGTGTATGTGAATGTGTGAGTGTGCTTGTGTATGCATGTGTCTGTGTGTGGCAGATGCATATTGAAAGAACGACATAAACTCAAAGGGGCAGATTCAATAAGATCCGAAAATTCGCCAGCGTAGGCTTCGCTAGCATTCGCTGCACTTCGCCAGGCGAATTTTCGCAAAATCCACTAGAGTGCGAATTTACGCTCAGGTTGGCGAATTGTAGCGTAGTTGCGCTAGTGTTACTTGGCTAGGCAGTGCGCTGTTGCGCTAGCAAAGCCTAATTTGGATACGGCGGTAACTTTAACTTATAATAGAAGTACATATATGTTACAGCCACTACATTCCACTACACAAGCCCAAGAAACCTTTAATAAATTATATAAAGTTGTACTATTGCCCTACATGTGCCCCCCGTATAGTTGAGTTGCCATATGTTAGGAAATGTAGGGGGGAAGGAGGGTAACACCTCCTATGCTAAAATACGCCGGCGTTTTTTTGGGACTTAGAAAAAATTTGACATTTTTTTTTCAACCTCCTATCTATTGTATTGAACTTCGAACAGGCGAAGTAACGTCTAGCGTAAGTGCTAACGTTGAGCAAAATGTTCATCTTAGTAAATTTGCAAAGTTACGATCCTTCGTCAGTGCGCAACTTCACCTGGCGTAGGGGTGCAAAGTTCCGCAAGTCTATCTACTTCACTAGCGAAAATTGGCCAGAGCCGGTGTTAGTGAATTTGCAAAGTTCTGATTTGACGTCACGCTGGCGAATTAGCGCTAGCGTTAGACGCTTCGCGCTTTAGTGAATCTGCCCCAAAGTTACTAAAACTTGAGTTAATCTAATTTCTTATGAAAACAAATCCGACCAAACTACCTGATTCCATGATTCTAACTCATTTATCAATATTTTTTCTCAAAAAATTGGAGCGACAAAACATCACAACAAAATCGAGCATCAATTTGTATAGTACCATTGACTCTCAGAAAACTTGACTTTTTAGGATTATCAGAGAAAATCCTGGATTTTTTGTATTATGCAGCGCAGATCACAAAGTCAAGATAATGATGTCAAGAACCAACTTTAGGGACATCTGCCATTAACTTCTAAAAGACCTCAACAGGTTTGAGATGGCATATTTTAAAATTTTTGGCAGCTTTTGGGCATAATAAATTCTTAAAACCTCAAGTTTCCCCCTAAACAAAAAATCAAGGTTTAATAAATGGGCCCCTTAAAGACTGTTAAAAACCCCTCACATGAATTTTAATGAATAGTATGCAAAATGTATTGCGAACCCAGAATAAAGTGAATCTGTCTTGATTGTACAGGCTCTCTTTCTAATATTTAGAAAGCTATGAATTATGGGAAGTCAACCTCACACAAGGCAAGTGTTTCTTGTTCTTGCCCCCTCACAAGCCCCTCTTCTTTTTCTTGTCCCCACACTACTGCCTCTTTTTAACCTGTTGCCTTACAAGTGTCTCCTCTTCTTTTCCACTCACAAGTCGCATCTAGTCCCCTTACAAGTCTTTCCTTACAAACTAAACAAAATGTTCTTCTTAACAGTTTAGTTGCACATCACTGCACTCTTTTTAACTCATTATAATCCTATTAAAGGTTGGGAGGGGACTCTATATCAAGGTGAAGCCTTATCAGGTATCCATAAAGACTTGACTTAACTCAATTCCATTTTTTAAAAAATACTTTGGGGCAAATTTACAATTCAATTTTGAATTTAAAAAAAATCAAAATTCAACCATGACATATTTTTGGGGGTCATTTTCAATTTTCAATTGAAAATGACCGTTTTTGATCTAAAAGGGCCATTTTCGTTCAAATTAAAATTGTTCGAATCAAATGATCGCATTGTTCGAATCGAATGATTGCATTGTTTGAATCGAATGATCGAATCGTTTGAATCGAATAATTCGAACAATTAAAAAAAAACTATTGATTTTCCAGGAGGTCCCCCATAAGCTTACAATGGCAATTTGGCAGCTTTAAGGTGGTGAATGGTCACATTAAATTTTTTGAATTTCAAGTATTTTGAAATTCAAATTTTCTAATGTTTTCAATTCGAAACGAATTTTGTGCACAAAATTACTTTGAAATTCAGATGTTATTCGAAAATTCACTTCGACCCTTAGTAAATGTGCCCCTTAATTAGCTTTAGAGCACCCTAAAAAAATATAGCCATCTAAATTCCCAGCCCAGTCATGTTTTATTCCATTAATCAGTTAAGTATAGTTCCATCCATTTTGCTTGACACGCTCTGTGTATTTACGAGCAGAAAGCCGAGATTACTATTTTATAATCAAGACAAAATGTCATTGGTCAAGTGTGATCTTATTAGCATGTATGCTATCTTGATCTTATGCTTCTTCTGTGTCTTCAGTCTAATCCAAGTCTATATTTATGCTTATTTTGATCCATCTCTTGTCTCCTCTAAACTCTTCCACTCCCCTGAACCTCTTTAACATCTTTTCCCCTGGTACATCTTCAAACAAAAAAGTTAACCCTCCACATTACCCCACATTTCCTAACATATGGCAACACAACTATATAGGGGGCACATGTAGGGAAATAGGACAACTTTATTTTTTTTTATTAAAGGTTTCCTGGGCTTGTGTAGTGCAATGTTAGGCATCGGTAGCGTAAATGCGCTTTGACTGACGAAGTAACACAAGCGCTGAAAATTATGTGACGAGCCAAAAATTACGCGACGCGCATCGAAAACGTGACGCGACTCATTTCGCAACTTTTTTGCCAATTCGCAAATTTAGCTGGGAATTCGCAAACTTTTCGGCAAAGCGAAACGGGATTGATTCGCCCATCACTATTAAACACTAATAATGACTTTTAGTGCCATAGAACATCTCTGACAGTCGAATAGTAGCAAAACCTTAGATCCCATGGTTCTAAGTTTACTGGCAAAATGACAAGATCAATTTGAAGATGGCCTGGAAGAGGTTAATCCTCAAAACGTTCCCTGCTGCATTGACTCAATTTTCATAATAAAGACAGAAACAGCGTTGTTCTGTGATGTTCCAGTAGTAAACTATACTGCTTTATTAATAGTTTTCAAATCCCTGCATTCTTATCACTTTATTTTTATTAGGCCAGAAAGTATACAAAGCTTTACGGCTATGCACCATTAAGTACAGGATAAACAAGGGCTAAGTGCTGAATAACAGGCATGGGTGTAGCAAATAAATTATATGAGTTTAGGGACCCAAAGTATCATAAGTCGGAAAAGCAATGTTCCCTGAGCAGCCAGTTAGCATAATGTATGGAGAATCTCACAAGAGCAACAGGAATCATTCATATATACTTAAAAGCCATGAGCCATGCTGCTCATGTTTTAGACTGTAACAGTAAATATACAGATGCATATTTTTATTTGTCTTACCTTATCATATGCAGGTTAATCAGTGGTGTAACTGCCATACAGCAGCCCCCTGACCACAGTACTGAACAGTAGATAAGTACATAATTTGAAATGTATTGTACTTTTGGTGCCAGTATACAGTATATTAAATTAAGCTGCCTTTATAATGTATAAACGGCCAATAGATCAGATTGGCACAGGAAAATGTAAGGTGAAGTAGAAATACATGTTAATAATTATAATAATAATAATACCAAATATTAGAGGAAAGGTGTTGGGCTAGTATAGCTACTGATCATTGCATCGGATTGTATGGATTTTAATCAATCAACTTACTATCTTCTTCAAGATTCATTTATCAGCATGAAGAATAAAGGATCAGATCAGTCCAATTTGCTCCTCTATGGGGGTGACTTCTCAATGTTTGAATTCAAATTTTTGCCCCAAATTTAAATTTTTGGACTTAAACTCCTAAATTTGAATTATGTTTTCAAAAACTCATCTATATGACGTACTTGTAAAACTTGAATGTAAAACATAGTAACATAGTAGATTAGGCTGAAAAAAGACACACGTCCATCAAGTTCAACCAGTCTTTCCTTTCCATATTCTATATGTGCCCTTACAAGAATGACCCCCTCCTCCAGTGACTCTATGCCCCTTTTAATACAGCTCAAGACCTTATTTGCCCTTGATGCTGCGGACTGCCATTGCTTGTTACAGCCAAGTTTATCATCTACAAGGACTCCAAGGTCCTTTTCCATAATGGATTTGCCTAGTGCAGTCCCATTAAGGGCATAAGTGGCTTGAATATTTCTACATCCCAGATGCAAGACTTTACATTTATCAATATTGAATCTCATTTGCCACTTAGCTGCCCAGATTGCTAGTTTGTCAAGATCATGTTGCAAGAATGCCACATCCTGGATGGAATTAATGAACAAGTCATTAATGAAAAAGTTAAATAAAATGGACCCAATACTGAGCCCTGAGGGACCCCACTAAGAACCTTACTCCAAGTGGAGAACATACCATTAACAACCACTCTCTGCACCCAATCTTGTAGCCAGTTTCCTATCCATGTGCATCCTAATAATGTCCTATCATTAAAGGGCAAGGAAAGGCAAAGAAATAAAATCCTATTTTTACTTTCTTTAATGGAAAAGAAATCTATCTCCAATATACTTTAATAAAAAAAAAATGTGTACCGTTTTTATAAGAAACCTGACTGTATGCCGTGAAATTCTCCGTTCATTTAGTGCTGTGGATAGGAATTGTCAGACGGTCCCTAACTTTTGGCAGGATAACAATCATACTTATGAACAGCGGGGGGAGCCCCCACCTTACTTACCAGCAGAACTCAATCAGCTTTGTTTTTTGATCATTTATGACGATCCCTAAGAAGCCCAGATCACACTGAGCATGTGCATGTAGTCTAGTCTTGCAAAGATGTATAGCAAAGTTACAAGATGACAGCCACCTGTGGCCAACTTTGAAAGCATAAATCATTTGTTTGATTAGGCTTGTGGTGCAGTAAGTTCATGTTTATGTTTAGTATACTAAATACAGCATTTATAGCCTTATTCTGTTTTAGACTTTCCTTGCCCTTTAAGACCAACAGACATTAGTTTAGAAAGCAATCGTTTGTGGGGCACGGTATCAAACGCTTTAGCGAAATCCAAATAGATCACATCTACTGCCCCCCACTGTCCAGCATCTTACTTTCCTCATCATAAAAAGTAATCAAATTTGTCTGACATGACCTATCCTTCATAAAGCCATGCTAATTGCTGCTCATAATGCCATTCCCTAGGACAACATTTTTAATGTGATCCCTTAACAAGCCTTCAAATAATTTGCCCACCACAGATGTCAAATTTACTGGCCTATAATTGCCAGGCTGAGATTTTAAATATTGGGATGACATCAGCTTTCCTTCAATCAATAGGCACTATACCAGATGAAACAGATTTGCAGTTTTTAGATTCTTAGATAGTGATGGGCGAATTCCTGCGATTCACCACTGGCGAATAAATTCACGAAACGCCAGCAAAAATTCACCTGCCGAAAAATTGCTTACCCTAAAAAGTTGCGCAATGAAAATGATGTGGCGTGTTGAAAACGGCGCGTTGTAATTGCTGCGATGCACGTCAAAAACAACGCAATGCGTCAAAAACGTGCCGCGGGAAAGATTCGCCCATCACTATTCTTAGAGCTTCTACATTTGCTCCTTAAGGGAATAAATTGAGAACAGTAATGATTTAATTTCATTTTAAATGACAACAATTTCTGTTCTGTGGTTTTAGCTGAAAACATAATGCCCCAATCAATACTTTGAATGGCGGCCCTCAAGGCACTAAAATTAGCTTTTCCAAAATTCATGGTTTTTGTTGCCCCAGTATATATTTGTTTTTTGCACCAGACATCAAATGATATATCATTATGATCACTATTACCCAGGGGTTCAATGACATTTGCTATAACTTCTGAGTCATATGAGATCACTAGATCCAGAAGGCTCCTCAACAACCTGTTCCATAAAATTGTCATGCAACAAGTTTATAAACTTATTCCCATTAACTGATCTGGCAGTACTGTTGCTCCAGTCAATAACTGGGTAATTAAAATCCCCCATTATCATTAATTTACCCAAACTATCAGTTTTTTCTATTTGCTTCAGGAGCTTAGCCTCCTCCTCACTTACATTGTAGCATCTAAAAGCTGCCTAGTTCACACAGAAGTCAATGGAAGTCATTGATGGCAAATTTAAAGCATTTTGTCAATGCAAGTTAAAACATTTTCGACCCATTGTAAACAACAGAATATAAACTTGTTATTCGAATTTCTCAATATCAGGTTGTACTCAAACTAATTTTCCTATTTGGATTTTAATGAATAAGCAAACATTTGAGTTTAAGAAAAATCTGAGCTTATTCAAAGTAAAAAAAAAAAATTATTCAAATTTGAATTTTGATGTGAGATTGAGATGACCACTGCAGTGATGAGCAGAACAACCCGGTTGACAAAACTGCATAAAAACAAGTGAAATTGCACCAAAATGTCAACAAATGCATTTTTGTCAATGGATTTTTTCTGCATTTTTCTTGTTTCGAAAGCAGTCAAAGGCCATTTTTTCCTTTCACAATGCATTGGTATCAATAGGCATTTTCACTTTTTAAAAACATTTTTTTCCAGTGAAATCAATACTTAGAGAAATTCTAATAATGTCTGTATTTTTCTGGAACAAAAATCTAAATTTTTCAGGTGTACCTTTGGCAAGAAGAAAACATCTAATTTATTTTGATGCCAGATGTACCCTCAAACATCACACAATATAGGGATTATCTAAGACTAGAGTCCTGCAGCGGGTCGGGTACCCACGTGTTACCCACAAAATCTTGTGGTACCCTTATCCCCACAATAGATACATAGACCCAGAGACCGCCTGCGGGCCTTTTCTTTAGGAGTAGGATGAATAGTACCCAATTGCATGGGTTCCTCTTGAAGCAGAGGCACTGAGGGGTTAAAAAGGCTTAACATTAGTAAACTCGGGAAGCAAAGAAGTACCCTTTTCAGCCCTTCTCTCCCTTAGTTTTCTATCAACTTGGATGGCTAATGTCATAAGATCATCCAAGTTATCAGATAGGGGGTAGTTTACTAGGCTGTCTCTTACAGCCTCAGAAAGTCCTAACCGAAATTGGCTACGAAGAGCCGAGTCATTCCAGCTGGTCTCTACAGACCACCGGCGGAACTCTCCATGGCCCTTTTTCCCTGGCGCAATTTACGAATTGCGGTATCGGCTGAAGAAGCATGATCCGGGTCATTGTAAAGGATAGCCATACTATGAATAAAGGTTTCAAGGGAAAAATGGGCAGGGTCAGAGGGAGATAATCTTAGCGCCCAAACCTGGGGGTCGCCCTGTAATAGAGTCATTACGAATCTCACTTTATCCTCCCTGGTGGAAAAAGAGTAGGGATAGAAACTAAGATATAATTTACATGCCTCTTGGAAGACAAAAAAAAATTTCTATCCCCATTAAACTTATCAGGGAAAGGAATTTTGGGTTCGCGAGTGTTACCCATCACTGTAACAAGGAATTGGACCTCCGGACTGGATCTCTGATCAGAAGCGTCCAATCTGCGTGACAGGTCATGCACACTTAGCACCAGGAAATCGTGTTGCTGTTGTTGTTCCTCCAAGCTCTGTAAAATGGTGGTGAGCAGCACCTCGGAAGTGGTGGGAGGAGCAGCTTTAGCATGACCTTCGACGTCCATCTTGGGCCCTTTACAATGTCACGGTCGGCACCCAAACCAGATCAGATGCCAAGCACCCTGGTCTCAGCTCGTGCTTCACCAGTAGTGTGACCGCCTTTGGCCTCGGGAGGTGACCACAGCTAGTCAGATGCCGCCTGGACCCGTCACCTATACACAAAAATCTAGGTCCTTTTCAAATTAAACATGAAATACAATTTAAAATTTTTAGCATTCATAGTTGTTTTAAGCTCATTTAAAAATCTCAGCTTTCAATCAAATATTGTCTGCCACTCCTATATGCATAGAGGTGGGGCAGATAATTAATTTCACTTTCCATTCAGCACTACCTAGATGTCACTGCTCCCCACACATTCCCCCAGTTCTCTTAACCATTTAATTGTGTAGCCAGGATATGGGAATAGACATCGGGTCCCTCATTCTGGTGCACAAACAAGATTCTGAGATAATGCAAGGCTTGCCTTAATAACAGTGTCCACAAAATAGCTCCTGCCTGCTTGCTAGAATTATGAAGACTGAGAAAACAAGATTAAAATAATTTATATAGTGTAATTAATGTTAATTTTGCTTGACTAATGTGGGACAGGACGGAGCAGATAACATAGTCCAATCAGGCTGGGTCAGGAAAGGTGGAACACAGATGGAGACAGACAGGCCAAGATCAAAAACCAGGAAGACTAGCAGTGGGATCAGGCAGGATCAGAAATCAGATAACAGGCAAGGGTCAAACCAGATGATCAGATCAGAATGGTCAGGTAGGCGGGGTCGGAATACAGAGTGCAGAATAGTCAGGTCACAAGCCGAGGTCAGGATCACAGAAGTCAGGAGAAGTCAGTTGCCAGGCAGGGTCAAACACAGGAATCAAGAACAAACAGAAGCTGTACAGCATAAGGCAAAGGCACCAGGAGCAAATCTATAATGGGCAATGAATTTGCAACAAAAGTCCTTTTAAAAACATTTGAATTTGGCGCCATTGCGCGCTGATGTCATCACGTCAACAGGTCTGCACCTTTAAATGAACCAGGAAGTGCGGAGCGTGCGCCTAGTAGAAGCCGGCGCTTGGACCGAAGAGGAGCAGTGCCGCGGACGTCCATGCCAAAGGAGTGGTGATGGTACCCGCACCAGGGTAAGCCCTTACAGCGGGTTTGCGGGTTGAGGTTCGGGCCACAGATCTTTTCCATAGCGATTTTTACTTCTTTTTTATGAGCACTTTTACTACTGATGATGTCACTTCCCGTTTACAATGACAGTACTTCCTGATTCTTGATGGTCAGCGGGTCGTGGGTCCAGGTTGTGGATAAGGTATTTGTGGGTCGGGTCATGGGTCCAAGCGGTTCGGTGGTTCTGCAGGTCACAGGTCCGGGCTGCGGTTTGCAGATTGTGGGTACAGGTCATGTGCGGGTCCCAAAAAATGGACCCGCGCAGGACTCTATCTAAGAACACAAGTGCAAATAACTAAACAAACATGACAATTGCCATATTTTTACAATGCAGCACTTTCCACATTAATAATGGGAGATAACTGCAAATGTTGCAGCTGCTCTTGGCAATTTGCATGTCCTTTGATAAGTTGTATTTTTCTGGCATGATGATGTGCGTAAAGTTATTAGTGTAAGGTTGATTAGATGGAAGTTAGCTACAGTATATGTGCAAGTGCATTTTATAAATGGAGGCATGGTAGTAATTTCTTCAAAAGACAAGTATTTATTCAATGACTTCCTTACATCTATGTGCCCTTTACCTCATTCAGAAAAATGAATATAACCAACAACTACAAGAGTGTATTGTTTCCAGTACAAAACCTGTATAGTTTACAGTTCAAAATGCAAGCACTCTTATTTCTACTTTATTTGTCTGCTTGCATTCATAAATTAGTCCTCTTGTATGCAGCTTTTTATAGAGATATTCTGTGCAAAACTGTGTTTATTGATCATATTTTCAGCCTTGCAGGGGCTGATTCGCCAGGCTTCAGTTTGCCCACTCAATGTTGTTGTGTTTAATGCACACTTGAATTTTAAACATTTTGGTAAATGTGAAATTGTATCAAACTGTATGAGTAATGGATACAATGGCAACTGGTTTTGTTGGAATCAAATGTTATCACTATGACATTATGAAAACAAAACCACCAAGCCCTCATAGGCAATTTTTTTATTTTTATCCAAAGTATAATTCAAAGATTAGTGCTATCGAGAGTGTCTGTAAAAAACAGGCTCAATTTATTCTACCTGTTACCTTTGTGTTTTTTAATGGTTGTTCTTTTATAACATCTACAGCTATTAAAATTCAACCTCTCAAAATCCGTTCTTGGAAAAGAAAAAAAAGGATTTCAAGAATCAGCAAATGGACCTGATACGTAGAAGGTTTCTGCTGTCAGCGAGTAACTGCAGGACCGAAACACATGTTCTGGATTTGACATTCTTTGGCATCTTGTAAATAGCCTGCATGAATCCATACCTAAAAACTGCCAATGCAAGCACAATTGTGCCCAAGTTTTCTACTAAGTTAAGCAAGCACAGCAATGAGATGAGATGTGGTTGAATTGAATATAGAAACCTAAGGACCCTGAAACTGACCTTGAGATCACTTTAGCTTAAAAAAAAGTCAGTTTTGTAGAATATATTCCTTTTAAGAATTTAAAAAGCTTTGGCATTTATTTTTACTGTTCTTGATAAACTCACAATATAAATGAAATCTTTATGTATCTAATTGGGGCCAAAATTTCTTTATTGGTGACTTTGTTTATTTGTGAGAGTATGTTTTAGAGATTATTTGTGGGTAAATACATGAGTATGTACTGTAGTGTACAAATATAAAACTAAATAAAAATGTTTATTATTATTCATATCTAGGAAACCTGATGAAAGAAAAGATTAAGGCTCATTTACTGCTGCAAGTGCTATGAGCAAAGTGTAGTTTTGAGTGCATTCTTCATGTTTTTTTCCCCACAATGCCATTTTTTTCCAGAATTTCAGCATTTTTGTGGTCGCAAGGGGGCATGGCACCTTATGGATGATGCATCAAAGCATAATTGTGATCACACTTCACAATAAAATGGAAGCAACTACAATGAACTTTTTTCATGTCCAGTTGATGTTATTTAGGGTGTTCAGTGCAAGATTGACATAGCTGCCCAATACCTTGCACACAAGTGTGCTGATCCTATTGACGCAAGTCGCTAAGGAAACTCTGGAGCTACTAATTGGTCCCGAGGTGGCAGGGTTCCTCTGCATAATGAGTGGTAGGAAGGACTGTGCAACTCTGAGTGTAACTGTACAGTGCATAGGTACATTTTGATGCAAGTACCTTTAATCAATGGGGTTAAAATACCGTATGACTATTATTATATTGTCATAGTGTAGTGTTTATACAAATGGCCTGCGGTTGTCACTGTGCATATACAGGACTTTCTGTACAGCTTGAAAGTGAAAGTAAGGGTTACTGCTGTTACGTATGTAATGGCTGCATGAACCTGCTAATAAAGCACTGTTATACTCTCCTCATCCTCGGCTACCGAACACAACACATAGGTGTGTTTCTACTTTATTTTGGAAATAGCACATTTGCCTTATAACCTATAGCACACAGAAACAAATTAGGGTGTGCTTAAATTCCCAACTTTGAATAGAAATAGGTGCATGTATCAGTGATCCATCCTCCACCAAATTCACTTACAGGGATAATATCATTTTTCAAAATGGATCAGTTAATAGTGCTGATCCAGCAGAATTCTGCACTGAAATCAATTTTTCAAAAGAGAAAACATAATTTTTTTATATTTCATTTTGAAATCTGACATGGGTCTAGACATATTGCCGATTTCCCAGCTGCCCAAGGTCATGTGACTTGTGCTCTGATAAACCAGTCACTCTTTACTGCTGTACTGCAAGTTGGAATAATATCACCCCTTCCCCCCACCAGCAGCCTAATAACAGAACAATGGGAAAGTAACCAGATAACAGCACCACATTGTTTAAAAATGGCATTATTCAAATGTCAATGGCAGAACCAAGTCAACAATGTTTCAGTCCTGTTTCATGGCCTTTTATCAACAGTACTAGCTACTAGCTAGTTTTGTGAAAAATACTTGTAGATCGTATTCTCTATTTAAACCTTGTGGATAAAGTGTCTCCAATTTACTTATCCACAGTGATAGGCAAATTTATTTGCCTAGCTCGAATTCGCCTTGAATTCCGGAGATTTGCCATCATTAATTTCCGATTTTCGTGAATTTTTCATGAAACCATTTGAAATTCACGAATTTTTCGTGAAAACGTTCGAAATTCACCAATTTTTCGTGAAAACGTTTGAAATTCACAAATTTATAGTGAAAACATTCGAAATTCACAAATTTATAGTGAAAACGTTCGAAATTCCTGAATATATAGAGAAAACGTTTGAATTTAACGAATTTAATGAAATAGTTCAAAATTCACGAATTTATAGTGAAATTGCTTGAAATTCACAAATTTAGTAGTTCAAATGTAAAAAAATTTTCATGAAAACTGTTAAATTTCATGAATTTTTTATGAAAATGGTTAAATTTCATGAAATTGTCGTGAACTTTCTGAATTCGTTTATTTGCAAATTTTCTCAGGAAATTCACGAAAAATTTGCCGAAGCGAAACGCCCCACATTCGCCCATCACTACCACATCCACATTGCCTCTTTCCTTAACAGTGTTTTTATCCGATCTCTCCCTCGTCTGGGACTGGGCACAAGCTGGTGTATTCCATGGCTGGCTTCCAGAAAATGGGAAGCAACTGCATACCTAATTGCCGATTTATGCTCTTTAACTCGTTCTCTAACAGCACATGAAGTCTGTCCCACATATAATAGTCCACAAGGGCATTTTATAATGTATATAACAAAACTCGATGCACATGTGAAGTACCCCCAAATTTTCATAGGTGTTCTTTTTTGTGGGTGGTATACTACGTCACCTTTCTGGCATCCCAACAGCAGTTGCATCCCAATCATGGAAATGTCCCATTTTTTACTGTCCGCAATACAATTGGTTTCTCCTTCCGACTTCCCATGTCAGAGTTCACCATCATGGATGCCACCATTCTATCCTTTTTGTAGGACATAAGGGGTGGCTTCTCGAAACTAGTTACCCCAGGAAACCCCTCTCTAAGGAGTCACCAATGTTTTCTAACAATATCAACCACCTGATGACTCAAAATGTGGTACTTCGACACAAATCGAACATGATCACCCGTTGATCTTTTTATCTAATTTCTCTATTTGGATAACCTTGCTCCCTAAATATCTCTTGCAATTCGTCAAGACTGTGGTATATTAATTGGTCGTCTATCACAATGGGCTAAACCCTGCTAAAATGGGATTTCGGGAGAGATTTCTTAACCTGCGTGGGATGAAAAGAATTGAAGTGAAATTGTGGTGCTGTACAAAGAATTTCTGCTTATAACCCATAGCACAAATTAAGGATAGGCATAATATTGTATTCATTGGTCTGTACAATTTTAAAATCTTCTTGTTAGGTACCTTCATGAGGTTAAATGTCTTAATTTTAGATGAACTGTGCAGCCATTTACTTACTTATAAAGTCTAAGGGGCAAATTCCCTAACCTGTGTAGTTGCGCCTGTGTGGCTTTGTTAGCGTTCGCCACACTTCGCCAGGCATAGTTTCGACCAGCGCTACACAAATTCACAAAAATGCACTCAGAGAGGTGAACGGTAGTGAAGTTGCACTACAGTTACTTCGTCAGGCAAAGCGAAGCCTAAACTGCATACGGCACAAAGTTAAAGTATAATAGACGTGTATGCTGCAGCTACTGCATTACACTATCCAAGCCCAGGAAACCTTTAATAACTCAAACAAAGGTGTTCTATAGCCCTACACATGTGCCCCCTAGTTAGGTTGACATATGTTAGGAAATGTAGGGGGGAAGAAGGTTACCCTAAAAAAATTTACGATCTTTTTTTTCTATTGTATTGAACTTCACCAGGTCTGACCCTGGTGAAGTAAAGTCTAGAGCAAGCGGTAATGTTCAGTAAAATGGAAATCTTAGTGAATTAGCGTAGTAACGACCCTTCATCAGTGTGCAACTTCGCCTGGCATAAGGGTGCGAAGTTGCGTTAGTCTATCTACTTCTTGGAAGTCCCACTTTACTGTTACAACTGACTCCAGCTCACCACAGATAAAATACAGACTACAGAAATTAGATGGGAACATTTTTTGCTGATTTTCTTAAAACACCCATTTAATTCTTGATATTAGAGCCATAACATTCTGGCAGGTTAAGGGGGGGGAAACAAGCATTTATATTTTTCTGAAATAGAATTAAAAAAAGAAAAGGAAAAAATTGTCAGATATTAGCAGTTAGCTTACTGCACAAGAGAAAGTGTTTTTCTAAGCACAGAACTGCTGGAAAAATGTCTTCAGTGAAATCCAGTGCATCCTAATATTAATCATGGGAAAAGTCTTTTTAACAAGATGCCATATTCCAATTGGCACTCTGCAACAGAGGCAGGCTTCCTTGGCATGAAAGAGAGAAGACCCTGGCATGAAGCAGTAGCTGACAATCTCCAGCATATGGCTAGAGAGGCAGCTTCGGCCTACCCCATCAGGTAGATGCCATCACACTGACTATAACAGTGATAGATGATGTGTTTGCATGGCTGTGACTGCTTGGAAAAGTGCCATATTAGCAAGCAGCCAATACAAGTAAACAGGCCAGTATGGCCAGGCCCTCTGAGTTACAAAGATCAAAAAAATACAATATATCATTTATGCCAGCTGAAGAGTGAGGTAAAATAATTAGGTGCATTTGAATATTATCTCTATAATGTGATATGAAAAATATTATTTTTATATTATATTTTTGGTAATTTTTTTTTTATTATCTCTATAATGTGATATGAAAAATATTATTTTTATATTATATTTTATATTTTTTGTAAATATTTTTTTTGCTAAACTGTTATGAGTGGATTCACTTACAAGTGGCTTTCAATTTTAGCCATTTAAAAAAAGAGGAAAGATGCTTACATTAGAATATTAGGTGACATACTGTATAGAGGTCCAGGAAAATCAAATTTGCTCTACAAGCTTGCTTGTAAACTGGAATAATTCTGCCCAGGTCTGGGGACTCTTCTGACATTGAGTATCATTTTATAATGTTTTAGGTTGTAACAAAGGAGTTCTGCTATATTTCTTTTCAATAAATAGTCATTTTCATTACAAAACCCAAGATGTATGGAGAATATCACAGTGTCAGATTAACAATGTTGGACCACTGGCAGTGTTCATTACATGGAATCCCCCAGCTACCAACAAAGCACCACCATGCTTCTTACCTGATCACCTACTGCCCTCTCTGAAACACTGTATAAGACTCCTGTAATGTGGTCTGTCATGAAATGCTAAAATCTACGATGCAGTTCATTCATCTTTCTCCTATCTTCTGTCACCTTTCCACCATTTCGTTAAACCACATACTGTATACTCACACTATTGCCACCTGCAACTAAGGCAATCTACATTGTTTTGTTCAAATCCTTTCTTACGTTTCTCTGTGTATATTCTTGCCTTTATACAAACTTTAATTTAATCTGTTAAAGGAAAACTACCCCCCAAAGTTAATATTTAAGCAACAGATAATTTATATCATATTAAGTGACATAATAAAGTATCTTACCAAACTGGTATATATATTTAAGTAAATCTTGCCCTTTTACATCTCTTGCCTTAAACCACCATTTCATGATGGTCTGGGTGCTGCCTCAGAGATCACCTGACCAGAAATACTACAACTCTAAGGGGCAGATTTATCAAGAGTTGAAGTGAAAATTCAAACTAAAAAAATTTGAATTTCATAGAACTTTTTGGGGTACTTTGACTATCAAATAGGCCAAAATTTGATTTGAATTGAAAAAATATGATTCAAATAAAAAATTTGACCATTTAAAAATCGACCCTTCACCACCTTAAACCTGCTGAATTGCTGTTTTAGCCTATGGGGGTCCTCCTAGAACCTTTTAGGAGTCTTTTTGAAAATTTTGAGAAATTAATTTTTTGGGTGAAAATCATTCGAGTTAAACAATTCAATCAAATGATTGGAACGATTTTTATTCAATCAAAAACACTTAAAAAAATTGATAGTCGAATTTAGAAGTTTTTTCACTTGGTTAATCTGCTGCTAACTGTTACAGGGTGAAGTGTGGAAGCAAAAGATAGAACTCTCTCTTTTAATTGGCTCATGTGACCTAACATGTATGGTTTGTTTGGTTTGTTTGTGTGCACTGTAAATCCTACAATCCCAGGGCATGGACCTTATTTTTTAAAATATTAAAAAATAATAATAAAATATTTTTTTAAATTTTTTTTAATTGAATTACACAATGGCACATACTACTAAAAAAGTATATTATTATGAAGATGGCTTATTTGCATGAAGCAGGGTTTTGCACATGAGCTGTTTTATGCAATATCTTTCTTTTTATAGAGACCTACATTGTTCGGGGGTATAGTTTTCCTTTAACTCCATAAACTAAATAAAAATGCCTTCATCTATGCAATTAGAATTAGAGGAAAAAGAGTAATTGTTCTCTAATGTAATCTTATCTTTTACCTTTTTGGTGTTTCTTCTTGTCCATCCATATTATGCCTCATGTCATACTGTATTTACGCTGTGCCGGAAAAATGTATTGATACCAATGAGTTGTACTGTTCAATACTATATGGATAAGGTTTTACCTACTAGTGAACAAGTAAGTGTAACCTAGGCATACTCACCAAAAGTATTATGGGGGCAGTGCAATTAAAGAAGGATTGGTAGAGCTGGAACCATTTGCTCAACAGGTCATTAAATAAAAAAATATTTATTTTATGATTAACCATAAACTTTGCCAGAGTATTGCTCTGAGTGTATAAACTGATTTTGAAACATCAAGATCCAAAAAGAGCCAGAACATTTCAGCAAAGATTAATACAGATGCAGTCACTGGGATTTGTGAGTTAAATGCGTCGTGACTCAGGGCTAATTGAAGAAACTGTGTTATCTAAAGTTATCTTAACTCATTTAATGCATTTAACCTTTTCATTAGCATACCAAAGCACGATTGTTTTCAATGGTGAACTCTTTAATTGGATGGGATGCTATGACACAATATTCTGTGCTAAGTGGGATAAATGGGATAGATGAGTTAAGTCACAACGCATTTAACACACAAATCCAAGTGACTGCATCTGTACCTCTGTAGCCTACAGTTGTTGGTGAAAAATTCACGTTTTTGATGCGCGTTGCGTAATTTTCGTCATGTTGCATCATTTCTGATACGCATCGCGTCGTTTTTGTTGCACGTCTTGTTTTTTTTCGAACACCAGCAAATTTTCACCAGCCGAATTCTCACTGGTGTTTCTCAAATTTATTTGCCGGCGGTGAATCGCGGGAATTCGCCGCAAATTTGCGCCGGGTGAATAAATTGGTTTTTCATCTTAAAATGAACACTAAGTTAGGGCATATTTACTAAACTTGTGTGAAGGATTCGAATATTCGTTTGAATAGTCTCTATTCAATTGTGCGACTATTCAAATATGCAAATCAAGTATTTTCGACTATCGAATATAGAATATTCGGTCGCATCAAATAGATCGAATATTTATTTGATCGCTCGACTATATGCCAGTCGAAGAACTTGCCCTTTAAAATTTTATTTGAATGCCTACTTCGCCAGATTGAACCTACCAAATTGCTTTAGAAGCAAATTTTTAAAATTTTCTTATCGAATATTATTCATGCGATCGAACGCTTCGAATATTCGATTCGTATGAATTTTGCATTTGAATATTCGAATAGTGCTCAAAACCGGCGAATATTTTATTCGATTTTGACGAATATTCATTTGCTGATTATTCACCAGTCGAATTCGAACAATTGGACTCTTAGTAAATCTGCCCCTTAGTATGATGCGTGAGAGTGATATTCTGAGACAATTTGCAATTGGTCTTCATTTTTAATTATTTATGGATTTTGAATTAAATTGCTTTTTCATCAACAGCTTTCCAGTTTGAAATTGCAGCAGCTACCTGGTTGATAGTGTCTAGCATGCCCTAACAACCAGGCAGTTGTGTGAATAAGAGACCAGAAGATGAATAGGAGATGCCTGAATAGAATAAAATAAAATTGTGGCTGCACAGAACAAGCGTTTTGGACTGCCAGGGTCACTTACACCCTGGTTGAAAGCTGAATAGAGCCAGAAGAAGTCAAATAACTAAACCATAACAAATAAAAAATAAAGACCAATTGAAAAGTTTCCAAGTATTGACCATTCTAAACCATTTAAAGCACCTAATCAAAGCTTGATGTCAGTAGCCAATCAGGAACTCTCTCAGTTTTACAGGCACAGACAGAACCCCTATGTCCAAATTAATACCTGAAAACTGAAATAAAATTTTCCACATATATATGCCATAGAGACCTCAGTATAATCCAGCACAAGTATTACTTAAAGGGGATGGGCTTTCCTAGGCAGGCCTGACATTAGCTTGATCTCTCTTATTTGAAGTCCCCTATCATAAATCCTTTAGGCAATCTGCTTCAAGGTATAATATACTATATTTGTGGGGACTGGATGTACAGTTGTGCCAGAAGAGTTATTTTAAGGATGTCTGGAAGTTTTACAGCAAACCCAATTTTGTTGGAGATTCATAAGAAAATATCTGCTGCTCCTTCTAGTGGCAAAATTGTAAATCTAATAACATTAATAACCTATAGGTTGTGAGAAAAATATAAATAAATACAATTGTAGATAGTATAAACAGAGATAATACAAACCTCTAAGCAAACATAAGATATGGCTCATTTAGTAAAGGAGTGCAAATATCTGCACCAATTCTCCCATGTTTTTACCCTCCGTGCTACAATCTTTTCCAGCTCTGTACAGTCAGTCTAGTATATACAGTATGTATATCCAGTATGTAGGCCTAGGGTTTGTGTAAGGATATAAAGCCTCATATTAGCAGTGACTGTCTTTAAAATGTCAGTTTTCAATGTGGGATCATCCAGTGGCACACACTATTTTTCCAAAGAATTAATTTGTATGAATCATTGGTTTAAATATGGGATATATATTTATAGACACTGGCAATGGTCAGGGGTATAACTTCCCTTCAATTGGTGATAAACTGACAGTGGACAGCAAAGAAGGCATTTTATTGAAAGTATACATTTATCAAAGAATCCGATTATGATGTATCAATGCAGGGTAGAGCAGAACTAGAAGATGTTAGACTGCAGGGTAGAAGTCCTGACTGTTGTCTCCACACTAGTGATGGGCGAATAAATTCGCCAGGCATGAATTTGCGGTAAACTTCCTTGTTTTGCCACCGGTGACTACTGCAGAGAAACTGCTGCAAAAATTAGTTGGCAAAAAATATGCCGCAACAAAGAAAATTGTTGCACGTCAGAATAGTTGCGACAATAAAATTCAAGGCCCATTGACTTTCATGCATTTGGACAAAATAGTTGTGCATATAAAAATTGTTGTGCATCAAAATTATTTTGATGCCCATTGAATTCAATGCATTTTGTGAATTTTTTGCCGGTTTACAATTTTTCTGGTAAATTTGAAATTTTTTTGTTGAAGCAAAAGACACAGCTCCTCCCCCTTCACTTTTCCTTCCTGTGTCCACAGACTTTCTCATTACTCCACCCAGTGCTAAGCTCCTACTGCATATTAAAATAAACTTTTAACATTCTTACAGGAATGGATTAAACTATATTACACCTATGGGGTGTTAATATGCATTGGCAGTGGTAGACTATAATGCGCCATTGTTCCAGCACTTAAGTTTGAAGGAGATTTTTGAAAATATCGAATTGGGCAATCATTAATGATTAGTATTCTGTATAGTAATTAGCAGGTGCATATTCTTGTAATGTCATCACAATGCAATTTAGCCCTATAAATAGGAAAAAAATTATGGGTTTAATGCTTTTTATATAACTTCATTTGTGCATGCAGCACTTCACCCATGTTGGCTGCAGACATGTGGGTTACGCTGCACTGAATATCACTCAATAATATTATGAGAATCCACAGGCTCAGGTGCACTGATAATGTTTCACTAGATACAGCCTGCTGAGAGAGGAAGGCTAAATTGATACAGAAATGATTCCTTCATCTTTATCTATTATAAGAAAATAAACAACAGCCTGGTCTTGGAAACCAGCAACACAACACTGTCCATGAGTCTAACAAATCTGCTGTGTCAGAAAAGATAATCAGGTCCAGCAAAAAATAATGTCCTGATGCATTGAGTTCTCACCAGAGAAAACAGGCTGGACAGAGCCTCAGCTCTCAGTGAAAATAGGCCAAGCTTGATAAATTTGCTCTTATTATGGCTATCGATGTTTAAATTTCTTCAGGGATGTTGTTACATGGGTGCCTTGCGGTGACAGAGGTACAATGACCTCTTTCGATCCTTAATCTACACCTGTTAGTCAGCTCCCTTGTTGCTTGTGAGTAGACTTAAACGTAAAGGTTAACAAAAGAAAAACAGGCCAAGTTTATGGTACTGCAGCAACGGATCAATGCAGAGTAAATAACCTTCTCTGTCTTATTTCACCAAGCATTATTGATCGGGTTTTCTTTGTTATATTTCTGTCTTTTAATCCCTAGAGGCACTTAAAGGATTGTCTTATATTGGACATGCTAACTGGAACATTATGACACCTGCCAGTTTGTGGCTCAGCGTGGAACATTCTCCATCATGTTGGAGAAAGGGGTGAATAGAAGAGCACTCCTGAGACAACCAAATAATATAAAATACCCTAACTGGGGTTTTATACAACCCTTGTAGGGATAATGCAGGGTCTATCTGACTTGCAAGATTGAAATATATTTCCACATTTTTACGTTATGCATATGTTTCAATTCATTTAATTATGCTTTATTTTTAATTATACATAGAGAGCAACTACTTAGGGGCTGGTTTACTAAGGGTCGAAGTAAAAGAATTTGAAAGTAATTTTTTGGATACTTCGACCATTGAATAGGTTACTACAACTTCAAGTACTGTCTCTTTAAAAAGAATTTGACTTCAATACTTCTCCAAATTAAACCTGCCGAAGTCCTATGTTAGCCTATGGCAGTGATCCCCAACCAGTAGCTCATGAGCAACATGTTGCTCTCCAACCCCTTGGATGTTGCTCCCAGTGGCCTCAAAGCAAGTGCTTATTTTTGAATTCCAGGCTAGGACGCAAGTTTTAATTGCATAAAAAAGAAGTATAGTACCAAGCAGAGCCTCCTGTAGGCTGCCAGTCCACATAGGGGCTACCAAATAGCCAATCACAGTCCTTATTTTGCACCCCAAGGGACCTTTTCAAGCTTGTGTTGCTCCCCAACTCTTTTTACATTTGAATGTGGTGCAAACAAAACTTGGTACTTGGTGGAACATTCCAAAAAAACGATGCGTGGGGAAGCACTATCCGTTAAAACAGCATCTTTATTAATTACCATTAAAATACAGCCAAATACGCAGGCAGGGGAACCAAGCTTGACGCGTTTCGTGACTCAGAGGTCACTTCATCAGAAGCTAATGTGCCCCCTGTGGAGACCACAGATATAAAACCATGCTAATAACATATGCAAATCCAAGATAAAATCAATAGCCACTTTTCATACACGTCAATATAAGATATAGATATAGATATAAGTATGTCATTAGGAAGATATATACCATCGTTCGGGATATCTCAAAAAAGAATATAGATATATATAAATACAAATTATACATTTGAATGCGGCTCACGGGTAGAAAAAGTTGGGGATAACTGGCCTATGGGGACCCTCTAGAGCATTTTTCTAAGTTTTTTTTTTGTCAAAGTAAAATGGTTCGATCGTATGCAAAAATTCAATCGAACGATTTTACTTTGACCACAGGATAGCCAAATTTTTCTAAAAATACTTTGACTTCGATATTCAAAGTCAAAGTTTTTCAATTCGATGGTCGAATTTGAAGTATTTTCCACTTTGAAATTCGAGCCTTAGTAAATCAGGCCCTTAATGTTGGATGTGCTAAAAATTTCAATCCAACATGTCTAGGATCTGTTAGTTCAAACTGAAATATTTATATACAGGTATGAGATGCATTATCCAGAAACCTGTAATCCAGAAAGCTCTACATTTTCATCCAAATAATTCAAATTGTTAAACATTTTCTATGTACTAATAAAAGAGTACCTTGTACTAAAACTAAGATATAATTAATCTTTACTGGAAGCAAAACTGTTTTGGGTTTATTTAATATTTAAATGATTTTCTAGTAGACTTAAGGTATGAAGATCCAAATTTTGAAAATATCCATTATCTGGAAAAGGCCAGGTCCAGAGCATTCTGGATATCCGATCATTTACCTATATGTGTTTCATTTGGTATGATAAAAACTAAAATCTCTCAATAGAATATATGCCAGGTAATTTCCTGTATGTACAGGAAGTAGATTCAATCTACTGTACACAGATAGAAAAAGAGGAAGTGAGACCTTCAAAAAACATCATCCTTTCCTTAACAATAAACTTGCTTATTAGACATGTAACAGCTTATCCTTAATTTCATATACTTAAAATACTATTAAGATCTGCATAAATAGTTCTGGATATTACCATTCCGTTTAATAAAACTAAATAAATAATTAGGCACCAAAGAGGCCATTTATAAATGCATGCACCAAAATCTTAGCACAATTGTTGTATCTGACACAATTACACTGATGTAACAGAATTATGTGCTTTGCTGCAAACAGGCACAATTCTGCTGAAAATTGTTGAGACTGAGCAATGTTTTTTGAGCAAGTCTGCTGAGTGTAATGCACACAGCCTGCAGTGGGAACCCTGGAGTTACTGCTTGCGTGAAGGTTCGGTGGCTCCGGGGTTCTCCTGAGTTAAAAGATACACTTGTACAAGGAACATTTTTGGACACCAGTACCTTTAATGAATGGCGTCAATACTCAGAATGACTACATTCATTTTTGTGAGACTGCAGCTGTAGATGCCATGGTAAAGGAGCCCTCTTATGTCTCTTAATTCTGCACTAGCTTTTATTCTCCTTTAAAGGTGAACTTAACCTTAATATTATCTTTCAGGATGCTAAAAACCAGTATATTTTCAGTAGGCATTTATTTTCAACATATGAATGTTAATTTTTTTGTTTTGCAGCTCTTCAGTATATCTGTCTTCTAATCTTCAGTTACATGTGGTTGCTAGTGCCATGTATCCTAAAAGCACATGCATTTATCTGAGTACAAGAATTAAGGATTAATTAAGAAACAAAGACTGGACAGAAACATAATAAACTATCTGTAATAAAATACATTTTAATGACCACTAGTGATGGGCGAATTTATTCGCCAGGGGCGGTAAATTCGCCAGCGAAAATTTGCCAAAAAAAGGAGGCGCGCGTCGTTTTTGACGTGACGCGTCGAAAACGGCGCGACGAGCACCGAAAATGACGCGACGCGACGGAAACGACGCGACGAACGACTCGTTTTGCAAAATTTTTCGCCAATTCACCAATTTTTCGGTGAAGCGAAATGGGTGAGATTCGCCCATCATAGGGGGTATGTGGAAGCACTCTAAAGGCAAAGTTATAGTGTATTTAAGTATAATGGAAGTGCTAGTTTTAATGCACATTCCCTGTGCCCCTGTCTCTAATGACCACTAACTCCGACTGTTCAAGTTTTGTTTTAGGGATATGGAAAATAGGACAACCAAAAATGATTATGGTTTGCAAAGTTGCTTTGATTAACACATTCAGGCTGCTAAATATTAATTTAAATATGAAGTTTACCTTTGATTTCTGTCTGTCATCAGTTAATAATTCAGGATTACTAAATATTCTAAACTGCACCATTAATGTTTTGAAGATATCATGGCACAAAGGAAATCCCTGTTCCAAATATCTGTATACATCTGAATTATGGTAATGAAAGGAAATAAAATGGTAGCTAAGCTTTTGGCTGCAGTTTAACAAGATCATTGCATTTTGCAAATTCTCATTTTGCAAGGAATCTCAGCTTGCTAGGAACGTCTTCTTTTAACGACATCTGAAAACAAATTGCAACATTTTTTCCTATAATAGGCCTTAAATGCACTGTATTATGTGGAGGTTTGGTTAATGGCCCCATTACTCATGAAAAAAATTAGGCTGACCTTTTGAATCTCAGCTCTTTTAGTAGGGCAGTGTTTCTGTAGGACTCGTCTTTCTGCAGGACCATACATCAAATGATTACATTTAAAATGTTTTTACTATAGAACTATTAACTGTAACAGTTGTATAAATCAATAGCTTCCAAGTCTTGCCAAACCTTATCAGCTCTAAACAGAGTGAAGGGCACTGCTTATTTACAGCATTTTCTTAAAGTCATCTGAAAATCACGACCTGAAATTTACTTCCAGTTTACTGGTTTACGTAAACAGAGAATTAGATCTAACTCAAAATCCATTGAAGAAGGTGCAGAGAGAAGGAAGAAAGGAGTTAAGTGAAGGACAAAGACATAAAAAAAAAATCTAAAGCTGCTATCTCAGTCTTACTAAGCAATGACCTTCCATTGATTTTTATGGCTTGTTTGCAATGCCTGTTTCTTTAGGTGAATAATGACTTCTTCAAACTGTAGTGGCCCCATGGATAAATTAATTCGTTGTAGGGTCTGATACCTTTTATGGGGCCAACAAATGGCTTTTGCAATGGAGAATGGTTATGCAAGTATAAAATAGAGTCATAACTAACATTAAAACCATAATGTAATGTAGCAAAATACATCACCTTAAAAAAAAGGTGGAAAAAAAACAGTTGAGATTTATCTCCAAAAAGCAAGTGTATACTGTACTCTATGTTTATAATGTTAACACAGTCAACTTTATGTGTAGTTGACATTCGCAGGCCATTTTGCTTAACTGTCACCCCGGTTCTCCTGTTTTAATTTTCCCCTGGTCACATCAGATGGGTGCCTATAAAACTAACTGTTATCTACAGTTGGCATGTCAAATTGCTTTTGGGAGCCAATTGCAGTCAGACTTAATAATGTAGGAATTTTCTATATCATACAGCTAAAGGAGATATATTAAATCTGTTATATGTATTACCTCTAAAAGCAAAAATGATCACACACTAGAATACTGTATGCAGTAATGTGCTAGAGAACAATAGTCTGGGTCTAGACCAGGGGCACCAAACTTGTGTGCCACATTCAGATATAAAAAGAGTTGGGGAGCTAAATGAGCATGTGAAAGGTTCCAGGGTGGTGCCAAATAAGGGCCATGATTTGCTATTTGGTAGCCCCTATGCGAATGGCAGCCTATAGGTGGCTCTGCAAAACTTGCCTCCAAAGCAGGAATTAAAAATAAGTACCTGTTTGAGGACACTGGCAGCAACATCCAAGGGGTTGGAGAGCAACATGTTACTCACAAGCCACTGGTCGGATATCACTGGTCTACTGCCAAATGTTGTGGTATGTTATAATGGGTTAGTAATGAAGACATAAGAATGCACATGCAGATACACAGTGCTTTTAGGGTAAAGGGCCTACCAAAATGTTGAATGCTTTTCTTTTTGAATGTTTTCTTTCTCTGGACTTTACTAAAGGTATTGACACCGGCGAGAATTTGATGCCATGTGCATTAAAGTCAATTGGCGTCCGAATAATTTTGACACCCATCAGAATAGTCGCACGCAAGTGTTGCTCGTCAAAATTATTTGGACATGCATTGACTTTAATACATTTGGACAAAATAGACATGCATCAAATTGTCACCGGCATCAAAATTGGCACAGTCGTCAAAATTTGCATTTTGCAGGAAATTTTTGGGGGCAAACTTTTGCCGTAGTTTTGCAAATTTGAAATTGGCGCATCACTACTGCTAATACACTCATCTATTCCTTCTGCCCTCTATATCAAGAGAGACCCCCTCCTAGTGATTGTAGTCACTTACCTGATACCCCAGGCTGATGCTTTTGTTAGCATAAAATTACACCAGGCAGGGGTTCTTCTCAGTGAGCACCATGTAGACATCCTCTTCCTGCTTCTCCATTCATTATGCAGGTGCTCACAGTAGAGTGAGAGCTTTTTTTCACTTTAGTGCACATACATCAGCCTAGGCCCGGACTGGCAATCTGTGGGTTGTGGCAAATGCTGCTGTAAGTTGCCATAGACTGTGACTTTATATATATATATATAAGAACCCTGGGCTGGTGCAATTTTCTTCTAACAGTGAATACAATCACAGGGGTTCCTCACTTTTGCCCCACCCTCCCATGGCGAATAGACCTTTGCTCCTGCTTTAAAATTTGTTTAACAGGTAAAGTGCATGTCACTGCTCTGATTCTGATCAAGTTTAATAGTGGAATATACTATTTTAGCGTATGCTATATGTTCCTAAGCCTTGTAAATGTGTAAAACATTTATAGGGGTATGTTGGCAATATATAATTTCTTCTGTCCCATGCCCAGTAGGTAAACGCACACATGTGTATATTCTTATAATTATGAAGAAATAGGAAAACATTTATTTTAGAGGAAAATTAGTTGAGCTTGACCTCCACCTTCATAGTTTACATGTGAACATTGGAAACAAGTGTGACATCCCTTATTAATGTACACAATGGACAGATAATGAATAGAAAATTCTGTTAACTTTTAAAATAGAAGCCAAGAAAAGTCTCATCTATAGTTTTTAGCAGAGCAAGATGGTCAGTGAAGTCCACTGCTTTTAGGCTAGTTGCACAATTTGCATATATATATACAGTAAATGTGCCCATCAGCATTTTTTAAATGAAAACGCAACTCCTAAAGGAAAACAAAGTAATGTGGTATACGCAGTACAGTGTAGCAATGAGGGCACAGATCTATACATTGGGGAGACAAAACAACTGCTCACCAAGAGAATGGATCAGCATACAGTAGGAGGGCGAACTCTACATGGCAAGACTCAGCTGTTTTTCTACACCCAAAAGACAAGGGACACTCTTTTGAAGATAGCAATGTCCAAATTTTGGATAAAGAAGAGGTGTGAAAGAGGCGATTCACGTTAAGGTTGAGAAACCATCTCTGAGCAGAGGCGGTGGCCTTCAACAACACCTGTCTGCTACATACAATGCTGGTTTAACATCTGTTTCAGAACTATTCACACATCCATTCATGCAACTCTCACAAGTAACACCTCATTTCTAGGAGTTGCATGACACATTGGCAATCCTATCACTGTAACTACACAGAATCAACCCCACTGTGAATTTCAGATGTCATCTCTCTGAAGAGTTAGAATGTGCCATTGTGATTGGATTGTTAGAAGAGTATATATGCTGAGAACTCCCCTACACCAGTTGAACTGAAGAAGCCGCTCGGATGAGCAGTGAAATGTCTTCATTAAACATTTCTCAGCAAGTCCAGTTGCTTTGAGTTACTTTTGTTAAATATACCATGACCTGGATGAATGAGAATCTTCATAGTCATACCAATCCATTATTTTCCATTTTGTCTTCCGTATTCATTGATAGGCCCTGCATTGGCCTGTCAGTGTACACACAGGGCAAATTTCGTCAGGAAAATGAATACTTTAGGTGGAAGAGTAAATTCCAAATGTGCCATTAGCCTTAGTCCAAACTGGTCCTCCTTGATGACCATTATGTCCAGTCCACTTGCGTAGGAGTAGGTCACTCATAATTCAAAATTGTTTCAGCTGTAGATCTTAAGTAACTGTTGTGATTATTTGGCATGGCATTACTTCTCTGACTAGGCAGTTTAGAGAAATATTTTTATGCCTGTCACACCTTAATAGGGCCAGTTTAATACCTCACAGACTTGGAGGCACATTTACTAAGGGTCAAAGTGAATATTCAAATAAAATTTGAATTAACAAAAATTTGAATAGCCAAAAATTCGATTTGAATTGAAAATTGGAAAATTCTAATTTTCAAATTTTGAAGTACTGGCTCATTAGTAAATCTGCCCCTTGGTGTCCAAAAGTTTATTTTTCTTTTTCTTTTGTGCTCTATGGCATTTTTAAATCTGTAAGCACATAATATTGCTGCATTGCTTATGATAGCTTTATTAAGCTGGACATAATTGCTGTACCTGTAATTTATCTTGGGATAAGGAAAAGTTTCAGAGGATTGTCACATTCCTATTATAGCTCATGGAAATCACTTAGGGGCTCATTTACTATAGGGTGATGTGAAAATTAAAATTTTTTATATTCGAATTTCAAAGTAATTTTGGGCTACTTCGACTATTAAATAGCCCAAAATTCGTTTTGAATTAAAAAAATTGAATTTCGAAGTACTAGCTTTTTTAAAAAACCTTTGACTATTCACCAGCTTAAAGCTGCCGAATTACTATTTTAGCCTATGGGGACCTCATAGAACCTGTACTGAAAAATTTTCTAAGTTCCAAGAATTCGAAGGATTTTGCGGCAAATCGTTCGATCGAAAATTGACCTATTCGATGGAAATAGGTCTATTTTCGATTGAAAAAGCCCTTTAAAGAAACTTAGAGGGTCGAATTTTGAAGGTTTTTTACTTCCAAAATTCAGCCCTTAGTAAATCTGCCCCTTAAAGTTGGCAACAGGAAGTTATGAAAAAAATTTCAGGTATGTGAACGCAATACTTGCAGCATTGCTAACTTTCATTAAATAAGAGTACAGTAAATATACTGAAACCATAAACCATTTTTAACTATAACCGCGTTCAGTTACAACACAAATGCAATTTGTACAACACATTCATCCATTGAATACATTGAATACACTTTACTGGTATTAGGAACCAGTTTTTGGTGAAAAGTAGCACTTTAAGAAGTACAGCATGCACAGTCCATACATTGGTAAATTATTTTCAAAAGAATTTACCTTTTGTTATAAGAGATATGGAGAACAAGTTTTCAGAGTCGGAAAAGAAAAGGAAACTCCAGGGACTTTGGACAATTTGTTTTAAAGTACACCACAGATGTCAAAATTACTGGCCTATAATTGCCAGGCTGAGATCGTAATCATTTTTTAAATATTGGGATGACATCAGCCTTCCTCTAATCCATAGGCACTATACCAGATGAAAGCGAATCAGAAATAGGGGCTGGTCTAAAACTGAACTAAGCTCTCTTAAAACCCATGGGTGTATACCATCAGGCCCTGGAGCCTTGTTTACATAAATTTTTATTAAAACTTTATGAATCATATCCTGAGTCAGCCACTGACTAGATTCAGCTGAGTTATTAGTGCAGCTATGAAGTGATCCTGGGAACTAAGTGGCAAATTCACTAAGATCCGAAAAATCGCCAGTGCAGGCTTCGCTAGCATTTGCCGCACTTCGCCAGGTGAATTTTCGCCAGCGCTACACAAATTCCCTAAAGTGCGAATTTACGCTCAGGTCTGCGAATGGTAGCGTAGTTACGCTAGTGTTACTTCGCTAGACATAGCGCAATTATGCTAGCGAAGCCTAATTTGCATACGGCGCGAATTTAAAAATATAATAAAAAAATAAAGTTGTCCTATTGCCCTACATGTGCCCCCTATATAGTTGTGTTGCCATATGTTTGGAAATGTAGGGGTGATAGAGGGTAACCCCCCAAAAAACGATCTTTTTCAGACGATTACCCACAATGGTAAAACACGCCACAGCATTTTTTTTGGGACTTAGAAAAATGTTATATTTTTTTTTTCCAACTCCTATCTTTTCTATTAAACATCACCTGGTCTGAGCAGGTGAAGTGAAGTCTAGCGTAAGTGGTAACGTTCAGCAAAAAGTTGATCTTAGTGAATTTGCATAATTACAATCCTTCGTCAGTGCGCAAATTCACCTGGCATAAGGGTGCGAAGTTGCGCAAGTCTATCCACTTCGCTAGAGCTGGTGTTAGTGAATTTGTGAAGTTATGATTTGACATCACGCTGGCGAATTAGCGCTTGTGTTAGACGCTTCGCGCTTTAGTGAATTTGCCCCTAAGACTCTATTGTATACACTGAAGAAAAGAACCGATTTAGCACATTTGCCTTTTCTGTATCTGTTACAACCATACTGGTACATATGGAAAACTGAGGTAGGAACTTTTATCTGATGCACCAGTTCCCATGTGCAGGATTAAGCAAATGTTCCTGTTGTCTTTCAGGTCGTAATCCTTCCTTAGCCTAATATTTTATAAACTTATTGAAAATTGTTCACATGCCACTGCAAACTAGTTTTATACTGTGTCCAGCACACACTTGCCTCTGTGAGTAACAGCAAGACAGTAATACCTGCAGCATCAGTGCACATGTTGCACAGTAGTTAATGCTGGATATAGATCCTTCATGCTGCACAATATAAAGTTTATTCTTTTATATGATCACTATTATGATTACTGGTTTAGAATATGTGTATTGCCAGAATATTCTTGTATTATAAGTTATTTGTATACTGAATTACTTGCATAGACGTATGTTTTGTAGTTGAGGAACTTTTACCTGATCCACCAGTTAATAACAAAGGCTGTAGCTCACTTTTTCAGATGTAATCGGATTCTCCTGCAGGGTGCCCTGTGTCCACACCCCAAAACATACATTCAAATAGTAGTCGTAGAAAGCAGGACCAATCCAAGGCAGTAATTATAACTGCAAAGTGCTTTTATTGGGGAATTTGCACCAGGGCTAGGTCCCTGCCACCACCTGGAAATAAGAAAACCTGTGAAATGTGATGGGAGTACTGGATAACACAACACTACAGAAAACATTTGGTACTTTACAGATAAACCATAATTACAAAGCTTGTTTAAGGGGTGACATTTTATTTGGTACTTTTACAGCCTACACACACATTATTGCTAGCACTAACCATAATCTTCTCTCTGCAACACTTCTAAATGCATGTAATCTCATTATTCTCTGTGTTTTATGGAAATCATACTAGTTTCCATGTAAAATTGAGATATAATCACAATCTTAATCAATCTACTACTTCAAAGGCCAGTGCTACATGCACCAATATATTGTGTATGCCTAGCAAAGCATGAAATAAGTGATAAATGAGAGAGCACAGGGCAATGTCTACTGCATAGAAGAAAGACACGTTTAGGCCCAACTGCCTAAAAATCCATTATGATAGCCTAATTCCATTAGCTTTTTTCTTTTCTTTTTTGGCAATCTTTCTCAGAAAAGCATGTTTATAATGGGGAATCCTTCAATGCCACTCCAGGAGACCAGCATTCCCTACCAGCAGATTCTCTGGAGTCTCCATTAACGCACTGGACAGTTACTAGATAAAGTTAAAGACTCTGTGGTGATCTCAGCACTAATTGGACTGTAATGTATAGCCTCGGTCAAGCAAATCTCTCCCAGCACTCCTCTCCATTGAACGCAATCATGCCTTTTATAGAAGATACATAGGCTGTGGAGACCCAGGAGTAACCTTAAAACGCCCTGGCCTTTTAGCAGAAAACACAATTAATTTTGATACTGAAGGGCAATTAGAACTAGTTTTTAAAATAAAACTCTTTAGAAAAGAGAATGTCAAATGCTTCCAACACTGCCTGGTATGTGTGCAGAGACAGGTTGTGTGCTAGAGCATATGAACACTTTTATGGGGTGCCGTTTGTCCCCAAATACATTCTGTACACAAAACTATCCCTAAAACACAGAATGAATGTCTCTCTTGGTATAAAACTATTAGTGACCATATACACAGATACAAAAATATACAAATGACTTATTTCTATTAAAGAATGAGAGCGAAATATGGTTACAGCAAAAAAAGAATGTAATTATATTACAAACGCCATTCTGTACATTTTAACAATCAATTTGTCTCACAAATATATTACCTCCATGTAACAGATGCACGTATGTGCAAAGTTACTTACAGAATGAATTATGTAAAAAAAAACATGAACTGAATATATAATCGTGTAACTAACTAGTGCATGCCAAGCTAGATTTGAATGACAAAATAGATATTTGTGACAGAAAGCAAGATTGAACATGATTCATTCTTTCAACAAAATGAAAGTTTTGTTTCACAAAACATAAAATAACCATTCTGTACATTTTAACAATCCATTTGTCTCACAAATATATAACTTCCATGTAACAGGCGCACTTATGTGCAAAGTCACTTACAGAATGAATTATGTAAATAGAAATCATGAACTGAATATATAGTAGTGTAACTAAGTAGTGCATGCCAAGCTAGATTTGAATGACAAAATAGAAATTTGTGACAGAAAGCAAGATTTTATAGTACAGGATTCATTCTTTCAACAAAATGAAAGTTTTGTTTCACAAAACAGATAAAATAACCATTATGTGAAGCAATACTGTCAGTCACATTACTGAACCAATAAGAACAAAGCTTATTGCCAAAAAAGTTGCCAGCTCTGCTTCACATTTTTTCATCATCCCTAAGGCATTGCATATTGTCTGACCTGTTATGGAGAGTGCCCTCTAATGTCCCCTGTGTTGCACAGTAATAAACATTTCCTAAAAGGGCTGCTGTTAAACACTACAGGTTTTTAATTGGAAGTTCTTACAAATTACCGAGAAATCTAATGCTGCATTGATATGATTCTAGAGAAAGAAAAGTATGCAAAAAATAAATATGATCATTTTAGGAGTTATTCATTGGTGGAAATGCGCCAAAAAACGGACACCAGTGAAACACAGGAATTTGTCGTGAATTCATGCCTGGTGAATAAACTCGCCCATCACTACTACCTGCCAGTTTGGGGCATGTTTACTAACATTGGAGAGAAATATTTGGAGAGATTTTGCCCATGGCAACCAATCAGCAATTAGATTTAAACAGCCACTTATAAGTTAGAATACTTATTGGTTACTGTGGGCAACATCTCCCGAAATCTCTCCAGATATTTATCTCTAGTGTTAGTAAACATGCCAACTATTATCTTGCAGCCTAACTCTAACATCATTAAAAGAGGCCTATTATCCCTTCAATGATGTCTGACAAACTCTCAGAGTCAGTTATACATTTTATATATGATGCTAGGCTCTAATGTCTCCTCCTAGCTCTAATCTTGCACCAGTTAGCTTTTAGCTCTCTCTTAATAACGTGCTTAGCTATAGTTCAACTACTACATAATGGGTTAAGCCAGAGACATGGGACTGATCATGTGGACACATTCTGTATAGTATGACGAGTGGGTTTTATGAGTAGTCTCATAGTTAACTGTAGGTCAACTACTACATAATAGGTTTAGCCACTAGGGATGGGTGAATTTGTTTGCCTTGTTTCGCCATTGAAATGATGCCCATAGACGTTAATGGGTGTCTGCAAAATTTTGCTTGTGGCAAATTTTTGTCGAAACTGGTGAAAATTTTCCCATCCCCTGGGTCGGACTGGGAGGAAAAAGCAGCCCTGGCAAAAATATCAAAGCAGCCCATGTATTCACACGCATGCAAAGCTTGATTTATACTTCCAACCCCAATGTTAGATAGAACTATTGTTTATTAATAGATATTTTAAGAGTCCATTACCATGTAATCCCCAGCAATTTATACACTCTATGTGCTGGAACTGGACCTTGCAACAAATATCTCACCCTAGTTTCTATCACAACTCTTCTATCTGATGGATTAATGGCCCTTTCCTTACAGTGTATTCTAAATTTTTCTTTGTGTGCCCCCAGCTAGGCACCCTGGCAGATAAGAGGACTTTAATTACCATGTTTGTCACAGGGCCAAATTGTGGTATACTTGAAGAGACTAGTCTGTCTCATGCAATTAACAATTAACAAGCAAACAACTCTAATATTACTAACTGGTTGGTCAGAATTCCTGTTTCCTCCCATATGCCAGTACTGGCATGTGCACTAACAAATGCACGCATGGGCTATTATGGATAGCTCATTTTCATTTATAAAGTGACCAGTTAATTTACATATTAAAGACAGACCTAATTTTCATTTTTAGGTGAGCAGTTCATTTACATTTAAAAGCAAGCGGCCCTTTGGGCATTTGCCCAAACCCACAGATTTCCAGTCCGGGCCTGCCCATCCCTATTAGCCACAGACGTGGGAGTTATCATCTGCACACATATTCTGTATAGTATAATGTGTAGGACTTATGAGCAGCCACTCCTGAGTACTGCGTGCAAACAAAAGGGGTCATTTATGCAGTGGCAATTTTAGGGGACTGTAATTCATTTATATAACAGCAGCAAGATGCACAGTGCTTTACATTCATTTATAACAAAAGGGGTCTAATGATGGTGTCTCCCTTACCTACCCAGTGCTTACCCCTTTCACAACATTTTGGAAATAAAAAGAGGGACAAAAAAATGTGTGCATAGTTTTTTTTGTGGCCACACCCCCTAATTACCATGTTTGTTTTACAAAATTGGGTAGGTTATGAAAGTTTGAACATATTTCTGCATTTTTTTCAGTTATTACAGTTTTGCTAATGAAGGTGAATTGCCCTTTAAACTGTAAGTCTAATTTTTCTCAAGAGAGATTTGCTTATCTCGAAATTGTTACAAAGTATCTTATTTGCACCTGGTGGCTGTTCTGAGCCCTCTGCCAAAAGCCAATTAAGTCAGAAACTTTGTTTCTTTTTCTAGCTGTTCAGTCAGGACTTTCTAGTACAAACATGGGACTGGGGGTTGCACAGTCAAAAGCGGGACTGTACCACTTAAAATGGACAGTTTGGAAGTATGTTATCAGTCCCACATTTTGGCTAAATCTATTATGTAGTTGAACTACAGCTTAGTACATCATTAAGAGACTGCTAAAAGCTAACTGTTGTAAGAGAACAGTTAGAAGGAGACACTAGAGCCTAACAATCAGAGCCGGGCCACACTGGCCAGGCACTATAGGCAACCTGGCCAGCCATGGCATTGGCTGGGCATGTGCATGCGTGAAGGGACGCAGGTGCCCAGAAGCACCAATTGGCGCATAGGCTCAAGAAGAAGACTGGGAGTGAGGAGACCAGACATGGGGTAGGCTACAGAGCAGGTATTTGCAGGTATATGCCAGGCACCCCCCAGCCTTTCAATCTTGCCTACTCTGCCTACCCCTTGGCCCGGCCCTGCTAACAATAATATACAAAATGTATAACTGACATAATTGAAGGGATATTTGACCTATTATAATTATGTTAGAGTTAGGCTGCAAGATAGTAAGTGTGACAAAACTGGCTGGTAGTGGATTAAATTATTGTTCTATGTTAGGGCCCTTACACACGGGCGTTTGTTACCTGCGACATGCTGCGTCTGAACCTGTGTTCAGTACTTACACGCGTCTTGAGAGTACAACGTCATTGACAAGAATGGAGTGCGTCTAGACCTGCGCTCCCCTGCAGCTGAACGCAGTCAAAAGGAACGCAGGGGAGTGCAGGTAACAAACGCCCCTGTGTAAGGGCCCTTAGTTCAGGTAAAGCAGGCATTTATTACAACATGGCAGGTAGGTGTGGCTGCTTCATGTTTCCTCTCAGCTTAGACAAGAATAATAAGAATAGACATATCACCTAAAATTATCATATTTATGTTTTGAATACTTTTCTTTCTCTAGAATTATTATCAGTGCAACATTATATTTCTCAGCCATATGTAAGAACTTTCAATTAGGAACCTGTAGTATTTAACAGCAGTTCTTCTAGGCAATGTTTGGTCATGTTTATTACTGTGCAGCAGAGGGGACATTAGAGGGCACTCTCTATAGCAGGTCAGATAGTATCCTATGCCCTTAGGGATTTTGCAGCCACGTGTAGCAGAGCTGGCAACTTTTCATCTTGTTTGTTATATGGCAATAAGCTTTGTTCTTATTGGTTCAGTAAAGTGACTGACAGTATTACTTCACAGAATGGTTATTTCATCTGTTTTGTGAAACAAAACTTTCATTGTGTTCAAAGTATGAATCCTGTACTATAAAATCTTGCTTTTTGTCACAAATATCTATTTTGTCATTCAAATCTAGCTTGGCATGCACTACTTAGTTACACTATTATATATTATGTTCAAGTTTTTTTTACATAATTCATTCTGTAACCTTGCACATAAGTGTGTCTGTTACATGGAGGTTATATATTTGTGAAACGAATTGATTGTTAAAATGTACAGAATGGAGTTTGTAATATAATGACATCCTTTTGTGCACTAACAATATTTTGTTGTCATTCTTTAATAGAAATAATTATTTTGTATATTTTTTATCTGTGTATGTGGTCACAAATAGTTATATACCATAAGAGATAATCATTCTGTGTATTAGGGATAGTTTTGTATACAGATTGTATTTGGGACAAACGGCACCCCATACACTTTTGCCTTTTATAAGTCAACATTCTGGTTCTTGTAAGCAACTGCTGAAAGAGGATAAAGTGTAAATACAAATTATTATTTTTAACCCTGATGTCTTGACTACTTTCTCAGGGATTCTTAATGCAAGACTGGTGCATGTGTATTTTTGTATCACAGGTCTCTTTAGGAGACATTTCCAGGTTGAGGGCTAAATAGATGAGCAGCTTTTGTCTCCATCAAGAAGTGTCCAAAGGCGTTAGATCCCCATTGGCATGGTTGCCTAGAAAGGCAACCAATGTCCAGACTTAAGTGACTAGGTAATTTCCCACCTGGGTTCCCCTTAAAGCGGTGTCCCCCAAGGAAGAAGAGAAACTCTGGGTGAACTGGATGATATTACTCTGACAAGTTCTGTTGAAGGATATGCTGTGATCCTGTTCTGGCTTGTGAGTATATACTGGCTATTCCATGACTGTGCCCTGTATGGTTACAAAAGTCTCCTTTGTGGATTGTTCTAAATATAAATAATGTTCTAAGAACCACTGGTGCCCATTCTTTGGATATATTATCAATTACAGTTGCATTGCACTCTGCCTCCACACCTTTGAGGTGGCCCTATACCTGTGGATCATAGGTCTCATTCCACAGCAAATATAGTGGTAAAGCTAATAGTTTGAATAATGGTGCCACTACGTTTACTATAGCCCCTCTTAAGTTTAAATAGTTTCTGAACTTGTAATCATTTTGTGTTACAAGGCAATGGTTACTCCTGAACTGATAGGAAGTTGTTGTGTTGTGTACCCAAAGTCTGTATTTAGTGCATATGTAAATAAAAGGGCCAGCATTAATGGTTGTCCCTTTCTGGTTGTGTGATACATAATAACCAAAGGTTCACTGTATCCTATTTCTACATAACCTAATATTATTTATCAATCACTGATGGGATGACCAATACCCTATCTAGACACTGTGGTGATAAATCATCCTTGTAGGGATTTCTTTCATGAATTTATAACTTTTCAACAAGACCAAAAATCATTTAACTTTTATGAGGCAAATGTATTACAAGTTATTAATGTTAACAAAAATTTAAATACGTTTAATAGAAAGAAAAAGAGGGAACAACTCCGTATGTCTTTATTCCCTAATATATAAAAATACCTAAACAACGTATAAAACCTGAAATCACTTGATTGTTATACCGCTAATCTCCACAATTTTCAATATAGAATAAAGTGCTAGTGCTTGTATTTTAATCTATACCATCATAGGATGTTGGATACCTGGGAAAGTTGATACTAAATTTACTCTGCTACATTGTAGATTAAGATTGATACATTTTAAATCTTCACAGCAAGCTTCTTACTAGGGTGTTTTTTTTTCACTAGGCATTTATGAATTAACTATTTATGACCTGCTTTTGATACTATTTTTAATCCATTTTAACCCAGTTTAAAGGGGTTAATAAATTAATTGAGGTGCACTTACCCTTTTAATTGATGGATGTTATAAATTTTAATTGATTGTTGGATGATAAATCATATTAATTTACATCATAAAATTACTTGATTAATCAGTTTCATAGAAAATTTCACAGTCAAGATATCAATTGGGGTGATTGATTGGATGGGGAAATGATTGGAGAATTTTTTTTTTTACACTTTATTCTATATTGAAAATTGTGGAGATTAGCGGTATAACAATCAAGCGAATCCAGGTTTTATACGTCGTT
Source organism: Xenopus borealis (assembly GCA_024363595.1). Lineage (NCBI taxonomy): Eukaryota > Metazoa > Chordata > Amphibia > Anura > Pipidae > Xenopus > Xenopus borealis. The sequence goes on from CM044435.1 coordinate 107,499,480, forward strand.
TCTGTATTTTTATACATTAGGGAATAAAGACATACGGGGCTGTTCCTTCTTTTTCTTTCTATTAAACATTGGATAATCGGTAGTTATACCCCAGTGTGTCTTTTAAAGGGACAAGTTGTTGGCGGTATTATAATTTTGAAAATTTTTAAGTACATGCGCATTATACCACAAGCACCAAAGCAAGTCCCTTCCCTCATGCCTAGGAAGCCCACCGCTCCTGCTGGCAGCTTACTGGCATCGAGCAAGTCTCCTTCCCCAATACTGCTCCAGGTATACATTATTGCCTTAAACTGTCCACAGATTTACACCATAGGGGTTTCCTGGGGTGCACCTGTTGCACCCACCCACATCATCTATCTGTATTCAATTACAGCTGCCAATCACAAGTAAAGTAAGGAGGAAAAGAGCAGTGTATTCATTTATCACTATGAATGCTCATCTTTCCATTACTCTCACTGCATTTTTGCAAATTGTTAGTTTGATATTTTTCCTGTCACTGCTCAATTGCTCATTTCCAGGAGTTAGAGGAGACCTCAGAGGTCTTGACAATATGCCCTCTTATTTAATCTGAACCACTGGAAGAGTCACCTTAACCCCACTTCAGACTCTGAAAGGAAATGTAAAGAGCACATTCATATTTCTTACACAAAAAAATGTAGCTGCCAGTCATAGTTCACATATCATGAGTCACTAGGGAATAATGACTCATTGTTATCATACTGCACCACTGAAATAAAGTCTGGAACCAGTACAAAAGTATGGAAATTGGCTATGGATTTAAGGGTCTCTGGATTTCCCAGCTACCCTCCTAGAATCCCCCCTGCTGATCTTCAAACACTCATTCTTTCAACATAATTTACACACTTAACCTTTTGATTTGAAGACTTTGCTTGGAAGTAAAAGGCTACAGCTACACATTTATGCATTCAACCTCTGGACAGAATGATTTAAATCTGATGGCATTCTAATTGGCCTTTCAGCAGCCAAGGTGTGCCCAGTTACTGCCCTTGATAGCTTCACATTGTTTCCCATGATAATAGATAAAATAAACATCACCGTCTGCCTATTGTTTTGCAGTCTACTCTGTCAGCTGTTATGAAAAGTGATTTCCGACACAACAAGAAAAATTGTGAT
>CM044435.1:107509710-107596529 GCA_024363595.1 Xenopus borealis
TTGTACAAGTTGTATGGACGTCTTTATTAGAGATGTTGGTGCAAATGCTTGACATGGCCTCTTTTTATTACAAATGTCCAAGGAACCTTAATAAAGACTAAAGAGATCCTCTAATGCCCTACACATGAGCCCACTGTAAAATGAATTTTCCATGGCCCTCAAATGTCGGGGGGAAAATGTTAACCCAAAAAAGTTCAAGATTGGACTTTTAAAGGCTAGCACGCTTGAAAAAAGGACAAGTTAGTAATGTTAGAGGTAAAGTTCAGTAAAAATTGCAATTTAGTGAATTTGCAGAGCAACAACCATTCGCCAGAGTCATCTGGCAATAGAGTGCAAACTGTCTAATTGTTATTAGTGAATTTGCCATGTCCCTGCATACGGATTTTAGGCAAAACTGTCACTAGTGTTAGCCTCTTTGCCTTTTAGTAAATCTGCCCAATAGAGTCAGGAGTTTTGAGATATGTTGGAACTGTCTTGTATTTGAACATATACAGAGCTCCTTGAAGATCCAGGATGTTTGATCAGACCAGAGACCTACCTCTGTTCAAATGCAACAAGACTCCAGTGCATATGCACTCACCCTTATGCTCATAAATATATGTGTTATGTTTGCAACTGAATCCACTCCGACCTGTCATTGCCAACATCCAGGAGAAAGAATTTGACTCTCTTACATTGTTAACTCAACTTTTTTCACCCTCTGAGGCAATTTGGAGAGGCTAAGGATGGGTTTTTTTGCCTTCCTCTGGATCAACTAGCAGTTAGGCAGTTAAAATTGTTTCAGCCTAACTTACTATGTTACTATGTTACTATGTATTAAGTAATCTTGCCTTAAAGAGGAATTTTCCTTTGGCCTTATTTTCAAATATATATAGCACACTCAGAACACTGGCAACAAAGTTCCATTCAGTTACTTGGGGGGGGCACACAGGCCATAACTGTTGCTTTTGAATCTGACCTGAATGCTGAGGATCAATGGCAAACTCACTGAACAGCTATGTCCCATGTGGCCCCTCTTCAAGTTGCCGACTAACTTAGATTTATGGAGCTGAGAAGCAGGAAGTTGTGTTGTATTCTGTTATGTTAGACATCCAGTCACTCCAGTCTTTATAGATTACATTTTGGCTAACTAACTGTATATTAGAAACATTTTTTATTTTGCACTGCCTAACTGTAGGCAGAATCATGGCACTTCTCCAGAAAATACCTTGTACGCCCAGAAACATTGTGTAGTGAGCACTACTGGCTCTGAATGCCTTATTTCATTGGTAAAGTCCACTGAGAATGGTTAATTAACTAAATCTAGGCAAACAGTAATCATTTTTCTTTCTCTAGAGATCAGAGGTTTTCAAGATACTATGATGATGCTTAGCTGTAATTAGTCAGCTGTCATCATACAGAGATTACGCTTTAAGTGAAACAGTTTGAATTAGAGCTTCCATCTTCTTGGGACTCACTGTAATACATTTGAATAAACACAGTTTGGTATATGGATGCATGATATTTTACAGTCTTGGGCAGATGTTTAGGCAGAAGAGCACTTTTCTAGATGTTTATTATTCTATACATCAAATACCGGAGTTACTTCACTCACAAAGAATCTACAAATATTACTTCATTCCAGAAAGTCTAAAAATGGCAGCACATAAAGTCCATGATGTCTGTGATACAAAACAGAAAGTGCCAATCAAATCCTGTAACACCGTCAACACTTTGCACGCTGCACCTCATCATGAATCCACTGAGAGCACAATATTACAAACTGTAGAACAATGGGAGATATAAAGAGCCATATTGGGCTACCATATGGCTACTAAACTTAGAGGTTGGTAGCAACTATCAATGAAGAAATTATCGAGCAGAATGAGCCTGAGGAAAAGAACCAGTTATCATTCAAGCATGCTATATAATTGGCTACAGGATCTAAAAGAAGAGCCTGAGAAAGCAGATGGATGTGAAATGCTCAATTATTCATAAACACATTTTCCCCCTTTTCCTTTCCCTTTTTTTCTGGAAACTCTAGCTCTGTGACCAAATATTAGCTAATAATTTCTTAACCCTTTCTATACAGTACTTTATCCCTGCTTAGTGGAGAATGAAGACATTGTTGTTAGAAAATAATCCACTAGGGACCAGAAAAGCAAACAGAGGGGTTAGTATGATAATTGTAGAGGATAAAAAGCTCTGTATACTGATTCCCGTGCTCAGGATTTTATACCAAATGAGATGTAGCTGGCAACTTTTCAAAATTTGCATTGGTAATCTATATACAGGCACTTGGGTGTACAGAGTTGATATCTGCGTAGTAGATATCAACTATATGTTTTTCTTTATGTTGCAGTATATGAAAGAGGAACTTTCCATAAACAGGGGGATGCCCAGTTTATCATTAGGAGAAGTTCCCATTTAATCTGCCACAAAGCTCATGTTTGCAAACAGAACAAAAACCATAATACATGAACTTTTTATCTGCAAACAACAGACAATACATAAAGTGACATGATCATAAAACAGAAATAATAATAGGTATGGGACCAAAATCTTTCTGAATGCAATATTGTAATGCATGCATAGCCAGTTAGTTGGAAGGAGAAAGATTTATAAAGATATTCTGGAATATATTTAAATATTCAGAAAATAGCATTCAAAAAAAGGTAGTATTAAATTGCTTCTTTTTGCAGTTTTTATTTTCCACTAAACATTTGGATTTTATATTAAAAAGAATTACAACTGACCTGACAATATTGAGTGCTAGCTGAAATTTAGGGGGTATTTATTAAAGTCTAAATGGAAAAAAAACTCAAATTTTTTTAATTTTGTTTACTATAAAATCCAAATTTTTTGTGGAAAATAAAAACTGCAGAAAGTCAGAATCTGAAAATCCAGCATCTCAGACCTGCTGAGGTTGTATATAAGTCAATGGGAGTCAATCCTATTTGGAAGTTTCTGTGGTCTGCACTGGAATTAGCCTACCAATATTTCAGACTTTTTGGGAAAAAAATTCAGGCTTTTAGGGGAAAAATCCCTAAAAAATTGTATGATTCTGTCCCTGATCCGATTAGATTGTGCTTTTTTCAATAACTAATAAGATCACATTGTAGATTCTAGTTTGGTTGGCCTTTTTTATTTTAAAAAATCTAACCCCGTTTTAGAATGCTGCCAAGTCTTGCCACATATTGCATTCAGTTTTAGCTGTCCACATATTACTTTTTGAGATTTATTCTTAGGCTCTGATACAAAGTAATGGGCTCAATTACTCTATCAATTGCTTTGCTAACTCATATTTCTGCTGTTAAAGCCTTTAAAGCCTTAAGCAAATTTTGACTCTTGTATATTTTCTTATTGATAATAATTTCATTATTAAAGATGTATGTTAAACATGCTCCTTTGCATTTCCTTCCCTACTATATATATAGTAATATTCAGTAGGTAAGTCTTGGGTCCCTAGTCACTCCGAACAAGGGAGGGATCCATCAGATTCTTCATTAAAGGGACAACATGCCCCCTTTTGCACCATTATGCTGTATGTTGGTTAAGTGCAATAAAAACAGCCAGTCCACTTAGAAGCCCTCTGTATAAACAACCCTTTCCCCCAGCTAAAAACCTACTTTGAGATAAAGCACACCTGTTTCCTTGTGTGCATGCCATTTTCAGTAGGTCAGTAAATAGTTATGGTTATTGATTAAGGTGGTCATTGATTCAGTTCATTGCCCAGCTTTGGCATTAAAAAATAATGTATTTCTATCCGTTAATGTAAATTGGAAGGTCTCCCATTGGCTAGGGTCTGCTTTTCCTCCATCAGCAAAAGGGACTTAGTATGAACTTGAAGGCCATATGATTTTTTTCCAGTTTCACCATATAGATACTTAAGGTATGGAGGAAGAGTTTAAAATTATGGCAACAGATGTTGCAGTTGTGGTGTTAGCATGAAGAGGTAGCATCCCTACCGAATAAGCAAAAATGTTAGCAAACAATGACCCATCTTTTAAATAACAGAAAGAACAATACAAAGCAATCAGAGGTCGTTACACGAGTTTTTAAGCTGCGCTGACATGCAGTGTAGAGAGCTCAGCTACTCAGCTCAGGTTAGGGCTTTGCGTACAGTAAGAATCTGAGGCCTGTGCAGATAAAAATGAGAACAGCTATCTTACAACATCCCTCTTCATACAAGTTTAGTTTAATTTCACTTCTCATCTTTACATATCTTATTTGTAAGACTGTGTCTTTTGCCCAACTTATAATTTGGGGAAAAGAGCAAAAAAAGAATATTGGCCACAACACTCACTGAATGAGAATGATGAATCTCTGATCACTTGTCAATCCACCCTTTCATTAGCACTCCCATAGGCTTCTGAGGCTAAGTCCTGATTGAATAGGATTCGAACGATCGAAGTCTTCGATCGTTTGAATCGTTCTAATCCTTTAAATGATTGAATGATTTATTTGATCGATCGAATAAATTTGTATTCGATCGTCGAATGATTGAATATCGAATAAAAGGTAGCCTAAAACTATTTGTTTAGCATTCGACGATCGAATGCTAATCGAATATCGAATTTGGTCGAGCTAATTATGGGGAATGATAGTAAATTTGCTCCTTAGTCTCAGAAGCCTATGGGGAGCTTCCCATAGGTTTCTATTGCAATTCGGTAGGTTCAATCTGGCGAAGTAGGCAGTCGAATAACTTTTTTTTTATTCCTTCGATCATCGAATGATCGAATTATCGAATATCCGATCATTTTATCTATTCAATCTATTCGATATTCGATGATCAAAGAGGCCAAATTTGAATATACGATTTCACAAAAAATTCATACAATCGGTATTCGATAGAATTCGATCAAACTTCGATCATTTCACGTGAATTTCTTAAATCGGCGCTATGTAAAGCTCTCTAGCTCCATGCCAGATTTCAAAATTAAATATAAAAAAAATCTGTTAGACCTTTTCTCTCTATGAAAAAAATCCCATGACAGTATCCTTTTAAACAAAGCTCGACTAAAAACGATTATGCCTTATTTATGAATAAAACAGATCACAGAAAGATTTGATAAAACTGAGCAAAAACCTAAACCTGATCTTATGATTTTGTTTGGACTTTCACCCGAATGACATTATTTTGGGTTATTGTCTGAAACTCCGACATTTTTTGGATTATCGGGCTGAACTCAGAGCATACCACAATATCTTCAAATTGGGACAGGGACATCTGCCATTGACATGTACATGACCTCAACAGGTTTGCGATGCTGGATTTCCAGATTTGAGATGCCAGATTGCCGGATTTGTTGGATTTTTGGTTTCAGGCTTTTTGCAACATCAGGGTATAATAATTCTTGAAAAAAAAATATTTTTTTTCCCATGAAAAAAGTTTTTGCCCCAAAAAGCCTGACCAGAAAAAAAATTAGTTTTAGTAAATAACCCCCTTCGTGTTCAGTTTATTCACAGCAACATTATACCAATAGAAAATATATATTACCCATTTTAACCTTCCTGTATTGATTTTTGCCTCTTCCTTGCCACTACTAACACTGTTTGTCTGGAAATTATGTAAGAAAAGAGGGCTGTATAAATAAATTGCAGGTTATTAACAAAAAAATAAAGGTCAACAATGCATGTGCTTATGTTCTGCAAGGTTAATGCATTTTATTGTCCAATTGTTAACAATAAATGTGAGGCCAGACACATGCACTCAATTACTAGTGCACACACTCACATGAACACATACCCAGTAGTGCATTAAACAACTTGTCAGCTCCTCCTCCAGCTCTTCCTAGTTCAAAGAGTTGCGCTTTACCAGTTTATATGTGGAATTTCCAATGCCAAGCCTTCCCATTTAAAGTAGGTCTTCACAGCTGTGGAATCTCTTCATGCATTAAAGCTCTGTTCAACCTGTTTGATCAGTAGAATGACAGTAGTTATAATCTCCATGACAGGAGCTAGCTCCCAGAAAACACTAACTGCTCTCCATATCTCGTCTTCTCCAGATGGAGTGCAGCAAAGGCAAGAAGGAGATTCTTCAACACTAGATGAGCATCTTTTAAGTAAATGTCAAGTGCCAACACAAAAGCAAAATGGATGATATGTTGCAGGAAAGATAACTTTTGTTAGTCTTTGCACAGGAAATACTGATGATATGGATAGAAATGCATGAAAACGGAACTTCCATCCTATGGTCCCACAACTGTTCCTGAGCTTAAGTTCCTACCAGTCCTTAATAGCCTTCAGTTGGAAGTCTAAAAATCTTTTTATTGAATGATCTCTAGCACCATGATTTAGAACCCATAAGTGTCTACATTTTCTTGTTAACAATATTTACTTTATATATGTACAATGTGGCCATCCAAGAGTCTGGCTAAATTGCATAGTCTGGTCTGTCTTGAAAATTTAACTGTGTTGCCAAATTAAAAGGTGTATATGTGCAATCCATATTTAAATATGTCTTGTAAAAAGTGATAAAAAAAAACTTAACCCACAAAAACAACAGAGAATAAATCATGAACCTAGTTGTCCTCAGTGGAGCCCAAGAGAAAGCTAAGTGAATTTAATCTGAGCTGAGATGTTACCCCTTGGCTCTACCACAGTGCTGTCCATTGAACCTCTGGTTTCTCTGTGGTGCTCCCTTCAGCATGATGATTTTGTAGATGTTTATTTATAAATTGATGAATAGCAAACCCTTCAGCATCAATGTGAAGTACCCATTGTTTAATTTACAGTCCACATTAGTAAAGGCTCAAACAATGAAGCACAATGCCTGATGCTTTACTTATTAAGGTTACATGTTAGATTTATTTGACAGATTTCACCTTACTTCCTAATCCAGGAAGCACCTACAGCAGAGTCACTTATTATGTTCAGGGCTGCTCAGCACAGTGCAAAGTCCTACTGTGACAAGTTCAGGGACATGGGTCTTCACTGTCAGCGTTCTCCTGAACCTCTGGATTGCTTCAGTGAATCATAATATAAAATAAATATCCAAGTAAAAACATTTCCTACCATTTTAACCTATGTTTTAGTTGTGATATTGCCCTTACATTGCTATACTGAATTTACAAACCTATTAATACAACACTGTATCAAAACCCAAATCCCTGCTAAACCTAAACTGAACATCTGTAATATTGCTTCCTATTATCACTACTAATTTCATAGAACCCAACATAGAGTTACACTAATTTAAGGTTAATAAAACAGTTTAAAAGCTTCCCTGATCAACTTGCCTGTGACCTTTTCACTCTGGCATGAAGCATGCTTTTATCTGCACATGCTGCATTAAAAAACACATAAAACTGTCGGTCAAAGGTGACCTCTTTTATTGGCTGTTTTTAAATTTGAAAATTCTATACACAAACTTTCAAAACACTAATCAAGCAAAACCATCCCTACTATTAGCTAGGCACATTTCAACTTGAAAAGGAGTTTTAAAAAGCCCAAAAGTTGAAAAGGTCTCGCTATAAAAAGCCATCACCTTTCATAGCTGTTTAGCTCTTGCAAGGCTAGAAAGCAGCATTGCCAAGAGTTTGTTAAAGCATTAGTGCTTCTAAGTTCACAGCAGAGGCTGTGCTACAATATTGATTGCTCAACATTAATCATTTCTTCCCTGTAAAGGCTGACATGATAATTAGCTGTCAAATCAGCTTAGATAATTGCTCCATTGTTTCCAACCAATGTAAAGCCTGAATCTGGAGAAATCTGCCGCTACTTTGTACAAGCATTTTACTGTTTCGTCACAGCAGGGCCCTGCAACGTATTATATGAAGTCAGTGTTATTAAATAAGGCTATTGATTCAACATAACCATTTTAATGCCCCCCAAGAATTTCTTAAGAAATGGAAAATAACATTCAACAAGTTATCAATGTAAAGCGTTTAATTACAAGTTACAAGTGCAATCTCTATGGTGTGACCAGAAACACAAAAATAATCAATATATTTTTTCGAAGAAAACAGTCACTTTCTTTTGGTATATGGATTATTAGCCCACACAACCTAAATATGGCTCCAAATGTACAACTCCCCCGTATGCTGATATCCACGTTTATACATATTGCTTTCTTATTAATAAGTGATAACAAATAATAGCTTTAAAGAGGAAATATTATTGTGCCACCATGACTTAGATGTTATCATTAAAGGGCAAAGAAAGGCAAAGAAATAAAATCCCATTTTTACTTTCTTTAATGAAAAAGAAATCTATCTCCAATATACTTTAATTACCATTTTTTCAAGAAACCTGACTGTATGCAGTGAAATTCTCCCTTCATTTAGTGCTGTGGATAGGAATTATCAGACGGACCCTAACTTCTGGCAGGGAAACAATCATACTTATGAACAGCAGGGGGAACCCCTGCCTTACTTACCAGCCATGCAGAACTCAAGCAGCTTTGTTTTTTGATCATTTATGATGATCCCCAAAAGCCCAGACGACACTGAGCATGTGTATGTAGTCTAGTCTTGCAAAGATGTATAATAAAGTTACAAGATGACAGCCCCCTGTGGCCAACTTTGAAAGCATATACTGTAAATCATTTGTTTTATTAGGCTTGTGGTGTAGTAAGTTCATGTTTATGTTTAGTATACAAAATACAGTATTTCTAGCCTTATTCTATAGGGCCTTTAAGGTGTAGTGCAACTACCACCCTCAGGCTACTGTGCATACAAAACATACAAAAATGATTGGGCGCCAGGATGTTCTTATAATGCAAAACAGAAACTGTTTATTAATCCGAGAAAATGTCCCCAGGCTTACTTACATCAGAGGAAAAGTGTGCAGTCACAACACATGCAGTTTCTCACATACTGACACTCCATTAGGACAGATTTGGCAGGCATATAGTCATAACCCTGCTCACACAGAACTTCTAGGGTAGATGTAGACTATACAGGCACACCTCAGCAACATATTTTGGTTGTGGTTTCTGGATCAACCTCAGGGAAATCCTCTATCCTGATTTCCTCTCCACTGAGATCCATATACTACAGGCAGGACTGGACTGAGAATTAAAATAGGCCCTGGCATTTCAGGTACACAAGAGGCCCATCAGCCCACATAGAGGCCCAAACAGTCCCCACCAGCCCACTAAACACTGACTTTATATGGGACCTTATAGCAGCCCCTCTAGCATTTGCCCTAACCCACAAATGGCCAGTCCGGGCCTGACTACAGGCAATATGGCCTGGAAGCGATACCTCCAAACTGTCACTCCTGTGTTGGAACTCAGAACTGCTCCTTTTAACCCACCCTGACTGACTTACACTCCTAGAGTGTACTAGTACTGGGAGCTCACCTGCCAGTTTCTATTCCTCATTCACAGGGTTGCCTGGTCCTTGACTTGTACACATGCTTTCTGGGCCTTTCTGCACCCAGGCTCCCCTGGGCACATCCTGCTGGATCACCATCCAGAGGCCAAAGTGGAAGCTGCCTCTCCCTTTCCAGCACTATACAGTGTATGAAATGGTCACCACACCCTTTGACCAATAACTACAGGCATGCAAATACTTAAATTGCAACACAGGCATCTGCCTGGCAACTAAGGAAGGTAGGGATTTAACTCTATAGGTGTTTGTAAAACCTATAGGTCCCTACATAAGCATTATTGCATTTATTTTTATTTGGCTAAATGTCATTTAAAAAAAGATGGGAAAATGTAAGCTCTTTTTCTTCAACAAAATCAGCACAGTGTTTTTTTTAGGTTTTATGAATTATTTAATTTTTTAAGGACACTAAAACACACTCTATGTACATTATATGGGACTATCACATTAAACCTTAAAGCTGTTTTGAGTTAATAAAAAGATCCAAGATGATTTCTACTATGCCTGTATCTCCCGGTTTCCTAATGTTAGCATACTATGTGTATATAATAAAAAAAACACTAATATTTGACCTGAGAGCAAGACTCAGTGACCATGGTATTTTCTTGCCTATGTTCTTCTTTTTTGACTCAAGTCTTCCTTTATTAATAGGATAGTCCCAAAGCAGTATGGAGTTTTCAAAGTAAATTTCCAAGTGGGTGTAATTTTACAGACATTGTATAAAATTCATAGTATAAAAATACTGTAGTGTTTACATTGCAAATCTTGGCCAACCTGAAGAATGTTTCAGGTTCAGGAATATTTTCAGATACTTGCACAATGTTTTTCACAGTGGGCAAAAAATATGGCTGTCTGTGGACATTTTTTTCACTGTCCATACTGCATGGGGCATTGTCAATGCATCCTAAAGTGTGTGTATGTGTAAGGGCCGGAGGCTCCGATGAAGTGGCGGACCAAGGAGGAAACAACAGTCCGAACACCAGTCCAAGGAACATGGTACAGGCAAGGTTCAAGAAGCGAGACGTAGTCGAAATCCAGGCAAAGGGTTGGTTCAGGCAGCAAAGAATCGTAAGTCCAGAAACAAAGCAGGGTCATACACGAACAGAAACTGTAGAGAAGTCAAGACGCACGCGCATGTCTGCATTTACGCCTGCGTCGGGTTAGCAGGAACCCTTATAGTATGCAAGTAACACTATATTGATACAAATAAGTATAGATATGTAGGCCCATAGCAGGACCGAACTAGCAATCTGTGGGTTCTGGCAAATGCCAGAAGGGCTGCTGTAAATTACCATAGAAAGTGACTATTATGTGGGCTGGTGGGGGCTGTTTTGGCCTCTGTGTAGTAGGAATGGCAGGGCCTATTTTGAATCCCAGTCCAGCCCTGACTCATTATGTTAATTCCCCTACAGTCTGAACCACATGGTGTGGAAATCCCCTAATGTGAGCTACAAGGTCTACCTAGAGCTTGGCAGGGGCTAGAGCCCTTGTCTCAGTGCAGCATGGTAGATACCGGAGGGTGTCACAAGGTGTCACTATTGCACCCCTTTTCTATAAATACAGATGCAGCCACTTGGATTTGTGTGTTAAATGTGTCATGACTTAGAGTTAATTGAAGAAACTGTGTTATCTAAAGTCATCTTAACTCATTTAATGCATTTAACATTTTCATTAGCATACCAAAGCATCATTGTTTTCAATGGTGAACTCTTTAATTAGATGGGATGCTGTGACACAATATTCTATGATAAGTGAGTTAAATGGGATGTCTGAGTTAAGTTATTCTGTGTCAAACACACAATCCAAAGTGGCTTCATCTGTAGGAGATGCCATGTGCTCACAGTCATTGTTGTTTTTGCTGCCACTGTTCTACTTTCACTTTGGATGCAGGATGGAGTGATAGTCAGCTGGGGTGCTGCTATGGAGACACACCACATGGCTGCTATGCCCTGTGTGGGGGCAGGGATAACTATACCCTGATATTCATGGAGAGGGATGCCAAAATCTGTACTTTTAATGCTCGCGCTATGGACAGTGCTGAGAGCTATAGTTCAGCTGCAGAAGCATGTGTGTGCTTGGCTAGGAGAACCTGGAGCCTTTGAAAGATGCCATCATATGGATGCCCGTTTCAGCTCTGTGTGAGCAAGCCAGCTCTGTGTAAGCCCCCGGGTGGGTCTGTCTGTGGGAGGGTACTTAGAGGAAAAGGATCCAACATGTCTTCTATTATGATACAGGCTTTTTATGTGCCTGCCACATGGGAGCAAGTACTTTGTCCAACGAGAGAGGTATTTGGACTAATAGTGCTCTTTTGGGAAAAGGGAATAAGACTCTTTGTCCACTTAAGAAGGAGTGCAGGACTTTGCCTGGCAAGGAATTACCAGGTTAGGACTGTTACAGGTTCCCCAGGGTAGTGGGTCATGCTATTAAATGCATATTTGTACTGTGAATTTTTATTTACTCTTTACTTTGCACTTTCTTTATTATAAAGTTGATAATAATAAATTAAAGTGTGTGTTTGAATGTTTTTCCTAATGGGGCCACCCACAGGTGTATTCCTGGATCCAGGTTCTGGGGACTCAGGACCTGAGTTGGTAAGATAGTACACCCTTGGCAACAGGGGGGTGGCCAAGAGGGTGTTACAGATACATCAATTAAAGATGGATCAGGCTGAGCCAAATAATTTCACAAGGCAAATAAGTGTGTGTAATAGTAGTTGCCATTCCAAAGATATGTCAATCCAGCTTCATTCCTTGTGGACATATTAGTGTAAACAGATTGTATACAGAATAAGTCCCGTGCGTAACTGCTTCATTTTCTGACCTAATAAAAGAAAACAGTTTTAAGATCACCCATTAGGTATTAACGTCATACCATGGCGATTTGTTTACATCTTAACATATATACAGTATACCAACTAGACAGATAGATATTTTGGGAATTCACTCAAATGGTAGAAGTAATATTTTTTTCAAAGCAAATACAGTCACACCCAGGGTAACTTCAAACAGACATTTGCATGTTTTTATTTTTCACAAAATAAGCTTTTATGCATATAATATAGGCAACAGCAAATTAAAGTTAATTGTAATGAAAGCAAGGGCCATGTATCAATGAGACTGTGGACATTTTTTGCACTGTCCATACTGCATGGGGCAATGTCAATACATTCTAAAGTGTGTGTATGCAAGTAACACTATATTAATACAAATAAATATAGATATGTAGGCCCATAGCAGGACCGAACTGGCAATCTGTGGGTTCTGGTAATGTTTTTGAGCATGGAAGGGCGCCTGCATGAAAGACACTTTTTGGTGGCAATTGGGTAAGAATCACACCCTAAATGAAAGCAGAACCAACTGGTCCTAAAACGATCATAAAAAGATGTTTGGCTCACATTCTTTTCTCCTGAGGTCATATATAAATAGATAGATAAATAAATAGATAATAGAAAGAAATTGATTTTAAAATATAAATGCAAGATCAGTAATGTAAGAAAACTAGTCAGACAATGTTTTTGTACTGTTCAGAAGCTCACAAATACAGCACATTTCACATGCTTCAGGTGTTTTATCAGAGAGAGTTATGAGTTACTTTATCTAATAACCAAATCACTCTCTTACCTTTCCCTCAGGATGTAGATATGAAGGGCAAGGCAACAAGATCAATTCACACATCACCAGTCGAAAAACTTTTACCAAGCATATATTGAAACAGAAGCTACAGTAATATTATTCCAATGTAATATGAACAGAATTCATTTTCTTTGTCTGGAATAAAAGAAAAAACAATAGGTACAAGGTGCTGTAAGTCTATTTGTACCTCAGAGAAAAAAAAAGAGTCATGAACATACTGTATATCCAAGACACGTCACATTGCATAACGGCTATTATTACTGCCCTATATATTTATATAGAACTGACATATTTCACAATTGTATATCATTTACTGCCATAGCGGTGCTTACAATCTAAGGGCCCTATCAAATTCCCTAGGGCCAATTAACCTGCATGTATATTTTTTCAGTGTGACATGAAACCAGGTTACCTGGAGGAAACATACAAACTCCTTGCAGATGGTGCCCTGTCTGGAATAAAATTGAGGACCCCAGTGCTGTAAGGAAGCAGAGCTAACCATTGCACCATAGACATAACTATTGTGACGCTTTTTTGGGCTATACAGCACAAAATAGTTAGAGTGTCCAGCTAGTGGAGGAACATGGGTTACATTGGACTCACACTTCAAGATCAGGGCCTTCAGTAAGTGGAAGATTCCAATCAGATGAGGTAGTGTAACTACAACTCACAGACTATGTTGCTATAAAAGTAGTAAAAGATGGACGCCAGGAGATTCTTATGATGAAACCAAAAAGGACAATTTATTTGTACAAGACAAATAACAACAGGTTACTCCCATATGAGGATGGTATAGCAAGTCACAAATGAGGGTAGATAGATCAAGATGACACAGCATATCATTAGACTGTCACTCCCATGAGGCATAGTCAGGGCCGCCATCAGGGGGGGACTGGGGGGACAAGTGTCCCGGGCCCGGGGCTGAAGGGGGGCCCGGCAGTGCTGCATTTTCCCAAGAGCCGGGCCCCCCTTACCAGCGCCGAGCCGATGCGGAAGTGCCGAACAAGACGCGAAGGCAGCCGAAGTCCTGTTGTCACGTGGAGCCAACACTGAAGTCCTGAAGCGGTGAAAATACCTGAAGTCAAGAAAGTATGCTGAAGTCCTGAAGCCACGAGTTCAATTCCACCAACACCATTGTGGGTATTTTTTTTTTTAATCCCCTGGCCTCAAATGTTTTCTTTTAATACTCTATAGGCCCCTGTCACCAATTTAAAAATATATATATTTTTGGGGCCCCAATTTCTTTAAACTTGTAAGGGGGCCCTGTCGCCAATGTTTTATAAAAAAACTATTTTTGGGGCCCCAATTTTTTTAAACTTGTATGAGGGGCTTTGGCACCAATGCTTTAAAAATGCTTTTATGGGGGGGGCCTTGCACAAATTTTTTTTTTAACTTATAAGGGAGCCCTGGGGGGTTTACTTTTTTAGCGCTGATGTCTGTGTGGTCTTTTTAACTTTGATGTGGATTCGGCGGGGATTGGGGTGGGGCTTATATGCCTGGGTAGGCGGAGCCCAGGGGGCCCTGACAATTTTGTTGTGTGGGGCCCCGTGATTTCTAATGGCGGCCCTGGGCATAGTAGTCAAGTGTACATCAATTCCCTCAGGCAATATGTCTTTAAATGGTGCGGATCCCTATCAGTGGAATGGTCAGGGAGACCTAACACCCTATCCACTGAGGTCCCTTCACTAAAGGCATATGGGGAGGCCTTGTGGGAAGCTACTCCTTGATGGAGCACACAGCTGCTCTTTATAAGTAAAGCTGTCTATCTTACTCTCCTAGAAAGTCTTTTACATGAAACTACCCTGTGCTTGCTAACCTCATTCACGGGGTTCCCTGGTCCCCGACTCGATCACTAAAGGTACAGGTCCCTTTAGGGCATGTGGACTTACTGGGCCTTGGTGATACCAGGCTCAATGGAGTACATCCAGATGGTAAGGATCCCAGCAGCCAAAGAGGAAGTGGCCACTCCTTCCCAGCACTATAAAGCTGTGTGGCAGGAAGTGGTCATTACACTCTGGGCTATAGCTATTGGTTAATAATACAAATTGTAATGTACGCTTTTGCCTAGTGATCAGGGACTTAACTTCATAGGTGCCAAGTAGAAACCTATGGGTCCCTACACTATAAACATGCTTTAATATATAATGTTATACTTTGCAATACATTAGCAAGTTATACTGTCAATGCAAAAGCAGCTGACCTACATTAGAAATGTGGGGCTGGTGGGCTAAAAATTGGGGACATTTTTGACCCAATAACAGCAAATTGAGACTTTCTGTAAGGACAGTTTTCCCCAGAGACCAAGGCCATGCAACAGAAAGGCTAATGGGAGCCATTAGCACAAATCCTTTTGCTGTCCACTGATGTGGAACCAAACCCAAAAGTGTTTTCTTTTCTGGTTATAAATGAGGCCTAAATAATCAATTTAAATCATACATAAACCATTGTGTTTTAATGGGTCCAGACCATAGCTGCATCTAGGACTCTAGACAGAAATGTTATTAACCAATGAAGTTGGGCCTTTGTGTGCTAGCTCTGCAAATAAAAAAGCATGATCTTACATGACATTTTGGAGTCTGCCAAGAAGTAAATCTACAACTCATGCAAAGGCATTGTTACTACTATTATTTTAACTAATAGCTGTCAATATTTAATTACATTTTAATTCCAAACATGACCTATTGCAGTTTGTGTTTATTAATTACGTCATAAACAACTAAAATCGGCTTAAATATTATTGCCGAAGCTCTAAGCATGGTCATATTTTTAGTCATAATGAGTAAGATACCCCGGAAATGATCACTAACGTATACACTGTGTAGAGTAATGATGCAAGGAATTTATTGCATATTAACCCTCCAAATTGTGTCCGTAAGTTACCCTCCCATTTAGACTGTAAGCCCCAAGGGGTAGGGTCCTCCATCATCTTGTCTCCTCAACACTGTGTAATTATATTTTATATTTATGCAAACTGTATTTATAATAATGCACTTATTGTTACTTATTAAAGCAGTGATCCCTTGTTTGTTACTAATTTATTGTTGCTGTACAGTGCTTTGCCCTCAAGGAGCGCTATACAAATAAAAATATACATACATACATGCATGGGAACTTATTGCATGTTCAGTGGCAGTTGTTTGGTATAGGGCACCTTCTGCATGTACACCCACTGGTTAATTCCTCACAGATACATATTTCACAGATCCACCAGAATAGATAGGCATAGATAAATAAGATGAAAATATCATTCGAAAATGAGGATCTGAGAAGCATAGCAGCATATAATCCATTGGAGAGCCACTGGATGCCAAAGAAATGAGACACTGCTGTGAATACCAAATTCATAGATTCAGACTCAGTGAAACAGGAGTGGATCTGTAAGATCCTGTTCCTTTAAGATATACTTGTCAGTAGTCCTGCTTATGTGGTCTGGTTACAGCGAGCCTAGCATAATTACTTCTGGGCTCTCCTGAACTCACTTTTATTCTCTTGCAGGCGGATGACCTTTTCCCCTATGATTTGTGGTCAGTCATTTTATAGCAGCCGAATGCTGGCCAGCTTCCTGCCAGGCGAGCTACAGATAAGCAGTGAATCTCCCACCTCCCCTGTGCATGCTGGAACTGTTTTCTCTTCATAAGAGTGGAGACAGCACAGGTTGGCAGGTAATACCGTTTTTATTGGTCCAACTAAATACACATCTGTATTCTTTAGAAAATCCAGAACAAAAAGCACCCCTAGCTATTATATAGTTATCTAATTTCAGCTTGGCATATTTACGATGAGCCGAACCCTACTATTTTATATATATAATATATATATATATATATATATATATATATATATATATATATATATAGGACCAACAAACAGATTCTACAGCACTTTAGAATAAAAGGGCTTACATATCAAAATACAGCTTATATACAAACACTGACTCATAGGTCCTGTTCATTAGATCATTAGAATGCTCTCCACATAAATATAGGCAGGTTAAACTTTACAATATGAATGTGTATATGATAAGTGAATTAGATTGTAAGCTCTACTGAAGCTAAAACTCATGTGAAAGATCTTGGGAAATTGCTGCTAGACCATGTTGACAATATGTAAATAATGCATAATAACAACTGTTTTTCAAGATGTCTTCTTTAGACAAACCAATGGCATCCTACTGATTTCTATACATTGGTGAACAGCAGCTCTCTATAACAATTAAGCATTCTGGACATTTTAACTCAACAATACCTACAGTACAAACAAAGTTTGTTACAACAAATATATAACCTGTGTTGTGGCATGGCAGATAATGCTTAACGATTACCACTAATTGCTTGTAGGTAGAACAACTAGCTGCAAATTGCACAATGTTTGGCACCCAAAAACAGATTTTTTTTTTTTTTTAGAAGATATTGGTTGATTAAATATGGCTGCACCATATGGCTGCACCATATTTTTTGTATTTTGCGAAAAATGTTTCATATGTTGCTAGCTTTCATGACAGTGAAAGATGGTATCAAATGTGTTTAATGAATGCTCCATTTTGGTTTGATATCACAATTTTCCAAGGTTAGGTTTTACTGTGGTGTTACCAATGTTACATAACATTGGAACACCATGAAACAGAACACTGCATTATTAATGTCAATGAAAAATGCATGATAACAATCATTTTAACATGGTGGGAAATGATGCCCCATTTCAGGCAAACATATAGTTACATTTGTCCTGATATAACCAACAGGACTGAGTGTGATATCAAAGGAGTTGGACCTTTTGGCTCACAATGTCCTCTCTCATTGTCCAATATCACAATAAGAGAAAGCAGAAATGGCTAATATTGCCATAAAATGTGCCTAGTGAGTCATCTTCCCCATTCCTAAACAGGCACTTTTGTGATTTTACAGTGTTGACAGCCTTCCAGTTTCAAGCATGAACTCATCCAGATTTGCTTCTTCATAATTTACAAATTTCTCTGTATTTCAGTCAGACAATTCCCATCTTTGGTCTAACACTGACATGTAAGATGCATGTACAGAGAGGGTTACTGGGCAAGCTGTGAATGTCAGTGGAATTCAGACCCTTTTCCTGGACTGTTTCACAAATAATTTGGTATAAACAAGGTGTAGCACTAGAATATTAAACTTGAGATGCCTTTCTTTATAAGCATTTTTAACTAACCCCCCACCCTCTGTCTGATATTCTATTATGAAATTAAATTTATATTGGGTACTCCCTAAAATGCTGACATTCCATGTTTACCGCAATTGTTTACATAGAAAATTAATCAGTAACGGTTTTAAATTTTAATTAAGAAACGCTACTCAATGTTATTTCAAAAGAGACAAAAGCCCATAAAATGTATATTTGACTGCTGTGTTGTGTTTTCTTTGGATGGTGCGGCAGGCACTGGATCAGTGGTGCATGATATATGTATATATATTTATACAATATATGTATATTTTGTTTGATCCAATGATGCATGAGATTTTTTTTTTTTTTTTTCCTTTTTACTGTAATAATTCACATAAATTGCATTCCATTGAAAACACTCATCAAAATAAAAGTTGGATTACTTTAGACAAGAAAAGCAACACAAAGAAATAAAGGCATGGGAGTAGCAGTTCATTTTGGGTTCAAGAAAACACAAGAAGGAAACAAATTTCAGAGGCTTAGAGCAAAAGGTCATTGAATGAAACTACAAGATGTCAGGAATGGTTAGGATATTTATGGAATAGCCTGCATGAAAGGGTGGTAGATTTTAGTAAATTATAGACATAAGCAAGTCATACGTATGAACCTCCTCCATATTTAGTTTTTGTTCTTATTGGAAACTGGTATTTGAAATAAATATTAAAACGATTGTCTACAATTGTCTACAGTGTCTTTTACTGTGATCAACTTTAAAGCTGGTCAGATATGAACATTAAAAAGGAGTAGAACATGAACTGTAAAACTGCCTAAATTATAGAATAAACTTGTTCTTCAGCTTTGCTTATATATACTGTATTTAATGCTGTCTTAAAAATATCTGCTATCTTAGTTTAGGCATGAATTATTAACCACCTGGAAAATTATACAGGAAACCCTGGAAAAAAAATTGTATATAATTCTTTAGTATTACTTGAAAATTGGCATACTGTATGTTACTATTCCTCTTGAACTCCTGTTCATATACTTATAGATCAGGTTATAAGAATACATTATTGAATGTTCATGATTGATTATAATTAGTGATGGGCGAAACGCAAAAAAAAACGAGTTGCGTGTTGTTTTTGAAGCGATGCGTCAAAAACGTGCCGCGACTCGTTTCGTGAATTTTTTCGCCAATTCGAATTTTTCGGCAAAACTGGGTAGATTCGCCCATCATTAATTATAATTAGAAGATTTAGACTGCACCAGAATACCTCCACTAATCCCTCCAGTACTCCAGTCACAGTCAGCTGCACCCATTGATGCAGAGAGAGGTCCTGGATCTACCACCACCTTCAAACCTGGCAATAGCTCCATGGTTTCCACAATATTGGCAGCTCAGTTGAAGTTAATAAGTGGATAGTTATTGAGATAGTGGTACTCTATGAGTCAGTCACTATAAAATAAATAATACAAAGATGTAATAACATTGAAATAATATTGCATAATGGATAATAAATCTATTATACATCAAATTTATACATAAACCAGCACTATACATTTTAGAACAGATGGCCTTCTAGAAGTGCTTGCCCACTATTCCTGCCACAGTGTTGCAAAGATTACTGTTACCCCAATAGTTTGCTTATGTTTTTTTATTACTTTTTCTTTTGGCTAGTTCATGGTACTTTGCCTTTTAAGTGTGATAATTTATGGTAGTCTGATATTTGGCACTTTTATGAGTCTTAAATAACGTCCTAGCCCCATTTTGAACTGCTATAAAACTCCAAGCAAAAGTTATACATGCCATTAATGTAAACCTTGAAACAGATGTACAAGAGGTCAAAAGAATGACATAGGCCACAGTAAATAGTTCTTGATGTATGGCATAAGCTATTTTTGAACACATATTGATAGATGTCAACTACTGCACCTTGTTTGTGAAGAGCAAAGAATTAAGCCTGAGACTAAGCTTTTCACCAACTTCATTGGGATCAGATCAGTGGACTTAGCAGTTGGTGTTTTTCCCTGAAGCAACACTCTGGTTGAACAAATGTTCTGCTTAAAAACTAGATGATTGCTGGGCAATACTTATTTTAAATAAGCAGGAACACTTACTCAGGTATTTGTAACAGATGTGCAGCTTTTAACTTAAACATACTTGTGAGGTCTGAAAATCAAACTATAATCAGAACTATAAAATGGGAATATCTAGGTAAGGCTGAAATTAACAGTCTTTATCCAGCACCTTCTACTGTGTAACTACAGTATTTAAGCAAGAACCCAAAATGTATGTCACTATTTCACAACTGAATAAAAAAAAACATAGCATGAATTAAAATGGTGTTACAATTATGGGACATGTTATCCAGAATGATTGGGACATAGGGTTTTACAGATCTTCATACCTTAGGTCTACTAGAAAAACATGTAAGCATTAAATAATCCAAACAGGCTGGTTAATTAGTATATCTTAGTTAGATCATATAGAAGGTACTATTTTATTATTATTATTATTATTATTATTAGTATTATATAACAATGAAAAGGGAATCATTCTTAAAATTTGCATTATTTGGATAACATGGAGTCTATGTGAGATGGCTTTCTGGATAACAGATCCCATACCTGTATAAAAGTAGAACTACTGTTTACAACATTTGGTTAACTCCATCCAGGGCTCTATCCATTAGAAATTAGCCTTTCTCAGTGCTAATATATTGAATTATTCTGCTCAGGGCACTATCTACCTTAAGTTTACATGGGTTTCTTTTATGTGCTCTGGTTTCCTTCCACAGCCCGAAACATAGTAACAGGTTTGCTGATATCTGATGAATTTGACCCTAGTATTTCTATGCCTGAGGGAGTGAAATCAGAACTTAAGCTCTACTTGGGAGAAGGAGCTTGTATAAACGAAAAATACCTGCACCACATACAGAAAAAAAAAAAATATATATATATACATGCACCATATTACAATTAAATTGACATTAACTTCATTAAATGACATTAATTACGTGAATGGGGTGTCATGTGCAATGGAACTTCCTTTGAATAACATAATTTGCTGTTTGTATTTCAATTTTTTGGGGCTCTATTGTACATGAAGTCTTGATTTCCTTTCAGTCATTTCTGATTCTATTTTTTCTGGACCTTGTTCCACTTTAATCCTGTTAATACTCCTGCATCCTGATTCTCACTTTTCCATTCCTATGAAGGCAAGCAGAGTTAGAAATAATATTGTTTTAGCCTTGGATAGTAATGTGACTGCAGGGGCTGTTTTTCTTTTTTCCATAAGTGTCAGATTGTTGTTCGCATATTTTACTGTCAAATATCTCGAGACTTTTGTCAGCTCAGAACCGGAGGGCATAGGTTGCACAAGCAGGTCTTCTCAGAATCTCTTTCCTCCATCATTTGTTCCAGAAGGTAAGGGAAAAAATGGCACAGAGACAGAGTGAATTGTTGAATCAAGGTTAAGGCCTTGTGTTTTTTTAGTTAGAGTAGAGAGTGTTTAGTCTATATTTTGGGGCTGTAGAGTATATCTCAGGGATACATGTTATGTTAACTACTGTATCTACCTCAAAATATGTCTGTTGTATATATATATATATATATATATATATATATTATATATATATATATATATATAGACAGATATACTGTATAGTATAATTTGTACAATATATGATACACATTGGCTCTCAATACTTTTAACAAACATTGATAAATTGATAGAATAAATTCAATAAACATTTGTGGTTGATTCATCTGCAATTTTGCTCTTGAAAAGATCAGAATCCATTCACAACAAAGCAGCATTGAGTGACCTCCCTGTTTGTGCTCCTGTTACATTGAGTAACCTTGTAAAGAACAGAGTTTATTTACATTTCCTATATTATTTAATCAAAGCCATGGGGGGTCCAAAATGTAGGTACTGTGTACACAACTGTACTTGCAGTTATGTTTCTTAATCACCAATTAAAGGGTTCCTCCACCCAAAAAACAGTTGTGATTGCCTACCTATATCAGTTCAATTAAAATGACCACCCCAAAATGCCTTTTATTTAAATATCATGTATTAATGTGTGTTCACTTCAAAACTATCAAAATACCCTTTTCATTGGCTTGTTATGCATTCTGATTTCAGTCTTCTGAGCTCAAATTCCTACAGTTGTGTAAACAATGGGTTTCAGATTGGATCTCAGACCCCTGTGGTCAGAATGCTTAGATACAAAGATAGCAAAAATATCAGACATAAAGCATGACCGTAATGTTGCTGTATATTATGTGAGAAAAAAAGGAAGAAAACATATTTCACTAAAGATCCCTGCATAAGCACAAAATGGAAAGTGTTTTTTTACAATACAGATGTTTGGAATACTTATATACATTTGTACCCAAACAGTGCACTTAAGATCACTTACATGCTCATAGCATAAAACATACATTAGTTTTTGTAAAAATTGCAGAGGTTTATTATGTCTTTACAGGCAAAGTTATAGCAATTTGTGGGCTCATTTGAAAGTCATATAGAATGAGAAAATCTGCAGAATGTTATCTCGATTACCTCCAATCAACACACCAGGGATATCTTCGATTTGTATGCATGAATGTATAATAAACATGTCTGTTTTCATATCGATTAAGGTTTTAATCTACTTGTGTGCCAAATCATGAAGATGCACTGCCAATAAATGTTAAAAAGGTCTAAGAACATGGGTCTCATAAGGGATTTAACAAAAAAGAAAGATTAATACATTTGAAGCCTGTTTTGCACAGAAGGCTTGATTTGTATATTTTTCTGAGCTAGAACATTCTCAAAAAGTATTGATGATTTCTTACCTGTATGATAAGAGTTGCAGTCTGTTTATCCTTGGTGCACAACATCTGAACTTATGGTTAAAGGTTTACTAATGGTAACAGCTGTATTCATAGGTTCTGTAAGGTTTTGTGTGCTATTTTCTGTAGTGTATGGTTGTAATGTGTGGTCATGGGTAAACTTTCATGCACACCCATACAGTTCCACTAAAATCCTGGAATGGTAAAGAGATCAATTTGATGTGGCATTTAGACTGGATATTGATGTGCAATAGCAAAACAAGTGAGCAGGCAATCAGGTACCCCATATAGACAGGTGCTGTAAAACAAAGAAAAGTTAAAGTATGCATGTAAAGCATTTTGTGCTGTTTTGTACTTATGCTGGTTTAGCAAAGACACATGGGACAATTTAAAGAATTGGCAAACAGATGGTAGACACAAATAAAAAAATATAACAAAATAACACACACAGGGCATGTGCACCTGGACCTCGCATTATACATAGTATAATTTTATTTTGTTCAACATCACAATATCTTGTTACAGAATAGGTTTTGTACAATCCCACACACACACATATACACTGCACCTGGCTAAACAGGAGGAGATATAGTCAACAAATTAACTAACTTGTTAACTCCTCTTCTCTTGACTTTAACTTCCCCATTCACCTTTAGTTTTGAACATTTCATCACATCTTCATTGTCTACATAACTTTTGTAACAATATTAATTACTAATACAAGTACAGGATATATCTGGAAACCCATTATCCAAAAAGCTCCAAATTACAGAAAGGCCATTTGCCATGAACTCCATTTTATGCAAATAATCCAAATTTTAAAAATAATTTCCTTCTTCTCTGTAATAATAAAACAGTACCTTGATCGAAACTAAGACATAATTAATCCTTATTGGAAGCAAAACTAGCCTGTTGGGTTTATTTAATCTATACTAGTGATGGGTGAATCTATCCCGTTTCTCTTCGCAGAAAAATTTGTGAATGAATTGGCGAAAAAATTAAAAAATGAGTCGTGTCACGTTTTTGACGAGCGTCGCGTAGTTTTCGACACGCGTCACATCATTTTTGGCGCGTCACATCACCTTCACCGCGCATCACGTTTTTTTACAAGCGTCTTTTTTTTTTTTTTACGCCATGTGAATTTTCGCTGGAGTTTCGTGAATTTGTTTGCCGGCAGAGAAACGCGTGAATTTGCGCCTGGTGAATAAATTCATCACTAGTCTATACATGATTTTCTAGTTTATGGATCCTTTATCTGGAAATCCCCAGTCCTAAGCATTCTGGACAACAGGTAGCATACCTGTACAGGCAGATATGCTGTACATATTAGCATTTGCATGTACTGCATACAACTTTTAAAAAAAAATATTGATTTGTGTATGACAAAATGAGAATTGGAATGAGAGACTTTGCTTTTTCTATTGGAGCTTTAAAGCTCACAGATGCAAGCAGATAACATCTTGAGTATGAAAAGGGCAGTTGAGTATGTGAGTGGTGTGTTCTCCATGGAACATCCCGTCACTGCAGAACAATGCAATAAAAGTTTGCTGATGAAAATGTGTGAACCTGGCTTCAAGGCAATAACTCTTGTTTTTTTTATGATGTTGGCTATTTAAGAGCTGGGGGAGCCTTTGGAGCAAGAACATAGCTCATATCATGTCCAGGGCCTACTCCAGCTTCAAAAAAGAAGTAAAGAAGAAATGGTATCTATAAAACTTGTAAAGTGAACACATGCATTTTACAAAATTCAGTAACTGCCTTTGCAATGATCCAACATACTGTATAATGGTCTATTTATAAAAGCATATATTTAATTTTATGCCAAAAAAAATGTAAACTTTAGCAAAAAATTACAACGTACATACCTTTCTGTAAAATTGCTCCACTTAAAATAACCCTGATCTTCCCTTTATTATTTTATTATTAACATGTATTTCTATAGCGCCAACTTATTTCGTAGCGCTTTGGTCCTGGGTGTGCTAGTTTTAAAACTGAGTCATCTCTATGGGTTTGGTATTAAGCAATAAAGCCTAAAAGCTTTCTAATTTGTATAAGACACCACATTAATCAATAATGTGTTCATTGCTTTGGGGCATATTTATCTACGAAGGGAAGTTAAGATTTTACCAAACATTTTTAATTTATTACAATACCTGCAATTTACTATGACAAAATTTGGTGAACTAACTTTTCAAGAGTCACGTCTTTGAGCAAAAAGAATAAATGTTATCCATCAGGAATTTCTTCAGCTTCAGGCTACCAAACTACCATTGATTGTAATAAAAACCAATATGGGGATGGAGGTATTGGTACTGGCCACTTCCTTCACCAGTGGTAAATAGCATTAAATACAGAATGATACCAATACCTGCTGTTCAAAGTGGGGTATTTACAGTTTTAATTTGTGGATAGGAGTTAAGTCGAATTTGCTTCAATTAAAATTAAAGTTTTAGTAAATACCCCCTTAATATTTAAATTATTTTTAAGAAGACTTAATGTATGGTCATCCAAATTATGGAAAGACCTGTTATCCAGGTCCCAAGCATGTTGTTTACAGGTCACATACTGTACCTGGATTTATAAATGCAAATGAAAGTCTCACTTGCATGACAAAACAATCTACGCTGTAAATTTTAGGGTTTGAGCAGACTGTGCCTTTCAGTACACAGAGGGGGATACTAGGGTCATGGGGCAAACTAACTAGCCTGCAAAAATTTGCCAGTGATGGCTTCGCACCCATTGCAACACTTTGCGAGGCAAAAATTTGCTGGGACAACGCTAATGCTGAGTTTTGTAAGATGCACGAGCATTCAACTGTTTTGTTAGAGGTCTCGAGCTCAGGCTAATTTGCATACGGCAAGGAATTTAAAGTTGAATGGACCTCTTTATGTTACAAGTTGCATCGAATACATTACATTTACACTGATAACTAGACATATCCAGGGAACTTTAATAAAACCAATAGAGTTGTTATAATGCCCTACTCATGAGTCAAAGTAACATAATATTCCACATGTTAGAAAATGTATGGGGAAACTGTTTACCCAAAAAAGATTTTTTGGACTTTTGCAGCCTATCACCCCAAAAAAAGGAAAAGTCACCAATGTTTGTAGAAATTAGATGCTTTTTACACTATGAATATTAAGTAAATAACTGAAGATTGAGGAAGTTCTATGCACTCCATTGCACTTCGCTTGGTATGAGCTGGCGAAGGCAAGTCACGGGGAAAGAGGTAATGTTCAGTAAAATTCGCATTTTAGTGATTTGGCGGAGTAACATCCATTCGCCAGAGAGAAAAGTCGCATGGAGTGTAAATCACAGCTAGCGCCTTTCACTAGTGAATTGGCGCCTGCGCCCGTTAGTAAATTGGTGAAGACCCTGCAAGAGGTAATGCTGGCTGATCACCACCAGCATTATCCTCTTCGCCCATTTGTAAATCTGCCTCATGGTGCACTAAGACCTACATCCATTTTATAAAGATAATTCTTCACATTGTTGTGCTGTGGTAGACCCTTAATGCCTGCTAGAGCTGTAGCTTCTGTCTATGTTCTGTCTTGTACCAGTTCTCCTTTGTCTGCCTTCTTAGGAAGCTAAATTTCTTGCCTTGTGAAACATGGACTACTCCCATGTGGCTTTCTTTAAAGGAGAACTAAAGTTTGACTAAAGAAGTAGATAGAAATGTTGTACATTTTGTTTTGGACTTCTGTACCAGCACAAGGCAACCACCGCCCTTTAGCTGAGAAGATCTGTGTCTCCAAAGATACCCCAGTAACTCCCTATCTTCTGTTTTGCTGATTCACTGCACATGCTCTGTGCTGCAGTCACTTACCGAGCTTAGGGGCCAACTCACAATATACTGTATATAAAGAATAGAAATGTCACAATATAAGGCTGATTAGTACTTGATACAAATAATTACTATGTCAGTTCACAAATCAGTGCAATTAGCATCAGAGTGTAATATTCAGCCTTGTAGCATCAGCTTATATTACAGACAAACTTCATTTTCTGCTTTATAATTGGAGCTTCTCAACAGCTGCTCAGAGCCCACTGAGCACATGAGTGTCACAGACACTTTCCAAGATGGTGACCCCCAGTAACAAGTTTGATGTCCCGGGTCATTGCTGCTATTGATATGCTGAAATGTTAGGCTGTTAAATAAGTTATGTATGTAAAATATGGCATTTTTAACCATATTAATTTTTAGGGTTTAGTTATCCTTTAATAATGCCTGGTTATGAGTTCTTTCTGCTTCCCAACCAACACAAAATTCTTCCTCTTGCATTCTGTAAGAAACTACATGATTAGTAATGTCTATGTACACCGGAAGAACCAATTCTTTCTTTGCAGTCTAGTTAATGGGTAATAAATGGAAATAAGATAGAACAAGATAACAATTTGCACTGAAACACAGCAACACTTTGAAAAAAGTCTAAATGCTTCTGGGTATCTTGTGTCAACACACTCACAAGTCTTGGTGTAGAAAGGAAGGGTTTGGGTTCTTAGAGCACTCAGCTGATTTTTCCTTGGGGTACAACTTATACAGTCATGATGGATTGCACCTTAATGGATGGGGGTCCACTGTGCTAGGGGAAAGAATGGCCAAGAAGTTGGAAAAGTGTTTAAACTAGGCAAGGGGGGTGGGTGACATAAAGAATTATGGGGAAGCTAGGGTAGATGGGGTAGTGGGATTAGTAAGGGGTCATGGGGGAGGAGTGAGGGGGGCATACAGTTTACCAGCTAATGTTACAAGGAAAACAGACTAACTTAACAGATAATTCTCCTCAAAGGAATGCAAATTTAAGTAACAGTAGTAACCTCCCTCTATGTTGGCAAATGCACAAATTTTGTCAAGTAAAATGGGAGACCTAGAATTAATTGCATGCTCTAAAAATCATGATGCAATTGGTATCACTGAGACGTGGTGGGATGAAACATATAACTGGACTGTGAAATTAAATGGTTACACCCTTTTTAGGAGGGACAGAGGGATTAACAAGGGAGGAGGAGTGTGTTTGTATGTAAAGCCTGAATTAAAGCCATGCACTAAAGAAATAACCATTGCTGGCACTGGTGAGGGTGTGGAATCCCTCTGGGTAGAGATTTTGACTGGGCAAAAGGTTACAAATAAAATTATCATTGATGTATGCTATAAACCACCTCGTATAAGTGACGAGTATGAAGCCCAGCTACTTTTACAAATAGAACTGGCTTCACAACTAGGTCAAGTTATTACTACTTCAGTTATTCAGACATTGATTGGGGTAATGGGGTTGCCAAGTCAGAAAAAGCTAGTAGGTTTGTAACTATGCTAAATGACAACTTTTTATCCCAGCTCGTTCAAGAACCTACTAGGAATAACTCTCTTTTGTATCTTGTAATAACTAATAATACTGAACTCATCTCTAGCATTTGTGTGGGTGAGCATTTAGGGAATAGTGATCATAACATGGTCTCCTTTGAGATTCTGTTGCAGAGGCAATTCTATAAGGGAGTAACTAAAACATTGAATTTCAGACGTGCAAACTTTGAAAGTAAAAGGGCATCTCTGCAACATATTAAGTGGGAAATGCTATTCCCCGGGTTAAGCACAGAACAAAAATGGGAAGTCTTTAAAATGCAGCTTAACAAATATACATGTCATTATATTCCCCTTGTAAGCAAGGAAAGTTGTTGCAAAGCAAAACCTTTTTGGTTCAGTAGAAGTGTTGGTGTTGAGGTGGAAAAGAAAAGACGTGCTTTGAAGGCTTTCAAGTTAACTGGGACAGCGGAATCATTTATGAGGTACAAGGAGGCCAATAAATCAGGCAAGCTAAAATCGATGGAAAAGGATATTGTAGTAAAAAGAATCCAAAATTATTTTTGAAAAATGTTAATAGTAAAAGAAATTAAGCAGGAAGGGGTGGGACCTTTATTATCAGAGGGGGGTCAGCAGGTTGATGAGAAAAAGCAAAAAGCTCAGATTCTGAACGCATATTTTTCATCTGTCTAGACAAGTGAGGAACCAGCTAATGAAGGTTTCCTTATTAATAGTCCCAATTCTAGTAATACATCTAATTATGCATGGTTCACACATGATGAAATTCAAAAGATACTAGAACATGTTAAGATAAACCAAGGTCCAGGGCCAGACACTATTCATCCCAGGGTACTTAGCAAGCTTAGCTCTGTGATTGCCAAACCTCTCTACTAAATTTTTCAAGCTTCATTGAGGTCTGGCATGGTGCTGAGAGACTGGCGAATTGCTAATGTGGTGATGATATTCAAAAAGGGATCCCTTTCTCAGCCTCAAAACTACAGGCCAGTCTGACGTTGGTGGTAGGAAAGCTTTTCGAAGGATTAATAAAGTATAGGATACTGGACTTCATAGCAAATAAAAATACTATGGGGCAGATTCACTAAGATGCGCAAATTCGCTTGCGTTGGCTTCGCTAGCGTTCGCCGCACTTCGCCAGGCGAATTTTCACCATCGCTACGCAAATTCACTAAAGTGCGAATTTATGCCCAGGTCGGTGAACGGTAGCGTAGTTGCGTTAGTGTTACTTCGCATAAGGCGTGAACTTTAACTTATAATAGAAGTATATGTTACAGCCACTGCATTCCCCTACACAAGCCCAAGAAACATTTAATAAATTATATAAGTTGTCCTAGATGTGCCCCCTGTATAGTTGAGTTGCCATATGTTAGGAAATGTAGGGTAACCCCCAAAAAAATGATCGATCTTTTTCAGACTATCACCCTCCTATGCTAAAATATGCGAAGTTGCGCAAGTCTATCTACTTCGCTAGCGAAAATTTGCCAGAGTCTGTGTTAGTGAATTTACGAAGTTGCGAAATGACGTCACGCTGGCGTTAGACACTTCGCGCTTTAGTGAATCTGCCCCTGAGTTTGTGCCAGCAAGGTTTTATGCCTAATAGATCTTGCCAGACTAACAATTTCTTTTTTTGAAAAGGTAAGCAGGGACCTCGATTCTGGCATGGCAGTGGATGTGATTTACTTAGACTTTGCTAAAGCATTTCGATTCAGTGCCACACAGAAAGTTACTGGTTAAATTAAGGAATGTTGGCCTGGAACATAGTATTTGTACCTGAATAGAGAACTGGCTAAAAGATAGACTACAAAGAGTGGTGGTAAATGGAACATTTTCTAATTGGAACAGTATTGTTAGTGGGGTACTGCAGGGCTCTGTACTTGGTCCCTTGCTTTCAATTTGTATATGAATGACCTAGAGGTGGGCATTGAAAGTAATATTTCTATTTTTGCAGATGATACTAAATTGTGCAGAACTATAGGTTCCATGCAGGATGCAGCAAGTTGGGAAACTGGGCAGCAAACTGGAAAATGGGGTTCAATGTTGATAAATGCATGTTATGCACTTTGGCAAAAATAATATTTAAATGAGAAGGATCTTGGGATTTTTATAGATAACAAGTCCAATTCTGGGCAGTGTAATTCTGTTGCTATTAAAGCAAATAAAGTTCTGTCTTGCATAAAATAGGCCATCAACTCAAGGGATGAAAACATAATTATATATCTTCATAGATCCCTAGTAAGACTGGAGTATGTGCAGTTTTGGACTCCAGTCATTACGAGGGATATAAATGAGCTGGAGAGAGTGCAGAGACATGCAACTAAACTGGTTAGGGATGGAAAACTTAAATTATGAGGGTAGACTGTCCAGGCTGGGGTTGTTTTCTTGTGAGGGGACATGATTACACTTTACAAGTACATTTGAGGACATTATAGACAAATATCAGGGGACCTTTTTACCCATAAAGAGGATCACCGCACCAGAGGCCACCCCTTCAGAACAGAAGAAAAGGACTTTCATTTGAAGCAGCGTAGGTGGTTCTTCACAGTGAGGACAGTTGTGTAATGCACTGCTGGGTGGTATTGTGATGGCTAATTCTGTTTATGATTTTAAGAGGGGTTTGGATGATTTTTTGGACAGACATAATATCAAAGGCTATTGTGATACTAAACTCTACAGTTAGTATAGCCATGGGCATATACTGTTTGTGTGAAAGAGTGGAGGGGTGTGTATGGATGCTGTGTTTTAATTTGCAGGGGTTGAACTTGATGGACTTTGCCTTTTTTCAACCCAATTTAACTATGTAACATATAAAGTTACTATTTAAAAATGATGAATTGAGAACAAATATGTAAAAAAAAGACTTGTTTAAGCAATATATCCATTAACTATAATATTGCCAGTCTTGTCATTATTTTATTATTCTACTGTATACCTTTCATAGCTGTACTAACCATCAAGTACACTTTCCTTGAATAGGATTGGTCCTGTGAGTGGTTCAATTCATCACCTTGTATAAATATGCAAGTATAAATAGAAATCCCACTTTCCATGTCTGTAGAGGGAAGGCCTAATGAGTTTCAGATAAACAATACATATTCCCAAGTGTAAGTAATAGATCTTCAATTTATAAATGATGAAGTGACACATGGGAGACACACATCTAACCTTTCACTTGTGTCTGCAAGCTGTATATCCCTCAGTGACCTATTATGTATTCTTATATGTTTCAGTTTTGTTTATTTCCTCCTTCTGCACATAGCACACACAAATACATGAAGTTCTAATCATGTAACAATGTCACTGTTTTGACAAACAGAAATGCTCAGAGAGTATTATATGACTAATGAAGAGTAGCTAACAGACCTGGAAGACATGAACATGAAAGGATGCTTGTATTTGGGTGAATTACATATCGCTGCCATTTTGTGCAGAGGATATTTTAACCCTTAGGGTACCATTTTGGTACCCAAGGGCACAATCCAAATAGGTAAAGTGAAGATGGAGAATTATAGTTTATTTATTCTATTACAGTACTTTTTTTTTGCTTTCAACTCCATAACCTCAAAGCTATTTCTACACATATGTTTTATTTGTGACTTGGCATCCATTTGAATCTTTTTCCATAATTTTTACATACAGATGCAGATATTTGTACTTCTACACCACATTTTAAACCCCTTCAAAAATATGGCACAGGTATAGGATCCTTCTGCTTCCAATAAGGATTAATTAAATCTCAGTGGGATCAAGTACAATGTATTGTTTTATTATTTGGATAAAATGGGGGTCTATGGGAGATGGCCTTTCAGTAATTTGGGTCTTTCTGGATAACAGGTTTCTGGATAACAGATTCCATATCTGTATTACATGTTTATTTTTTTTATATACTTTAGGTATGGTGGTCCAAATAGCAGAAAGATCCCTAATCCAGAAAAACAATATTTAAATTTTTATATTATATATTATAATATAATTTTTTTTTTTAAAGTTTTATCAGTTTTGCTAAATTTCCAGGCCTTTTGGATGGGGCCACTCAGGAGTGTATTACAGCATCAGTTATAAATTGCCATCCTCCCCCAGAGTAGTGTCTGTGCCAGTGATGTTTTACCAACCCAGCTGGACAGACAATCACCCTTGGCTTGTTCACTATGAGATTAATGAAAGCCAGACAGACACTCAAACAAAAGAAATTATATTACCAAAACAACAACTTTTATTTAAACCCCTCATTAAAGAGCTTAGCTAATTTATCCAGAAAAATATGGTTGAAATGTTATCTGAAAGGTCTATCGAAGCAGCTAGCATTAGATTTTAATGTCCAAGTCCCAAAGTGGTACTAAAATGGCAGTTATATTTTACAAAGTAATTGAACTGGTATTTTACTGTTGCTGATTTCTTGTGCCTCCCTTTGCCTACTCTTGTCATTAATATAGGATAGTAGCATGTTTAAATGTACTGAATTTTAAGTTCTTGCATTGAAAAACCTTACCTTACTTTCTGCTGACCTGAAATATAATGTTGTGCTTTTTAACTGTTAGTACCCATCGAACATGTGCCACTTGTCCCTAACTCGCTGCCTGTGTGAAGCAATATACCTTTTATTGGATGAGCGCATGATTGATAGTTAATGTAACTCCATTACTGGTTGATTAATGACCTT
Organism: Xenopus borealis; assembly: GCA_024363595.1. Classification (NCBI taxonomy): domain Eukaryota; kingdom Metazoa; phylum Chordata; class Amphibia; order Anura; family Pipidae; genus Xenopus; species Xenopus borealis. Next base: position 107,542,600 of record CM044435.1, read on the forward strand.
AAAGGAGAACTAAAGCATAAGTAGGCTAGAAATGCTGTACACTATTGTTTATGTCTCAATATAAGTGGCTAATTGATTCAGCTTGTATATGTAGTGTTCAGAGCGCAATGATGGGCAAGAAAAGCAGAAAAGAGTCTGTGAAAGCAAAATGTTTGCTGAATGTGTGTCCTGAACAAGAGAAAAGTTTGGGAAATCAAAGGCTGTTGGAAAATGTTTACTGCAAAATAATGTGAATTGTGTGACTAAACATGAAAATGCTGTTGGTGTTAAACAAACTTGGGGCATAGACTGTGCATTGCTTGGAGATGGCAATAAATGTGTACAGCTAAAGTGTGGGGTTCACACCCCAAGGGAATTAACACAAAAGCAAACTTCCAGGTACAGCAATGGTTAAATAGAGTGAAAACTGGCAATGAGAGTCAGAAGCTGCAGTGCCATGCTGAAATTATTCAGTGGTTAAAAGAAGGGACTGCAAAGTATTTAACAGAGTTTCCAATAAAGATTGTTGTGTCTGCTCTTCTAAACCTGTTGGGAATGAAACAAAATTTCAATGTAATGAACTTTACCTTCCAAGCAAAATGTGTTTTGGAAGTGTTTCCTGTCTCTTCTGAAGTAGTAGTTGATGCCATTCCCATACTACTGGAAGAGGTACAATGTGTAAGAAACCTGGATGTGACGGAACAAACTTTCGATATACTTGAGATGTTGTCTCATATACATGGCAGGGCCTTATTACAGACTGGAGACCTGGGTGGATGTTTATCTAAGAATTAGAATTCTTGAGCATTCAAGCACAGAGAAATGTTCTAGCCACGGTGGCCAAATGTTGCCAGGAAATATAACCCAGTGAGTTGCATTCGGTTAATAAAGCTTTGCCAGAATTATCACAAAGGTTAAATCATCCAGACAAGGAATCAACAGAAAGTACACTCTTATGTTTCATGCACCTCATAAATAACTTTAGGTTTAACCAAGTGTTTTTGGAAAAAAGTGTGGTGTCCTGAACTGTTAACCTACATCTTGCAATGTGATGGCAAGGGGAACAAGATTGTGGCATCCCTACTCTCACTGGTAAAGGTATTGGCAAAGCGTGCAAGTGAATCTTTGGTGGGAAGTGTGGTAGCCTCTCGGGAGGTTGATGCGTCCACTGCATACAAGGCAAAGGCGGTAAAGTCGGCAGCTGGAGTGCAAGTGCCCACTAAAGCTGTGGTAAAAGAGGCTAAAAGGAGTGATCAGCATGAACAGGTAAAATTCATTGAAATTCACAGAAATCAGTGTAACTAGAATCAGAATGTAATAATCCGCCTTGTAGCATCGCCTTTTATTACAGGCAAACCTCATTTTCTGCTTGTAAATTTGTGACAACCCCTAAGCTTAGCTTCTCGACATCTGCTCAGAACACTTGGATCTTGTGAGTGTCGCAGACATTTTCTAATATGGTGACCCCCTGTGACAAATCCTGTCTCCTTGCTGCTATTGAGATGCTGAAAGTTTAGGCTGGGGCTATATATATTCAGTATATAAAATATGGCAGTTTAACCATATTCATTTTAAGGGCTTAATTATCCTATATTTTCTTTCTTCAGTGACCCGCATGAATCCAAAGCAGATTACTAAATTTAAGTATCTTGAACAGATGGCAGAGGGCATCTCTGGTCAGTGGCAACATGATCTTGCTTACAGACATCTAGGTACTTGAGGTACAAATGAGATTGACTTTGTCATTAAGGCAAGATATTTAGTTCCAAAATCCCACAACTGACATTACTTTGCAATCAGGAGGGTTTTACCTATATGTATCAATCTGATGTCCATTCTTTTGTCCATTCTAGCTCCATTGAGCCGATTTGTTTGCATTAAATTTACTGGAGCAGAAACAATGCTTTAGTCACCAAAAGTTTCCTTGTGAGACAACTACTGGTGACTTCGGAAAACGAAGAAATCCGAGTGCCATCCCGTTGGTTATTCACATTCTAGCCAGCGCAAGGCATTTCAAGGAGATTAGTTGTCCGAAGAAGAGGAGATTTATCGTTGCTTGACTAATCTCCACGGGACTCTACCCCAATGGTCATTACGTTTATACAACCATAGTATGAGATTTAGCTGTTACTTGTGCAGGTACCACACCCATTTCATTTATTTTTATTCAACTAACATTGGATGCACTTGGATGCATTGGATAATTGCAGCTGAAAAACAGTCCAGCATGCTATTTATTTAATACAATTAGTCATAAAAATATACAGATGGGTAGATTTCTCTGGGTTAGTTCGTATCAATGATACAAAAAAAAACATTTGCTTTTGTATCACCTATGTACTTTCTTGCTCACAGAGAATAGGAACATGTTCCTTGGCAGTTCTGCCCAAAACGTGTATAACTTGAAATGTTGTTATTTTAAATCGATTTAATAAATAGTACTTCAGAGTTTGGAGTTTCCCGCCAAAATTGTTTCTTTAGTTCATCAATACCTTTCTCTTTCAAGGAAAGGACTATCGAAAGGCTTAGAAATTCAGGCCTGAACTGCAAACCTCTTTCCCCTGCAAAAGCAAAATTCTTTCCCCAGCTCGAATATATTGCAAAGAATTAAACTTAACTCTGTAAACAGTGCTGACCTGACTCCATTGTTGGAGCCACCTTTCTTCTAAATACTTACACATAATACAGGTTTTTTTTCTGACTTCTGAATATTTTACAGTTAAAATGGTCTTCTTCCCAAGAAATCTATAAGGCAACAATACGTTGGCTGAAGCCTTAATAGTTTTCACTCTTCTACAGAAAACTTTATTTTACTGCCTGATTTAGTGAACATGAAAACCAGAAAGGTGATTAGCTATGTGTCCAACCTCTTTTGAAGTGGTATAATGTTTACATTACTAACCCATGTCTTACCGCAAGGGTGCAAGCAGTTAAAGAGTCATGATTGGAATTATGCACTGGCTGCCTATCCTGCTTGAAAGACTTTTGACAAAGGTTCCATGCACTACAAAACACATCCTGACCTTAAAATCCTGTGAATCTTAAGTTATTAGTTACAGAACGTTATATCTACAATCCCAATACCCTAGTGTATGCAATCAATGGCTGTTTGTCTGTTCCAACCCTGAACACAAAACTGTGTTGTTTCCAGCAGCTTGATAACATCAGCTCTCCAGAAACTGAAGAATTTAAACCACAGCAGCTTGTCTGAAGCCGTAACATGAGGGAGATTTACTTCCCAAACTGATGTGGTATAAAAAGGATATGCAGTAGGGTTTTTCGTAGAGTGGCAAATACAGATTTCTTCACCGGCATTTGGGCACATGCCCAAAGCTTTAAATCCCTTTGCACTAGGATGTGAAAATGGATATTTTAAGTCCTTTAATATTTCAATAGTAAATATGAACAGCTCCAGATGTAAGGAAGAGCAGAAAAATCAACATGCAGCTGCATTCCACAACTGTTCTAAGAGAGGAAAAGATGAATTTACTGAGGTTAACTGGACAGCTGTTCCCCTAATTCCAACAGTTCCTATATTTAGAAAATTCTGTCTGAGCTATGATATTAAAAGTCTACTCTCTAAAAGCCATAGTGTGTCTGCAGGGAATAAAAACATCTTGTTCAAAATGAGGATCTGCCCTGAAGTAATGCTCTCAAAGCATTTATCCACCATTTTATTAGCTGTTGGTAAACACAATTATTGCGTATTTGTTAGCAAGTGGTCTCTTGCAGAAAGGTAAGAAATATAGACCAATTTCTCAGCTTGTTAAAAATGATTATTGGATTTTTATGAGCTGGTTGTTTCTGCACATGAATTCCAGTGTAGTTATTTTAACAAAATGAACATTAGCTATAACTGACAATGAAAAACATTCCAACCAGGAATGCAATACGTTTGGCTATGGCCAGCTTTCCAAGGGCCCATCTCTAATATACCACGTTGCATCTACATTCCTCGATCCATGACCCCTCTCTAGTGGCATCCCCAATCTCTGGTTTATTTGTGCCCACAGTAAATTCATGTTCTATGCCGAGCAGAAAATGGTTCAAGACAGATTGAAGAGCCAATGTAAGACAGAATTTGTTTTTAGATAGCGTCAGTTTAAAAATTGTAAAGAGTCAGAAGGACAAGGAAAATTATTTTAAAAAATGATAAAAAAATGAATTAAAGCCAAGTTTAAAGTTGTTTACAATTACCCATTCTATAACATACTAAAAGTTAACTTAAAGGTGAACCACCAATTTAATAGGAAGTTTCCACATGTAGATCCTCTAGGAAAAAAATTTCAATCAACAGTAGTGAACCAACATCATATCTACCATTTTAATGAGCATGAGGTTTTCCTTTCTAATCTACATAATCCCTTTGTGTTCATCTGAACCAAAGATACTCTGGTCTTTTCTATTGTACAACATCTTTAAATTTTCTGACATTAGATATTTACTAATGCAACAAATCTACTGCTCCCACGAAGCCTGTTAAAAATAGATTGCCTTATTTAGCATAATGTTTTAGGGTGGATGATATTGTTGGTGCACATGGAAATGCAGAGAGAGTGTTCTATGCACTAAAAGCAATGTCTTTATTCATTATCATCTAGTTAAGTGAGTTAAGCACTCTTTATAATTGGGATCTTTTTACATTTAGAACAGTCCAAGGAGGTATATAAAAAAAAGGTTTAAATAATTGTTTATGAATGCTACAAAATACGCTTTATTTAAATGAAAAATACTGTACAGGTTACTTTATCAATTTCTCTTAAGAAAAAAACATGGTGTTTGTGTTTCTTAGCATGGAGAATTCATCCTTTCAAAAATTAGCAAGCAATGCTGTGCTTGGTTCATTACTGCCAGTCCATCATGGCAGATTAAAAAAATCTGAAATAGTTAAACTAATGAAGAAGGGAAAGGCTGTGTGCACTGAGTGCATGGAGTGTTTTGTCAGCTCTTGTAACCTGCAGGCATACACCTGGCAGTGGGTCATGTTACAGGCAGGTCCGTGCACTACAGGGCAAGACCTATATCACATTAGGCCTCTGGCTCTCAATTTAGCAAACCAGTTGCTTATAAAAAGCATATTACATGTCAGCTAGAATTTCGGAAAGCTACAGTACCTCTTTGTTTCTAGAAACTATAGAATAGATATGGAATGGTGATATGGTGTTAGTGTGTATACATTAGATGCAGAAATATATATATATATATTTTTTTTTTCTATCACACAGTGAAAGGGGTGCTTAGGTGGATTGTACCCATTTTATGGAGACAATGTTTGCTACCCTACCCCTCTTTTGGTTTAAATCTGGTTTAAATGTAAAGACCTGATCAGAGTGGGCTGGTGGGACACCAGGAAAAAACCTTTGTGTAGTTGTGAAGGGGAGGGGCTGCAGCTGGGGCAAGGGGGGCCAATGGGGTGGGGTTGCGACTGGGATGAGGAACCATGGGGGTGTGTGGGGGCCCCTGAGGTGGCCCCCAGTCTGTTCAGACTCTAGTAGGGGAATATAATATAAGTTGGTAAGGCAAAAACTATTTGCAATGTGAAAAGTTAAGCCTTTACGCAAACAAATTTTGCTTTACGCGAATGCAATATACCTTTTGCGAACCTGGAAACCATTCAGCGACCACTTCCGCCAGCGGAAGGCCGTTTGCAAATTTTATACTTTGCGCTAATGGACTGTCAATGTAATAAAACTTCTTACTGAAAAAGTTGCAATGTTTACTCCAAAAGATTACGACACCTCCAAGCACTACTTGGAGTTACAAACCACAATGCACAATAATGATTTGCAATGCAATAACCGTTTATGGAACAATATTACATTGCGAGATGTGGATTTTTACTATTATTGGCGCACAATGTTTTTCTCTTTGTGACTTTAATTACATTCCCCAAGGTGCACTATTTAAAGAGGTGCTTTTACCAAAATGTATGTCATGGTATAACATTCAATGTTCAAGGCCCCCATTATAACAATTATAGGGACCTATTCTGACCCATAAGTAGTGCTGGCACAATATATGGTCAACTTAACTGTCCTTAGATTTGGGATGAGGAACCATGGGGGTGTGTGGGGGTCCCTGAGGTGGCCCCCAGTCTGATCAGACTCTAGGTGCACTATTTAAAGAGGTGCTTACACCAAAATGTATGTCAATGGTATAACATTCAATGTTCAAGGCCCCCATCATAACAATTATAGGGATCTATTCTGACCCATCAGTAGTGCTGGCAGAATATTTTGTCAACTTTAATATTAGATTTATTTAACTATATTTTGTTGCATGGAATATGTCATTGAACTCAAGTGCAACAGGAATGTACTAAAGTTGGGTCCATAATCTGGTAAACAAAATTATTGCTGGGTTCCCCTTATCGCATGCACCTAATCTTTTTCCTATAAGCTGTGTCTCTTTCTCCTGATTGAACTCAGTGATTGACATGATATGGGGTGGGGGATACGCAGGTTGAATATTTTGTGGATTTCAAACCATGCATGGTTCTTAATCAGGCAGAGGAAAGGAAAGTCTACACATTTGTTGTTTCCATAATGTATCCCTTATAGACTATATTACAGAATTCATTCTTTTCACTAGTTCCAGAATAACCAGTGCAGCTATAAACTCTATGTGGGGGTTATCCATTCAAAGCCATGGGTACTATTTGGGGAGAAAGGTTGCAGGACTATCTTCTAACATAGACACTGCACAGATCTAGGTGTGCCCCTAATAAGAATACATTCACCACTTGATTCCTGCAAAAAGCATAAACAGAACTTAATTTCCCCCTTTGAAACATAACATCTGTGCAAGAAAGTAAAAGTAAAATTCAATCAATGGAAGCTGAATACGATCGCTGGAGATGCCAGTGAACCAGATGTTTCTGCTGCAAATAGAAAGCTTTGCAAACAACATCTGTAATATTTTCCATCTTGTAAAACCAGCCAGTGGTGAAAGAGATTCATTCAATTTCCCACCAACGATACATTTCATGTCATTCTGCTTTTTCCCACTGATTCTTTTGTCTTTAAATAAAAGCACATACCATTCTGATTAAATGTTTTGCCTAAGCAATTTTACTATTACATTTTTACTTTATCTTTTGTAAAAACTGTTTGTAAAATGCAAAACAGTTTTTATTTAGAAATACCTGTAGATTCAGTACATTTTTGTGTACTTTTAGGGGCAGCCCATTGATATATACCATTAGTGATGGGCGAAACGGCCGCGTTTCGATTCGCTGAAAAATTCGCGAATTTCCAGAGAAATTCGCGAATTGCCGAAAAATTCGCAAAACGACGCGCGACTCGTTTTTGGCGGCGAATTTTTGGCTGCGAATTTTTCCTGCTGTTTCGCGAATTTATTCGCCAGCGGCGAATCGCGGGAATTCACCGCGAATTCGCCCCTGGCGAATAAATTCGCCCATCACTATATACCATATGTTATCTAAGGACCCACTAAACTTAACCCGTGGGGCTTTGCTTAAGCAATAGATGAACAGGTGATCAAAACAGAGCTACAATAACAGCAAACCCACTCCAATGAAAACATGGTTTCTGCTTCACAGAAACATATTTCCATCAATTCTGGTACCATGTTCTGTTGGTGGGGATGTTACTAAAAAAAATAACATTGTTTACCCCATCTGGAGTACAGGCTCTGTTCTGCCTGTACCTCCAGCGGGGAAACCATATTTCCACGATAGTTGCCCTTTTAAGACGAGGCACGCTTTATTTAATTTGCTTCTAAAAAATGTCCATGAAGAGTGAGTCAGGAACTGGGAGCAGCAGAGCCATGGCAGGTCTTGAAAGGAATGAACTGGAAGAGGATTTTAGGGATTATGATATTTGTACTGTAGTTCCTGGATTGGTCTTGGGAAGGGTGGTGATACAAATGGTTTAAAGAGGAAATGAAGGGAGCATTCTCTTTTACCTTGAACAGCTCCCATCCTTCCCAGAAGAAGAGGGTTAGCAATGTAGGGGGGAGTTATTAATGTAGTGTTGCAGTGGGAGGGGCTCCCTGGGAGGAGCCGGTGATAGTAGTATCACGTGTAGGGCATATTATGTTGTTTTTGAGGACAATGTCCAGCACTACCAACAGTCTGGTTGGATAGTGAACTTATAACCAAGCACTATCCAAAATGCTTGTTGTCTTTAAATAAGCCTTGGGAAGAAAAGCACAAGTGCAGAAGCTGTACTTCTGCAGCATCCCAAGAACAGGAGTGCTGGTAAATTATCTTACATTTCCATTAATTCAATAGTCTTTGTTAAAAGGGAAGGTGTACAGAGCCGAACACTTTGATAAAAGGATGCAAGGTGGTTTGCCTTTAAGGTCTGTTGACCAGTGGACTTCAGTCATATGTACAAATTTCTCCCTTGCTGTTGTTCCTTTCCCACTTTTTCTCTTTGAAATTGAATGTTCCTGGGGTAGAAGGGACATATTTTGTTTATATTTAATAAACATTCTTTCAATTCATTGCTGGCACTGAAGCTGCTTGCAAAAGGCTTTTGGAGGTTATCTCTTTAATATATTTTTCCTTTAGATACAGACTGCTACTTGTCCAGTTTTCCCTGAATAAATAACATAATTTAAGGCAATTTTTTTTTGCACTGTAATAAATGTAAACATTGGTGATATAACAGTTAAACTCAACTCCCCATTATATTTAGATTTATGGAATGTACTGTCATACCTATAAAAATACTGCACAGGGTCAGGCAGCTGACAGTTTAATTCATGCTGCCCTTAAAACAGGGCACAGCAGGTGCAAGGTTATCTTGGGGTAGCCAAACCCCTACAGTGCAAGGGACTGCAAAAAATTAAAGATGAAGGGAAGGCTCTAGCCACACACATTGTAGGAATGCACAAAAAAGGAGTGTACAATATGTAATATTCATTGCTCTAAAGTGTATGTTTATCTGATCATAAAACATGTGTACCTGCCAAAAATAACAGGGGTTCACAATCACTGAACCGCTCCTTAGCAGACTATCAAAGGAATCAGGATTATTTGAAGTACAGGGAAATTTGTTTCAGTCGTGTCCTAGGGAAGTACAATAGCTGCGAGCAAAAGTAACTTTATCAATTGTTTATAGCTTGGCTTAAAGTGCCAGCAATACCCCCGAACAAAATCGGAAGCTGTAATCATGATTTACCCAAACAGTTTCAGCTCCATTTTTAATGCTTCTTGTGATTTTATATTGCTTATCTCCATATAATGCAGTGTGATTACACACTTACACATTAGTATTCTGATTAATAGTGTATAAAAAGTTTGAATATTTGTACTGTAGTAAAGTGTATTAAGCCTAGAGACAGAAATAGATAGATAGATAGATAGATAGATAGATAGATAGATAGATAGATAGATACTATAACAAAAAAGGGAAAGTTGTACTCACCACTAATTTTTAAACCCAAGCGGGGGTGCAATGAAGCTGTGATGACAAAATTCATATAGACAAATGCAAGAGGTCCTCTGCACTCAACCCATTATCAATATATTAAGGGCACTAAGACATTTTGGTATGTAACTACCAAAAAATTCCTTACCCTTTACACAAAACAGGGATTGTTTGTCCATATATTGTGATACATTTATGATGGCCAACTTCTTCAAAATCAACCCTGGTCTGTTGTGCTATGTGAGGAGTCAAAAGGGGTCATCTGGACATCAAAATCAATACACTTTTAAGAAATATACATTTCTGAGTGGATGAAAAGGCTAATTTAGCACCTTAAGTGAAATTGAAGGTCCCCTAAAATGGAGACAAATTTTTGCCCCAACATTTTACTTGCAAACATTGTACTTTCAAACATTTGCTCCTGATTTTGTCAAGAACATTTACTCTGGAACTTTGTTAAGACTACAACACACAGTGCTTATTGTAGCCAGCTAGTAGGTGTGGCTACAAAACACCAAAAAATACCCTGCCATAGACAATACTGAGAATTGCCAATGCTAAAATATACTAGTGTCTTAGCAGAGATAATTATCAATATTGTCCATTTTGTAGATGCAACAAGCAGCTGGCTACATGTAGCTCTGTGTGTTATTGCCCTTAAATTGGTTTGCTCCAATTTTTGACCTTGCACTATTTTGCATTTAATTATTGTTTATGTAATATTGCCTTACTATGCCAACTATCCTTTAGTTACAAACCATTCCTAGGAAAAAGAGTGGGGGACACCAAGATGGGGCCTGGCAGTATTTCCCCTGCTTATTTTGCCCTAAAGACAGCCTCAAATCTTTTAGTCTTAATTCTGATCTCATTTTGTAGTTTCCAAAATCTTATTATTAGAAATATAAAAAGTGAAATAAAATGGGATGTCCAAACTGTGTTCCTATAGGCATCCCCTGTCAGATGCACATCCACAACAGCTGGGGACTACAAGCTGTATCCTTGAGTGTTACTTATAGATGCCTTTTCTTGTGTATACTTCTGCTGGACAAGAAGTGTATATTTCCTTTATCCTTCCCTTTACAAATTGAGGTTTCTGATGAATACTTACTGTAAACAGTTCCTTTTCATTATGCAGAAAAATGGGAGATACGTGCTTAGGTTCACTGTGGCTTATGCTAAAAGTAAAAAAAAAAAAAAAAATGCATATAATTGCCTTTATCTGGGACATTCTATAAGTAAAATCCAGTAAATGTAATAAAAAATGTTATAAACTATACAATACCAAAAGCAATACAATACCTTCTTAGTTCTTAGTTATAAAAACTCGCAATTTGCCAAAATTAATACTGATTTTAACTCTTACATTTATGCCACAAGACATATTAGGCATATAGCACTTCAGTAGACATTTGCTCTGTGTTTACACTAAAATATTTGTAGTGCTAATGAGGGAAGCTATTGGCTGTTCTATTGAAACCTTGCTAAACAGATGCCAGTATCCCATAAATTGGTACAATTATGTTCCTAAGTAGATGCTCAGTAATCGCATCCTGCCTTAGATTTTTTGCAATGCACACTGTATATTGACCCCCACCAATGATGCAGTTTTGCATACTCTTAGGAACTGTCACCTTAAATAATTGTGTTTTTGTTTCAACCCAGGTAAATGGGACTAACCTCCAGTCTAAATGGGAACATTTTGTATCATTATACTGTAATAGGTGCCCAAAATCTTCCTCTTGTTACTGGCTACTGTTGTCAAGACCTGGACAAGGAGTCTAATTCCTGACAACTCATAATACTCATTAATTTCATAACTCACTAATATAATTAGACTCTGCATCTTCAGGTGGGCCCTCACTTATGAAATGGAGGAAAGGATATCACTCTGGTATGGGCACACAGCATTCACACTGTCTCAAATAACTTTGGGCACCAGTGGTTCTTAAAACAATGAATCAATTTATTTAACATATTGTACACTTCAGAATGCCATTCTCTTCCAATTTGCAGGATGTACTCAATTGCTACAAAAATCAAGTGGCAGCAAGACAGTTACATGTAAAGTACTCACAACCTTTCTTTGTTCATTCACAAACTTTCTCAGTAGGTAGTATTGCCTACTTAATTTGATATCTGTTGCTCAAGTATTCATTTTGGGGGTATAGTTTTCCTTTAAGTAACACCTGATAGGAGCTCACTACTGCACGTATACCATGCAAGAGGGTTGCATCCAAGTGAAATTTCAAATCCTGGCCCATGCAACCTCTTTTATCGCAGGCACAACTGACACCAAATGCACATGTATACACTGTTAAGAAGGAATTTAGAGTCATGGGGGGTCATTTATAAAGTTCACGCAGCGCATTATTGTTCGCAAATGGTAGTTTTGCCCATGCTTTTTCCTGAACGTTACAATATTGCACTACTGTGGCCGTCTTTCCGGTTTTTGCCAATTCGCATTGTGAATGAATTTTCACAAACAACTCGCAAACAAGACGGGTCTCTGTGTGAATACAGGCACTTTGCGAGGTTGTTTTGCGCAAAAATAGCGTTAACAGTAACTTACATTTGCAATTTACAAAAGAGTTTTGTGAATATTTTCTCCACCACCAAAGTTGTGGTGCAGAGTGTTCACAATTTGTGATTTTTGCCATATTTAAAAAGCTACTATAGACATTCGCAATGTGAAAAACAAATTTGCAAATCTGTTTGTTCTTAAGGTGGCCATACATGGGTCAATAAAAGCTGCTGACAGACTGTGTCGTCAGCTTATCGGCCCGTGTGGGGGGCCCTCCGACGGGCTTCCCCGATCGATATCTGGCCGAAAGTGGGCCAGATGTCGATCGGGCAGTATTAAAAATCCCATCGGATCACGGCCGCATCTCTACGTGTATGGCCACCTTTATTCAGCTTTATAAATATAACCAGGCACAGGGCAAATATATTGACTCTGCGAACCAATCTGCCCTGCACAAAGTTTATAAATGACCCCCATGGTGACTATTCTATAGTCAGATATTTAGCACTACGGTAGCAGTAAAGTCTCTCTTTTTTAAATATAAGCCACTATACCTTCAGGTATGCCTAAATATAAATATAGATAAATCTTTTATTGCCTTCTTTGCAATGACTACCTAGCTGAATTTGAGTTTTAATGATCAGATGCCAAAGCCAAGATATGGGGCTCAGGTAAATAGAAGGGAAAGTATATACAGTACATGTTTGTCTTATTTATGCATATTCACCTCATAGCACCCCAAATGTTATCCTTTATTACCCATGTGTTTCTCCAAAGATTTGTGTACAACCAGTTTGGAATCATTTAATCTTTAATGGAACCTGCTGTTAGCAATCTAAATGATTTGAGCATGACTCAATAAGAAAACTATGGTACAGACTCCCCTTCCACATCCAAGCTATGCCAAATAATCATAACGAATATTACTGTGTGCCACTTATCTAGAAATACATCCTCTATTTTCTACTCATTTCTTATATTACCATGCACAGAAGGTTTAAGAAATGCTCTCTTTTTTGTGGGAAGTGAAAAGAATCAGTAGGATTAGCCCAGACAATTTGTTTAATTACAATACATCCCTGGGCTTTTATATGGTTTTGTAATAGAACGTGTGGTTTTATTGGCAGTTAGACACTGCAGGAGTTGGCTTACCTTCAGAGAATTCCCTACCAGCCGACATGTCTTACTCACTGCACGTCATGTGTTTAACTCTTCATAACCGGAACAAACAATCAAGCCAGTGGAGCTGCATCCTGAGCCAGCTAAAAGGAACAGGGATACTTTATTAAACAGCAAAAGAGCAGACTTGTTTATGTATTGCTAATCATGTTAATTGCACTCCAAACATTTTTCAAGCATCAACACTGCAAAATAGTTTATAAAAAATACATTGTCTCCTGTGTACGCATGTTGCTTTCTTTTCAGCCCTCTTAAAAATTCATAAAACAAAGAATTAATCAAAGGCTGCCTCCCCATTAATTCTATGGAAGGAAGCAGCAGTTATTTTGCAAAGTGGTTAGAAGACTGCATATTTATAAGATATACATTTATCAGCACATATCTCAGGAGAGCTACTGCACGAAAAGAATAAGGGGGATTAATTCATCAAGCTCTTGAAATACTTGGTAATGGGTACATTAGCAAACAATGTATATTTTAAAGTTGAGTGAGGAAAGAAGAGCTGCTGTGTATGCAATGAGAGAGGCTGGTATTATTAAAATGTTATCACGTTTAGCCCTGCTGGCACTTTAAATTTCTAATTAGAATGCAAATTCAGGTTTTATTTTTAAGTATTTTCAGTTCAAGTAGGTTTTGCTCACTATAAATAACAATAAGAATGAAAACAATGTTTTAATTAGAAATCAGAGCATCAAAACGGCAAAAGAAGGCACCATGCTTAAATCGTAAAAGTACATACAGCGATAGGGCAATGCTCTTCTATTTTATGCAAAGTATTAGGTAATCACACATATTACAGAAAATGTTGATGAGAGGTTCAGTCTGCTGCTCCATTTATGGGCCCAGCTGTGACACCCTGAAGCTAATGGCACATGGAAAGTTTTCAGTATTCCCATCTTTTTGCAGGGAAAAGTCTCCAGGATGCCAAGATTTGTTTTAGTGCTCTGCTTATGATACACTCAAGCAGTAATATCACCATCATGTGCAATGTGCAGCTTCACCTAGACATTTCAACGCAACATAATTTTCTTGGCGCTTAGGCTGCACGTTTCACTGTGGGAAGTGCGCCCGCTTTGCCATAGTTCACACTATTTTGCCACTACCACTACTCTAATTCACTAAAATATGAAGTTGCGACTCAGCAGCTGAACGATGCTGAAATTTCATTAGCATTACTTTATCAGTGCAAGAATTTCATATCAAACATTCGCTAGCATCAATTTCTGCCTAGTGAAATGTTGTTAGTAATCTTACACTTAAGTCAATACATGGGCAGGTACATTAAAGCTGCATGGATGTTTTTATTAGTGATGTTGGAGCAAATGTTCTGAAGAAGATTTTTTTATTGCAAGTGTCCAATGAACCATACTAAAGAGATCCTCTAATGTCCTCCACCCTAAAACAAATGTACCATGTCCCTCAAATGTGTGGGCAAAATGTTAACACAAAAATCTGTAATATCTCAGACTTTTGAAGGCAATCCCACTTTAAAAAAGTAAAAGTCACTAGAGTTTTTTACAACTTTAATGAGTTTCTGGCATACAGGATATGACATCACTGACATAAGACTAAGGAAGTTGTAGCTTCATATTATCAGTTCGCCTGGTCTGAGGTGGTAAAGTAAACTCTGGTGAAAGAAGTAACGTTAAGTAAAATTCACATCTTGCCGAATTTGAGGAGTAACAAAACTTTGCCAGAGCGAAATGGCACCTGGCAATAAGGTACAGATGAACACTAGCAATGGTCTCCTACGTGAGCGAATTGTCCTCTACACCTGTTAGTGAATTGGCAATGTCCCTGTGGATGGGATTTCTGGTAAATTTTTGGCCACTTCTGCCCCCATATGAGCCTTCAAAGCAAAATTCCAAATTTTGTAGCATCTTGGCAGTCATTTAGTGATCATTTTATTTAGTGCCCATGTGTATATTTTACCAGATTCTCTTTTATTCCAGACTGGATTCTCATGAGGTATCTTCTTGTGTATGAGTAATGCTATTGAGCACTTTTATTGGAATTATTAGTATTAGCGTTGCAATTTTTGGGGAAATTTTAACAGCAGAGTTAGATCCAACCTGTAATCAGAACAATATAATGCTTTCATTGTTGGACCAGTCTACAGTATAGCCAGACATATCATTGCAATGTTCACAAAACAAATGTAAACAGTGGCAACTGCCAACTCCAATAGAAACAGCTACACAATGTGTGAATACATTCATTCTATTTCTATTTACTAATAGATCCATATGTTCTCACTCTCCATTTTCATCATACATTGCTGCACATTTACACACTGGTATTTATCCCCATAGTGTCCCATATAGAAACACTCACAAAACAGGCATTTATTAACTGTTCCATAAAGTCATACACATAGGCTTCAATCACCATACCACACAAAGCACATACTGATACTTGTATTGACGTTCATTTACACACTAGCGCACAGAAGGCCTATCAGTTATCGTACTTTGCTCACTGACACAGGGAGATCTCAGAACATTATTATGCAAATGAGTGAACGGCACTAACTCGGTGTGGTTGCCAGCTGTATTATGATGCAAATGAGGGCAAAGCACTCCCCAACAGAACTCTGTATGGTTTCCAGCCGCTTGTTTTACTGCGTCCAAACCTCAGCTTCAAGCATATGCTGATGCACCCCACGCTTTTTGTACATTAGAAACAAGTGCAGCTCAGCAACATGAAAGTCCACGTCAGGTGGCAGCCGAGCGCACTAACATCTCTGTTGATGCACCCCCAAGCTGCCATCTGCACATCACTGTGGCAGGTCTAGCACTCAGCATTTAGAAATCAAAAGATAGGCTACAACCAGCAATTTGGCTTACACTGATTTAAAGTACCAATCATTCTGAAGGTTGAGAATAAAAATATGGTGGGACGTAAAAAGGTAATGTGTATTTTTAGCAGACTAGAGACAAAAATTAGGACCCCATATTAAAAAAGAAAAAAGGCAGCTGTGCTAGTGCCATTCTTATGCATGAAAAGGGGTAGGTTATATGGGCAGATATGTGATAAAAACTAATTTACAGGAGTTCAAAATTAGTTTGAGTAATGAGTTTAGGAATTCAATAAAACCAGCATTAGCAAATGTATTGGTTGTAAGCTCTACAAGGCAGGGACATCCTTTCTGTTATGTCTCTACACCTGGCCCCTAGGGCTTGAATATAACTGTGCATCTATGGCTATGTATATATATATATATATATATATATATATATTTATTTATTTTTGTTCTATCATTTCATTGTTTCCTGTCTGTTGTAGTAATATATGGTTTAAAATATAGATTTCTGTTTCCAAGTATATAAATTGTATTTGTTTGTGGCATTACCTGAATGGGACAACCAAAAAAAACATTGCATACATGCTTCTACTGGAATTTTCATTGTATTGCTTTAATCTGCCTGGACCATAGCTAGAAGTATGACCCATCCTGGCCCAGTAAATTATCCTTAACAGACTAAGAATTGATTTATGAAGCTGGGTATGCTGACAGTTTAATTGATCATTTACCAATGTATCCCCCAGGTGTAAAGTAGGAAACTGTGACTATATTAGCAATCAGGGCTCCTTTTTCTCCTCAATCTGAGTTCTGAAGTGTAAGGGAAGGGAGGGAGGGGGGCATTGGCTGTGTTGCTTTTTTGGCTCTGTTGCCAGAAGCTACTATGATTCCAAGAACTGAGTCTGCTCAAGAAAAATAAGGCTGTACTGGTAGGGCAGGGATTAAATATTCCATAGTAAGAGACTGGTATATACAGTCATTAAATTGTCACACGACTTAAAACACAAGGGCACTTGCTTATCCTACCTAGAACATGAGTTCTATAGAGTGACATTTTTACAAATGACTGTGCTTGGGACTTTAACACACCTGAAGCCTGCCTATTTACTGTTTGGTCATCGTCCAGTGACGTCTGAAAATCTACTTAATCTTCTTCTTCCTCTGGTAACAAATATAGGTGTTACAGATAAATTTAGTGACTACTGTATATACACCTGAGAATTCATACATTAACAAAAAGGAGGAATTTGAGATTTTCATACAGATGAAATGTAGAAATTGTAGAATGTAGTGACTTGTAACCCTGATTTTAAATTGGAAGATTTTGGTTTTCCTACCTACTAACCACCAGGGGGAGCAGCTCACCAGGAAAAAATTATCAGGACTTCAGTAGCAGCTCTCTCATAAGAAAGTCTGATCCAGCAGCTCTCAGGTTAGACCGAGCAGCTGAAAGAAAAGAAGAGAGAAGCTCTGATTAGATCAGTTTGAGCAGTTGGATGTGAGACTGACACAGACGTTACTGCTTGTGCAAGATAATCATATCTATATACTGTATCTATTTACAGAAGGAGAAACATTTAGAATCTGAATAAGCCATTTGTGGGCATTTTGTGAAACTTTCCAGTTTCTGAGCTTTACAGCTGCTGCTAGAATAATTATCTGAATGCAAAAAAATTGTACATCTATAGAGCCAATCATGCCTCGACTTGGTCTCCAGACCTGTTAGCATGCTGGTGATGACAGCTCACAAATAAAACCAGTTAAGGGAGGAAAAAGTAGCACATCTGTAACAGCGGAGGTTCAGTTTGTGGGGCACTGCTTTATGGAAATATTGTGCCTGCACCGTTGGCCTTTCTTAAGTGATTAAAATGGACGTTGATGTGTCTCCAAAACATGTCACATACATAGTTACATAGTTAGTTACATAGTTAAATTGGGTTGAAAAAGACAAAGTCCATCATTTTGCTGAACTACCACTCCTACTGTTTTGCAAAGCAGGTAACTGGAGTTTGAGGGCCACTTGTATCTTTCAGCAGCTGGTAAATTGGGCAGAGGAAATATGCAATGTATATCTTTTAAGGAAACAAATAACTTGGCCGATCAACCAATTGAGGCGAAGGTTTTAGGAAAGATACCTACAGTAGAACCCCCATTTTACATCCCCTGATTTTAAGGTTTACCTCATTTTACACTGTTGTTTGTGATCCCACCTATATATTATGCATAATACATTTTCAAACTGAATAGAACTTGGGGGTAAATATTTCTGGAACAATTAATGGTAATATATATATATATATATATACATATATATATATATATTGGTGGGACCTCACCAAAAGTTCGACCTCTAAGAGGTCTTTGAGCCAAAAAGGGTTGACAACTGCCTTAATCTCTGTAAGATAGACTGACTGCCTTTTTGGAAACACGTGTCTCTACAGTTATGTATAATTTTTTTGTATTTGTGTGTGTATTTATATGCATATATGTATGAGAGAAAGAGAGAAAATATTTGCGGCAGTGGGCCATTTCTGAACATACCATCTAAACTACAAATATGTTGGGCATTTAGTAACTTAAAATAAAAAAATGTGAACAGAAAGGTCACCAGCTGCATGCCAATATTTTTATTTTGAACTGAAATAACTCCCCCAAAATACACTTAAAGGGATTTTATTATTTATTGGGCAGGGAGACTGAAGCTACTCCATGCTTGGTTCTTGCAAAGTATATAATTAGCTTACAAATACACATGTAAGCACAAGTCCATTATGTAGGGGGGATTATACAGTATGTGCTGTGGCAACCTAATTATTTATTGTGCTTCAGTTTTCCTGTTTGGACAGTTTAGCTAAAAAATCACAGATTTTTTTTGTGATTAAAACCACAGGCACAAAGTATGTTCAGCACAAGCCCTATTTATTGCACTTATATTGAACAAAGAGGCCCTTTAAGCGTTGTACTGTATATCAGCACCTAGAATATTTTCACCATTTGATCACGCTAATTCATATGCAATTTCTCCTGTAAACCCATGAAAATGTGTGTATTGAGAGAAAAACAATATTACACGAGTGATTTACAATAACATCACATGCAATTTAAAGCAATTGTCTTGTTAGAAAACTGCTCAGTTCTGCTGTGAAGTCACCCAAGCAAATATAAGACATGGTCTGATAACATGCCAGTCTGAAATTTGTTGAGTTGCATATATATATATATATATATATATATATATATCAGTCTTGATGGAAAACTTTGGTTGGTCGGCCAAAAGTGAAGCAGCTCTGTGGCTAGAATGAAGCTTATCTAAACTTGCAGCCAATCTCATCTATGTTGAGCTGAGTCATATAGGTGCAGTAAGGAGGTGCATGCCCCTCTGTATTCTTTTTAAAATATGGCCTTTAACCCAATAAGTAGTAGCCAAAGATCTAAAATAAATAAAGGGTTATTACTGTTATATTTGAACAACCATGAGGTTGGACTTGAAAATTAGAGGGTTGTCAATGAACAAAACATAAAAAGTAAAATAAATGTCTTGAGGGCCTTGTGAATCTTCAAAAGCAAGTAAATCAAACATTGTTGAGACATTTTTAAAAACATTGCAAAAAAGTATCACATTTTGGCAAGAGCAGAAGCATGAGATAAATGGGATAGGCTTAACACATTGCACAGCTATTCAGGCAATTTCACTAGGAGTCAACAACTATCAGACTTTCAGCATCAGATGTTAGAGGGAGTAGTCATTGAGGAAGAATACACTTTGGTTCTTGTAGATAAATGTATGGTAGAGAGGGCATCCACAAGATGTGTCCCAGGATCAGATACCACTCCCCATTCACACACTTGAAGGACCTTAGACCTGATATTCTTTTACTTTCTTCACCATTATTTATTGAGTAAAGGAAGGGTTGGGATTTAGGGTTTGCTTGAAACCCCTTTCCACCCCCTCAGTTAGAAAGGAGAAATATCCAACCAACATATTCATTTATTACCCTCCTATTCAGTGACTACAGGATTTGGAAAGAGGATGAGGTCCTACAGATCTTTGTCTGATGCACATGTATGGTCACCTTGCTATTTTTGTATCTATTTGGGCTAAGTGCTCAAATGATTGGAATGGCAGGAAGTGAATAGGAGCAACAGAGCTGCTTCAATTATTCTAATACATATACTTACATAAAGCTAACAGAAGAAGAGCCCTAGCAGCATTGGGGTCATAATCTGAGGGTATGGCCAACAACCACTAATAGGTTTCCACAGACATAATTACAGCAGGAACAACTCTATAAATTTCCTTATAGACTATAAAGACAAATACCATAAAATAATGCCAGATAAAATATTCATAGGAACTAAGTACAATTTAGCCAAAAACTAGCATATAATCGTACTTAAATTGTTTATGTTATTTCTTCTTTGCAAAAATGGCTTTCTGGGTGTGCTCCAATGCTACAGAATAGTGTAACTTCATTGGCCAGATGGGAAAGCCTGTGACCCTGGGGTAAACAGATAACACAGTTTGGCACCCTAGAATTACCCTAGGTACAGTATATATTTTATTGTGTTTGGTCTAACCATTTGGAATGCCAAAATCTGATTGGTCAGATGATTGTTGTAGGTCTTTCACCTCCTTCTGGATATAGGGATGGTCCCTAAAAATCTATATTACATTTGGTGTCAAAATGAATGATAACTTGGGCCCGAGATAAGATGAGCAATGTACTAATATAAATATAAATTTAATCATAGTGTTCTAGTACATAAAATAGAATGGTCTACGGAGAAAACAACAGAGAGAGATATATCAGTGGTGACTACGTATAACTGAAGGAAAAGGGTGACAGCCAGGCTGGAAGATAGATACACAATATTAGAGCTCTGTAGTTAACTCTCTACTTAATTTAGTCTGCAGGTTTTAACTTAATTAAGCCTGGTGCGTTGAGCTCTTTTAATTGATTCTGCTGTGTGATTGTTTCCAAGCGAAAATAAAACACATTATTTCTTTATGGGTGGTCTTAAGAAAATGAGGACATTATTGGCTTGGTTAAATCATTAAAAAATGGGAATCAATATTTACTTTGGATGGGGATGGGATACATTCCTGCCTGTGCACAGTGTGGAGGTATTTGGAAATAATCTTAAGGAGTGGCTTATTTGTCTTTTTCGAAACATGCAGAGCTGTAGTGTGTGATATATAATGGCATAATGAGCTGAGGTTGTGTAGCTGTTGTGCATTACCATGCACTGCTGAATTCCTCAGGCTGTTATGAATAGCCAATGGAGGAATATGTCTTCTGATCATTCATGTATAATAGCTGGGGGCAAAATGTGAAATGCTTCACATACACTATGCTGAAACTGCAATTAAGCGTTGCATGTTTTTTTATATATGTTTTTATTTGTTTGTTTAGAGCAAACAGTTTTGTTATTATAAAGTTTGTTTTTGTTTAAAATATGCTATTTTTAAACAAATAAAGA
This sequence comes from Xenopus borealis, assembly GCA_024363595.1. Taxonomy (NCBI): domain Eukaryota; kingdom Metazoa; phylum Chordata; class Amphibia; order Anura; family Pipidae; genus Xenopus; species Xenopus borealis. Next base: position 107,563,961 of record CM044435.1, read on the forward strand.
GTACCAGTATTGCATAATTGGATCTGTTATCAATCAGTAATGATTCAAACAGCTTAGTTATCATCAGGTACAAGGTACTGCTTTATTGTTGTAGAGAAAAAGGAAATTATAAAACAAAAATATGTTTGATTAATAGAAGCTCAATGGTAAATAGCCTTTCTGAATTATGGAGCTTTCTGGATAATGGGTTTCCAGATACTAGATTGTAAAATATAATTTGTTTCTTGTTTAATTTTACTCATTTATATTTTGGCAGTTTCTGTTTACTTAAGTAAACCTGATGTACAATATTTTAGGTACAGTGTATATATGCTATGTGGCAGCTGAATTGCCGCCTTGTGCAATTTACATTAGACTCTCAGACAATCAAATTCTAGTAGGCCTGCCTCCTGCCACTTGCATACATGCACCTTATGTATCAGTGGAGAGAATCAACAAATAGTGGAGTGCAATGGTACTTGCAGGTACTAGATAGCCTGTTTAGCTATTAGGACTTTAGGCATGATGCATTCTGGAGAATACTAGATTGAGATAGTAAACTAACCCATAGCAGTAGAATAGAATTGCTATCCCATAAAAGTTTCAAAAGTTGGGTTTGGGTGTCAAGCACACTGGCAGTAACCCAAAGCAACCAATCAGTGATAGGGTTTTACAGCTAGCTCAATGTAGAACAATGAATGCAACAATTTGATTGGATGCCATGGATTAAATTACAGAGATTACATTTGTTCATGGGAAATCACCACTAGACCTGGACATTGGTCACAAGCAGTAATAAAACATTAAAGCAGTGCTTTATTTGCTAAGCTTGCTAAAGGCTTATTGCCTTCAGCCACTGGAGCTGTAAAAAAAATTAAGGTTGGAATGTGGTGTTATGGAATACTGGCATAGCCACCAATCCCAGATTTTTAATACTCATAGGATATTTTCCTCAAATGTGCCATGAACAGCACATAAAGTCTCATTTACTCTTAAAGCAAGTCAGGTATAGCTTATGCAGAAAAAGGTCATCCTCAGAGTTATGAGAAGAAATAGAGCCCCTACTCAGAAATATTCAGGTACAAAATGCTTAATTTAAATTCACAACGTTGCTCAGTTAAGAAACATATGTTGAGTGAAGACTAACCAACTGGGCAGAGTAATTACCCATGCTTCTGACATATTGCTGAAAGGAATGTCACATGTCTGATCCTTTCTTATGTTCCCATTGGACAATTTTATGCATGCACAAGAACATTGGAGCACAAAGCTGATGGATCATAAAGCTCTAAAGAAACCTAAAGATGTGGTGAAATTAAAACCTAGAATGGGCATGGGGTCTATTGTCCTAAACCCATTATCTTAGAAAGCTCCAAAAAACAGGAATGCCATTTTCCATGTCCAGAGCACTTTCATTTGAAGCATATCTGGTTACCGTCTCATTGTTCTGTTGTTAGGCTGCTGGGTGGGGGAAAGGGAGGGGTGATATCACTCCAACTTACAGTACAGCAGTAAAGAGTGATTGAAGTTTATCAGAGCACAAGTCACATGACTTGGGGCAGCTGATAAAATATCTAGCCCCATGTCAGATTTCAAAATGAAATATAAAATAATCTGTTTGCTCTTTTGAGAAATGGATTTCAGTGCAGAATTCTTCTGGAACAGCACTAATAACTGATGCATTTTGAAAAAAAATTTTTTTCCCATGACAGTAACCCTTTAAGGTATGACTCTCCATATTACTAAATGACTATAAAAGAAAAAAAAAAAAGGATTTTGGGAAATTAGTCCCAAGCATTTCAGATAACAGATCCTGTCACGGAATTCTAAAACTATGACAAAGCTCAAAACAAAAACACATACTTAGAAGACCTTGGCAATGAGAACAGTCAAAGCAAAATGTTTAACATACTAGAATGAATATTATCTTCAGAAGAGCAGATTTCTCTGTCGTGTAAACGGCACATACAATTCACTCTTCACCTAGAAATTTCTAATTAAAGAATACTGAATGTCATTTGTAGTTAAATTCTTCAATTTCCCCTCAGTGTTTAATTAATGTCCCAGTTGATGACATTCGCAAACTTCAAAGAACTGTGTCTGTAAAGATTCTGATAACACCTTTTTTCTCTGACCAAATTCTTGAGAAACAGAAACAGTTTAGTGCTGCCTTGTGAAGGGGAGGCAGTAGGAGTTGTAGTGTCAACACTTTATTTCAGGCTGCAGGCCTTTTTGAATAAAAATGCAAATACAATCTAACAATCTAATATAGGAAACAAAATAAATTATGGGAAACCTATTTGCTAAGATGTTTTCAACTTCCTTTATGTATATATCTGACACAGATATCAATCTTTACGGGGAAATATGTAATTTAAACTCTGTCACTTGGCAGTAGTGGGAGTGGTTTAGGAAGCATTAGTATGTATTTAGTTCTTAAAAAACTTTCCTTTTATATTTCTATATAACAATGACTTGTTTTGGTCTAGAATTCAAACCATGGGACTTCTAGGCTCACTAACCTTAGCATCTAGGCAAATGCATAAAAATGATCAAGCTTCAAAATTTTTCGGACTCCTATTAACTTTAATGCATTTGAACAAAATAGTTGCGCTTCTAAAAATTGTCACTCATGTCAAAATTGTTGTGCGTCAAATTTATTTTGACACCCATTGACTTCAATGGGTTTTGTGAATTTTTCGCCATTTTGATAATTTTTTCACAGTTTGTGAATTTTTCAGCGAAGAGAAATGTAACAGATTCATCCATGGCCTCATCAACCTACACTTTCCCAGCAGGACAACCCTTTTGTAGTGTATTCACCATCCAGGCACTGTAAATATATGTTCATTTCTGTTGAAGTATTTCAGTCCTTGTCATGATTGGTGGAGAGGTGTAAAACGTCTGCAGAGATTGGTCATATGTTTGAACTTAATTTGAGTATGTATGAACCAATGCTCGTTGCATGCCTGAGAAAATATTGCTATTGGTGTCACTTTGGATGTTTAAAGTAAAAGGAAAGTCATCAATCATTGAGAGGGGATGCCAAAAGGTAGGCACTCAAAATTATTATATTCACTTATCTAATACCCTGGGCTGATGCTCCTATCAGCATAAAACTGCCCCACCCGGGGGGATTTCCAGAGAGCACCCCAGAGCTATCTAGTTACTTCTTTATTCAGACAGGTGTACCTGCACAGAGAGAAAAGACTAAACTATAACAAAACAAATGACTTTTTCACTCTACTGGATATACATTGGCCCCAGGATTTTGAAGGAAGAAATGGATTATATGGTGCTTGCAATAAAGAACCCTTGATCAGGGCAGTTTTCTGCTAAAAGCAACACCAGCCTGGGGATTCAGATAAGTTATTGTGACTTTACTTCTCCTTTACACTCTCAACTTCTCTTCATCTTCCAAGTTGGACTCTCTTTACTAAGGGGCTAGTATGTATGTATGCATAACTTTATTTGTAAAGGACTGCACAGCACAGTACCTTTGTTGTTGTCACATGTTGACTTTCCACCATTCCAATCTATTTCTAGAAGCATCTGCCTGTAGGTCCAGTTTCTGTTTCAGAGATTTGGAAGGATGGATGTGGAATTAAAACAATCAACAAAAAAATGAACAAAATTTTCAATCAAAAATAAAAGAAAGAAAGGATTAATTCTGGTCAACTGTTGTAGAAATTAAACAATCTATTTAAATAGAAACATAATGCTATTTTATCTATTCTTTCTCCATTAGAGCAATATATCCAGATGTTAACTGTGCACTTCCTGCACAGGGTGACAGGAATAAAAGCAACAACTAAACAGGATAAATAGAAACTGTTACTTTCAAAAAATTGCTTTATTCCAAAACAATAAAAGGAAGGAACTTTAGACTCCAACCTGCTCTATTTGTTCCAATACCTGGGCACGGCAGGGGATTCCAAGGTAGTTAAAGATGTTGTGTGGTGTTAGTACGCACATGTGGCAGACTGCAGCCATAACGGAGAATTTCCTTCCTTTTATTGTTTTGCAGGCAGCTTTCCTATTTTAAAAGCACTTTCTGACTTGCTGAATATCTTTCAGTATTGCTACTTTCAGGTTTATAAAAGGTGAATTCAAGTCAAGTAGTAGCATAATTAAGATATTTAGGACACATTGTGAGGGTTAATTTTCAATTGTCAAATTTTAGCTCTTTGTGAGATTTTTTTTACACCTCAAATGAACTCACAATTCAAATGGTTTCTAATTTAAGAATAAATTATAAACCAGTAACATAAAAAAATGAAATTGTTTTCAAGTAATAAAAATATAATGCAGTGTTGCCCTGCACTGGTAAAACTGCAGTGTTTGTTTCAGAAACACTACTATTGTTTATATAAATAAGCTGTTGTGTAGCCATGGGGCAGCCATTCAAAGGAGAAAATGCTCAAGTTACACAGCAGATAGTAGATAAGCTCAGTAGAACATAATGTTATCTGTTATTGATTACTTATCCTGTGCCAGCAGCTTGTGTATATAAACTATAGTAGTGTTTCTGAAGCAAACGGTTTTATGACTTAGTCCAGACGGGGAGATTCGGGGGCGATCCGTCGCCTGGCGACTTCTTGCCGCGACAGATCGCCCCCGAATCTCCCCGAATAGCTAGGCACCGCTGCGCACAGGCATAGCTTAAAAACGCTGGCGCGTGTTCACACGGAGCGGCATGATTTTTAAAATCGCTCCAAATTGCCTGGCGAGGCAATTTGGAGCAATTTTAAAAATCGTGCCGCTCCGTGTGAATAAGCGCAGGCGTTTTTAAGCCTCGCCGGTGCCTAGCTATTCGGGGAGATTCGGGGGCGATCCGTCACGGCGAGAAGTCGCCAGGCGACGGATCGCCCCCGAATCTCCCCGTCTGGACTAAGCCTAACAGTGCTGGGCAACACTACATGATATTTTCATTACTTTAAAACACTTTCGTTTTTTGGTGTTACTGTTCCTTTAAGGAAAAACACTCAAATCAGTGAATTAAAAAAAACTCAAATTAATTGTGTTTTCCTCAGGAAAAAAAATACTTTAATCACTCAAATTAATCAAGTTTTTGAGTGAAACCCACCAATAAAATCCTGAGGTTATAAACATCTTCAAATGGTTCCAGGGGCCTCTTCCATTGATTACTACATGACCTTGTATTTTTGGATTCAAGCTATTTCCAGCTTCTAGGTATAATAAATCTCCAAAATGTCTTTTTCTTTTTTACCCAATTATTCATGTTTTGATTGAAAAATACCTCCAAAATCTCAAATTTTTCATCTAAAAATCAAATCAACCTTTGATAAATAACCCCCTTGTATGTATGGAATTAAGTGAAAAAAACATGCATTTGCCACAGGATTTATGTTTTTAATTCAATGGCAGATTGAAAAAAAAAAATGTGTGTGAACTTTCATTTTCTCCCCTAAAAAAGTTAAGGAGTGTTTACTTAAGTAGCTGTTCTCATACAAGCTTTATATGAGCTATGGCAAATACATTTCTAACAATCTAAAAATGATCCTAATTCCCAATGTGAATTGCTGCATTCTTCTGAAAACATTATTCTGATGTCTCGTGCAAAATCTTTACATATTCTGCAGTTGCAATTCATGCAAATTGAACTATAAAATCACTGCAGATTCACACTTTCTCAGGGCAATTAGTGATGAACAAATCTGTCCAATTTTACTTTACTGAGAAATGAGTGAAACCATGGGAAAAATTGTGAAACAAAGTAATGTTAGTGGGCTTTTTTCGTAGCCACGTTTTCCCGTGCAGCATACATTGACGTTTATGGGCGTTTTTTTGCTGAAACTTTTCTGTGCACAAAATACAATGGGAGATTTGTTTATGTGTTTTTGTTTTTCTCAGAGAAATTTAGCACTGGTTTTGCAAAAATATTCACCATCGATGATGGGCAAATCTGACCTGTTTCACTTCACCGAAGATTCGTGAAACAGCAGAAAAGTTGCCATTGAAGTCAATAGTTGTATTTCTTTTTGCACAATATTCTTCAAACCATGTAACATTTTTCAAACTGCGTGATATTTTTCTTCCTATACATTACATTCTATGGTTGTTTTTTTTGTGGCAAAATATTTTGCTCACCCCTATTCACCAGTGACACTCATACTTGCCAAAGAATGTAGCTCATGCCTAGTAGCAATATAGTCATTTCAGTTCAGTTAGAAGGACTTCAGGGTTAGTTTCATTAAATTTAGGGCACCCCAAGGACTTCCCTGAAACCAGGGAATGATACTCCTGTTAGGAGAAAACAGAATGACTCAATTTACTCAATTATTTGTGGTCACACATTTTAATTGTACATTTTGCACAGATTTGTCTCTTTTTTAGATACCCGTTTGAATGGAATTTACAAGTTATTGAAAAGTTCTGTGGAACCCATATAACTTCCTTGGAAAGTTTTCATGGGCTTGTAAGGCCATTAGCTGGGATCTTGAAACTTTTTTTTAGATGTGTGGGTTGCAGTTATCACATAAACCTGCTCAAACTGTTATGTACAGCAGCTCTATGTATTATGACGTTGTATTGCAGCTGTACACAAGGAAGATTATCGCTACCCACACTTTCTTCTGTGAGTTTGTGCTTTTTAAACTTCCTATCTTTATCTGTGTGTCCTCTGTGTGTATGTTAACGTCCTTCTCTGTGAACTTTGCCCTGTTTTTACAGCTGTTGTTTTTAAATAAATAATCTTGCAATTCTTGCTTAGTTATTTCTTTCTTTAGTCTGAAAGCTGCAGTATCTCAAAATTATTTTTCACCTCAGATTCAGTCCCAAATGATTCATGGATTCTTATCTCCCCAAGCAGGAGTCTCCCCCAAAACAGAGAGGTAAGCTAAAATGTCCTAAATGCATATTTAGGCACGTGACTCATTGGATCTTGCTTAAACAAATCTATCAATCATGATAAATTACACTGTGCATTTTGTAAGGGAAATTAATATAAAGTCTATATTCAATTTCAGTAGATAATCCGCTAAATATGCACTCAGTTGCCCTTTTATTAGACACCAGAGGGATCACCTGACTATAGCTATTATTGTAGCTCCCACCCCATCCCAACTATAGTCAGGTGATCCCACTGGTGTCTAATAAAAGGGCGATCGAGTTTGGGAGTTTTACTTTGAAAGCAGCAAGTAAGTTGCAGGTAAAACTTAGTCCCTTTGTAAAATGTATAATGAAGCAATAGAATTCTTAATGAATCAGATGCAATTTGAAAGTAGGACTGGCCATATATGGGATGACTTTGACGTAGTTGGCCAGCATAAATATATTGCAATATATGAACAAATAATCCCTGTTTTGTTTAAAGAGTAAGGCATTCTTTAGAAGCTGTATGCACAAAATTTCTCATTGTTAGTGATGGGCGAATCAGCTGCGTTTCGCTTCACCAAATTTTTCGCAAAACTCTGCCACGTCTTGTTTTGGATGCAGGCATCCATTTTTGGATGTGGGCATCAATTTTTGGATGTGGGCATCCATTTTTGGAATGGACGCCCTTGTACAAAATGAAACCCTGGTGAATATTCGCCAGGAGAAATTTCACTGGCGTTTCGCAAATTTATTCGCCCATCACTACTCATTGTCTTAAATATATTGATATATATTGATAATGGGTTGAGTGCAGAGGACCTTTGGTATTTGCCTATATGTATTTTGTGGTCACAGCCTCATTGCACACCAGCCTAATGGTTTTAAAATAGTGGTGAGCACAACTTTCCCTTGTTTGTAAAAAGAAAGGCACTCATAGGCCTTACAAAACAAAAAAAGACGTTTAATAAGGGCACAAAATGAATCTGATGTTTCGGCTGGAACGCCAGCCTTTTTCAAAGTTTCAAATATACATATATGTATATATACATATACATATATATATATTTATTTATTTTTTTAAATTTATATCTGCATATGGAATTAAAAAGAAATGTGAAATAGGTATGGAAAAAACTTAAAGCCTAATCAATAAGAGAAGTATTCAATCACCAACACTCATAGCCAAGGTAAACAGGGCAGCATATTTGAATAACAGATACATGCAATTGAAGTAGCCTCACAAAAGCTCAGTCTGTCCCTTTTGAGCAGGTATTTAAATTTCAGTGTAACATCTGTGATTTCCAACATTGCTTAAATGAACTAAAGTAGATGGGAGGGTTTGGAGGCACTGGCATCTCTCCATCACTTTAATCACATCAGTAATCAAGCCATTATGTCTAGCAGCCCACTGCTTACTCTATCCACATCTTCATTGTCCACCTATGTAGAACGTGCAATAGTGTGTTAAATATGAAATGTGCATGGTGGACAGTGCTTAATCCAGTGCTATATCCAGGTAATCCAGGTATGGAAATCTCTTTGTCCCCTCTAACTAGTAAGATCAGTTTAAAGTAGCTGCAACAGGTTTTTACTAATAATCATGCACATCTGAGATTAAGACATATATCAGTGTGAAAGAGCAGAATTGGTACCATCTCCTCCCACACCAATGTAAATGAGTGTGATCATTCCTGCATGACCTAATGCATTAAGCAGTGTTCTCCTCACTGCGTGCATGCTCCTAAGCAGACGTCTTTTATTTTGCCAGTCACATAACCCCCTACAAGTTCTGATATTCAGTGCCTGTTAGGCCTCAGCTAATTAGAAAAAAAGAGCCTTTCTATTCCTTTTTTCTCTTTTGTTCTTTAGCACCTTTTTTTTCTCTCAACCATTTTGTCTCTGGAGAACTAGCCAGGCACTTGGCTGGACTGTTTTGAAAACATGCCTTTGAATACCTCTCCCTAATTCACGGCTTTGTTTTTTTGCTTTTGTGTTTGCCAGTTTGACCATATAACATTATACATCTGGTGTATAGATTGTTGGGGGCTTTTTTCTCCCAGGGATACTATGCCTTGCCTGTAGGACCCTCCTGGGCTTCAATTTGAGTGATCATGTAACATAAAGAAGGCTAAAGTGGGATGGGGAGGTGTGAGAAGGGGGTGTGAGGAGAGAAATGAAACATAAGAAATGGAGCTGAAAAGAATTCTTTTACTCTGGTCTTTTCTATGTATATTTGCAGGACCCTGCATCAGCCAGCTACAGGTTTTGTGTGGGAAAATGAAGCGGTTGCAGGACAGATAACTCATTTGAATTCTCATTTGTAAATAAAACAAATGCTGGAGTATGGTAATTAAGAAAAGAATGAAAATTGTGAAGGTTTCTTTGATTCTTCTCCTCAATTAATGACTTTCTAATCAAGAAAATCCCTCCAGTACACAGGCTGCCCACTTGTGCTACTGAGTAGTGATGGGAGAATTTCTCCCATTTCGAAAAATTCACGCAAAAATTGTGAAATCAGAAAGTTTCATGAAAAAAACTTGAAAATCGGACATTTTCACAAAAAAAATCAGGTAAATCTGACATTTTCATGAATAATTTGTGAAAATCTAATATTTTTACAAAAAAATTCCCGAAACATCATGAAAATCCCAAATTGACGACCGGTGAAATTTCTCTGTCAAATATTCTTGGGAGATTTGCAAATTTATTCCCCGCCGGGGAAATGCAGAACTTTACCACAAATTAATTCCCATGCAAAGTCACTAATGCCGACCCATCCATTCACTGGAGTGTATAAAAGATATTTTGAGTATATGTGTGGTTCAGTTTGTCATACTTACAAAACTGAGTATCCTAAATTTGGACAAACAATAATCAAATCAAGAGAGAGTGGGAAGGTAACAGCTATGACACATACAGAAGTTATGTTGATAATAAAATAAAAAATATAAAAATAATGGAATAGCTATGTTTTATAATGGGGTAAAAGTATAATATTAGGGTAATTTTTAGTATTAATTTAGGAACAAACACAAAAACAGTGTGCAATTTTGAACAGAAATCACCATGTTCAGTATGTCTAGCAATGTAATTGGGGGAAAGCTCAACAGTTTACATGGATGTAACTGCCCTTGCATTTTGAAGCAAAAATTGGGTGTAAGTTGGGTCTAATATTTTCAAATCATGTGTTTAAAATTCACTAGCAACTATTGACACAACCTGCCTTGAGAACTCTAAAGGTGCCATCTTGTTCCAAGCAAAAGTAGGTGCAGTTGGTCAAGGTGCATCAGAAGATACTTGATGAATGCATTAGCAACCATATGGTAGAACAGGAGCATGTGTGGATGCAGATGGCTTACTGAATTGCATCAATATGTGCTCTCAGTTGCATATAATATAATATGTTGTCTAAGTTGGGAAACTGGGCAGCAAACTGGAAAATGAGGTTCAATGTTGATAAATGCAAGGTTATGCACTTTGGAAAAAATAATATAAATGCAGGTTATACACTAAATGGCAGTGTGTTGGGAGTTTCCCTAATTGAGGAGGATCTTGGGGTTTTTATAGATGACAAGTTGTCTAATTCTGGGCAGTGTCATTCTGTAGCTACTAAAGCAAATAGGGTTCTGTCCTGCATAAAAAACGGAATCAACTCAAGGGATGAAAGCATCTTTATAGATCCTTAATAAGACCTCATCTGGAATATGCAGTGCAGTTTAGGATTTCAGTCTTTAGGAAGGATGTAAATGAACTGGAGAGAGTGCAGAGACATGCAACTAAACTGGTTAGAGGAATGGAAGACTTAAATTATGAGGGTAGACTGTCGAGGTTGGGGTTGTTTTTTCTGGAAAAAAGGTGCTTGTGAGGGGACTTGATTACACTTTATAAATACATTAGAGGACATTATAGACAAATATCAGGGGACCTTTTTACCCATAAAGAGGATCACCGCACCAGCGGCCACCCCTTCAGACTAGAAGAAAAGGACTTTCATTTGAAGCAGCGTAGGTGGTTCTTCACAGTCAGGACGGTGAGGTTGTGGAATGCACTGCGGGATGATGTTGTGATGGCTGATTCTGTTGATGCTTTCAAAAGGGGCTTGGATGATTTTTTGGACAGACATAATATCAAAGGCTATTTTGATACTAAACTCTACAGTTAGGGGCAGATTTACTAAATTCACATAAATTCATATGAATGATTTGAATATTTGATCAAATTTTCAAAAAGATTTGAATTTCAAATATGCAAATTAGGCAAATTCGACCATCGAATATTCGAATTCAAATATTCGAATATTTGAATTTAATTTTATTCGAATATTCGAAAATTCGATGGTCGGAACTTCCCCTTTAAATTTTAATTCGACCACCTACTTCGCCAGATTAAACCTACCAAAATGGGGATCCTTCCCTAAGATCGAATATGGAAAATCGATCGAATAAAATGGTTCGAATATTCGTTTCGTATTTGATTTGAATATTCGAACGATCGATCAAATTTTCCATATTCGATCATTTGATCATCTGAATTGCGGTATAATCCTTCGAATTCGATAGTCGAATTTGTAGGATTTTACCTCCCCACTATTCCCTGAAAAAAAAATTAGAAATTCGACCTTTAGTAAATCTGCCCCTTAGTATAGCTATGGGCATGTATGTTTTGTGTGAAAGAGTGTAGGGGTGTGTGTGTGTGTCTGTGTGTGTATGCTGAGTTTTAATTTGGAGGGGTTGAACTTGATGGACTTTGTCTTTTTTCAACCCAATTTAACTATGTAACTATGTAACTATGTACATAATGGAACCCTAGAAGTTTTTTAAAGCTACCTGTACTTTGCACTTTGAGAGTAGGTAACCATCTTTCATTATGGTCAATAGCCCCTTAAGATGAAAAAAAGGCCTTATCCCCTTCCCCATCCATTTTTAGATGATTTGGATAACGATTTGTCTTTGAATAACAATTCCACTTAAAATAATTAATGAAGAAGGCTATGTAGAATACCAGTTTACCATAAATACAAAGAAATTAAATGAGATCCATAACTCCAGTAGTTCTTTCAATAACTATTACATTCAGACATCCTTAAGGCTCCATTTGGTTTAGAAAAGCTCTTTGTCATGGATGGCAGACTACAACTCCCAGTATCCCCCAAAAGCCGAACAGCTGATATGGCATTCAGGCTCTAGAAAACCATGTTGTCAGGCTTTGCTTGCTTTCTGCCTCTGAATTGTGTGTTTAAGCTCTTTGTATGGGACCACCCTTTATCTTTTAAGATGTATCCAGGCATATAACAAATGCAAATGTGCACTTTCCCTGAGCCCTTGCTGTGCAACTACTTATCTGTTTCATGATTCCAATATTGAATTCATAGTTACATTTGTTAGTCTGTACTTTCCCCAGTGATTCTTGCCATGTGTTGTATGACATCCAGCTCAGGATGCAGCATATTTTTATTACCTTATTACTTACCAAGGGTGATATCAGCAGGAAAAGCAGGGAGTATATATGCAGAGATCACTTTAATATTAAAATTCTTAATGGCTCTAGTAAACAGAAGTGTTCCTCATTCATATGGCTCTCCAAGAAAGAATAAGAGTGTAAAAGCCTAGGATTTATTCTAAGGATTCAAAGAAAAACAAGGGAAATAAAATATTTAGGTGGTTATACAAGTCTTGCATCCACAGAGCTCTCAATTGGGAGGTAGTGGGTCACATGATAAAATACAAGAGACCTCTTGCAAAATTTGATGACACTTGCATTACAGGTCTCAAATTCCTTCCAGAATTCTTGATTACACACACCGCATGTCCCCCCACCACATTAGTGTAATTCTATTGTAACATTTTCCTCCTGTAACTGGGATAATGTGTATTAGCAGAAGTGATAGTCTGACTCAATGCACACTTTGCCATATGTTTGCATATTTGAAACAGGAGTTCCAGGGTACTTAACTCTGTGGTGGATGTGAACACGTTACATGTACAATGTCCTTGATTTAGAGCAGTGAAATGCTACACTGAAAATGATCATTGAACAGTACTTAGCATAGACATGGAGTGCATACAGTGAAGGTTAATTGCAGGATGGTGAGTTAAGGTGACCAGTAATGCACAGATACAATAGTATACAATAGTAGGTGCATGTATGGCAGGAGACACAATACCATTATTGGCTATGGGTCAGCTTTGAATTAGTAAAAGTGGCCATGAATTCAACAAGAAAGAAACAGGATAGGCCCTTAGGAATAAGGCAATGGAAAAACAAGATGTTAAACAGAAGCTGTATGCAACAGTTTCTTACTGTGCTGAAAGTCTTGATAAGACCAGAAACCTCTTGAAGAAAAAAAAAAAAAAACCTGAGCCAATTGAGTCTTTTTGACCATGTCTCTGCTGGCTAAAATGCATTGTTACTACAGGTTATATAATTCCTGCAGCAGGAACATATGGAAATGTAATGTGAAAGTTTTACTTCTCGCAAAGATTCTGTTAGGCTTGGCGTGAAGACTGTTATCAGCTGGTTCTTTTGACACTACTTTAGCTTTTCAGTAACAAAGACAAGCCTGAAGGATTACATTGTCAAGCTTAGCCTGTCATCTTCAAAACATAAAAAAAAATAAAAACATAAAAAAAGAAGAAGAAATTTGCTACATCTTCACAAGGCCTTGAAGACAGCGGCCAAAGGCCGTCTCAAGCCTGTGCTGTTTGGGGGTATCATGCTTTTCTAATGTGAGAGATGGTTAGGAGCTGCGAAGCTAATCGCCCTGTGCAAGTAAGAATTTATCTTAAGAGGATTCGATGAGGAACCCCCAGAGCCAACCAAACGGATGGCTGCACACTTTGACAGTGTTAAGAGCTCTTTCTCTTCAATATCTGACAGGAGGGCAAAGATCCCTAAAAGGAGCTGACTTGAGCAAATAGTATTTAGTGATCTACAGGTAGTTTGAGTGGGTAAGATGTATAGGAAAATAAGCAGATGCAGCCAACCTGAAAGAATACAGATTTTGGAAGAAGAGATTTAAAAGTCCCTGCTATTTCTAATTAAAACAAGGTTATTTGTGCATTATTTTTGTGCATGACTGAGGTATAATGCATTCCCCGAGCATTCCTCTTGAGCATAGAGAGGGGCACAATAACTGCATTATGGAGCTTGAGATTAGATGAAAGGTGCATTCAAGTCTTTCTGTAAATTCTTCTCACCTTTACCCTGATAATTCTATTGGGGCATCTTTGTCAAAGAGTGGTTTCTCTTTTTCAAGACAGGGCAATAGAACCAACCAAAACAATAATTTGTTTTCACCTAAATAAGTGTAAAACTTCTTATTGTAATGTGTCACAAAAATGCAAAGGATATAAGACTTTATCGATACAGTATACTTGCCTATACGCCATCCAATACACAAAACCCTGCTGCTCCCAGGAAGAATTTTTTTTTACTGTTACTTCAGATGTTATTATGTCAAGGTATAGAGTTGTTTTTCTCTTATCTAATCATGTTGCAGAATTGGGTAGGGAAAAGTGGGAGCTGCTGTTCTGATAAAAAAAAAAAAGAATAAAGAAATAAAGAAAAGAAACAAAAATAAAAGGGAGCAGCGAATAAAGACACAATTTCTTTCAGTTAAACAAAGAATGCACAATGATTTTTTTTCTAATATATGTTTAAAGAAAATCTCTTACAAATGGCCTTTGAAATTTGCCATTGAAAGCTTTATTGCTGCAAGGAAGAAATTCTCCAGACTTTTAACAACGTAGTTGCAAAGCACCTTGCTTATAGTCTTCCCACTTTGGCCTGCAGCCCAGTCTGAATGTATGATCACTAACACAACAGTTAAACATCTGAATCTTCTTGAAGTGCCTTTAGAATTCCTCGTAGATGTTTCGGATTGCCAAGAACCTCTCACAGGATGCTGTCCTGCTGCCCCCCTATGGTTGTACAAACTACACACACTCAAAAAGGAGGGGTTCTTTTATATAAGGTCATTCCTTGACAATTACTAATTGGGTTGAATTATTATTTAACTAGTGAAAGTTTCTAAAGGTACCAATAATGAAGAAATCTGGTTGTAATAATGAGACTTGGCGGTGATTTATGTTCCACCTTGTGACTAAATTGGCTATTGACCAATAAGGGTTTGTGTTTGCCTTTCTTGTGTGTGAAAGTTTGACTTGATGGGCATACATGGTTTTTCAAGCAATGTGACTATACCACTGCACTGATTGCAGTGGAATAATGATAGTTCCAATAGTATTTTGCACAATTTCAGGAATAGTACCTTCATATCATAATCCCTGTGCTTTAATGCCAAAATTCCTATTTGATGATAACAGAATGCATTATCCAACATTCAGACTGGGAGATCTATCAGATAGGGTGAAGCAGTATCGGTAGTCAAATAACAGGCAAGGGTCAGGATACAGAGTACAGGGTAGTCAAAAGCCAGGCAGGGTCAATCACAGGAAGAAGATCAGATCAGAAGCTTAACAGCACAGGTTAAAGGCACCAGGAGCAAATCCTATCACGGGCAATCAATAAATAACAAAATGTCCCTTTAATAGTTTGAATTTCGCTCCATTGCGCGCTGGCGTAAACATGAAGTGCGCGCACGGCGCACACTAGGAAGCCGTCCCCGCCGCGCCCCCACTAGACCACCAGGGTTTGGAAAGAAGGAGAAAGTCTGACAGAACAAGGCAGAGAGTGCCAGAGAGAAACAGAAGCCTGAGAGAAGTCTTGTAGACGGGAATGGGCAGAAGTGATGAGACAAGAAGCGAGTTGAAAGTCAGAAGCAGAGTGAAGGTTGCGTGAAGGAGTTTAGATATTAAGTAGATATTATTTTTAGATATAGGGGTAAATTTATCAAAGAGTGAAGTTCCGCCACTAGAGGGAAATTCCACCACTTTCCATTCATTTCTATAGGATTTTGAAAGGCCTGTTTATCAATGGGTGAAGTGAAAGTTCACCCTTTGATAAATACGCCTTTAAAAATCCCATAGAAATTAATGGAGAGCGGCTGGAATTTCCCTCTAGTGGCGGAACTTCACTCTTAACTTCACTCTTTGATAAATATACCACTAAGTGAATGTAGTATATTGTAAATTTGTTCTTCTCTATTGCTCCAAATGAGCACCAAATTAATTGTATATTTAACTTCTGCTATGCGGTCTTATCATTCAGCACCACTCTAAAATGTATGGGCAAATTCACGAAAGCGTGAATCGCCTAACGCTAGCTCTAATTCACCAGCGATTTTTTGCTTACGAAGTAGATAGACTACCACAACCCTAGCCCCAGGTGAAGTTGCACACTGACGAAGGATTTGACCATTTTACTGAACGTTACCACTTATGCTAGACGTTACGCCAGGTTAGACCTTATTAAAGGTTTCCTGGGCTTGTGTAGTGTAATGTAGTGGCTGTAACATATACTTAGACATCGCTAGCGTAAATACGCTTTGCCTGGCGAACTACCGTTCGCCGACTTGAGCATAACTTTGCACTTTACTGAATTAGCGTAGTGCTGGCGAAAATTCGCCTGGCGAAGTGCGGCGAACGTTAGCGAAGGCAACACTAGCACATTTTCGCCGCTTAGTAAATTTGCCCCATAGTTTCATGTATTTTTCGATTTCCTTGGTTGACAAGAATTCCAGAGGTCCAATACTGTCATATAACTGTTGTTATACAAGGTACTATTATTATTTTTGCATCAGCAATTATAGATTAATGTATAGCATGAAAAATAGAGAGGAGCAGTAAACCCCCCCTGATAAACTTGAGTTCAATAAGTAAGGCTTTTGTTGAACATGCTTTGTGCCTGTTGTTTTAATTACTAAGAATCTATGGCTTAATTATCACAAGCACTATTCATTGAACTCATGTGAAAGAAGGGTGTTATACTGTCCCTTTCTTGATGTTATTAAAATGTAAACTGGGGGGGGGGGTCATTGACCATTTTATTTTGCACCCTGTCCTGCACATCTCTTTATTGCATGGAGCATGAATATAACACTCCAGAGTTCAGCAACAATGTATTCTTCTGCTGCTAATTTGTCCTTCAAGCTCACAAGTTATAGAGAATCCCACAAGAAGGTACAGGCAACAATGGGGCCGTGCATCTAATGCCAAACATTTTATCCACTGTGAGGTGCATTTATCAGCTGTACAAAAGTGTTCTTTGATGACTACTAAGGGGTATGCTTTGACACATCTTAATGCGCTTGTATGTGTGTGTGGGGTCTATGTCTTTGTGGTGCAATACTGTGTATTGACTGTATTGATGGTATAATGACACTTTTTAATTTCTTAAGTTCGCACTCTACTACTTGTTCCTTCACTGAAAGAGTTACAATTTCTACTTTGGGTTTGTTTTCTCATATTGTAGCTTGAAATGCAATTGCACAATTACATTTCCGTAAGTGTTTGCTGTAGAAAAGGAAAAAATAAACAGCACAAATATAAGCCAGAAAGCACATTTCTCAATAAATAAGCCTTGAATAATCCTTGAAGCTAACTCCGTTGCACTCAAGAGTTCACAAACATCAATAAGCATTCTTTGTTTAACTTCATAAAGTTAGAGGCTACAATGAAACTGTATAAACAGAGCAGGGAGAAAAAATGCTTTCTTTTGTACTACGGGTGTAAAAGTGTATTACAATGCTAGAGATTCTACAATAATGTCATACTATTATTAATTACACTAGTAAAGCAGTCTACTGTGTTTCAATAAATGGCTGTATTCATCATGTGTTTAGAGAATTCTTTATCTTCCAATTGAAACAAGGTGTTTGCAAAATGACTGAATCTTCTGGCTAGTCATATGTTATATTGCCTAGTATGATACGGGTCAGTAGGACAACATGAAATGGGGTTCATATATCGTTAAAGATATTGTATTGATACCCTGCTATTGTACTTTTTTGTTTGGGTTAGAAACTCTCATAATATTATATCAGTAAGCAGTGGGGGGTTGCCATGCAGAATCCTGTCTATTTTACATAGCACATCACAGATAAACTGATGATAATTGCTGATAAGTAGGTTTAAGTGCCATTTGTGGCTCTGTACACATATGGCATGAAAACATATCTAAGGGCCATGGCTCACTGGGAACTTGAAGTGCTTCTTTCTACTCATTGACTTGATTGGTAAGCAATACAGGTCACCCTGTGCAGGAAACAGGTAGAGTCATCAAAATGCTTCTTTTAATATAGTCCTTATGCAAAATAAGATTGCTGTTGCCAAGAATTGTGTATTTGTTGTAGATGACAATGATGTGTTGTAAATGTCTTTACAGTAATACACATTTAGGGATTCTTATAGGGTGTCTGTCTCCATTAGATGGGCTACCAAGATAATAGAACCTAATATGTTATGACTAATTGTGTAGATCAGAACTAATGTTATACAAAATTAAGAATATAGAATTTTTTGGTCTAAGTAAGCTTACAGATCTCGAAGTCAGCTGGTTTTCCCTCAAATCAGGTAAAAATATATTAATTTGAGAACCCATCCCAATGTCCAATCGCTGCATTTATGGTATTCAGTTTTTCTTCCTTCTGATATTTTAATTTATCAATATGAAAATATGTTATTTTATATATATATATATATATATATATATATGAATCAGGTGAAGAGCTTGCACTCACAGGACTTATTCAAAAAAATGTATTAATTACTATATATATATATATATATATACAGGTATATAATCATTATCTGGAAACCCATTATCCATTATCCCATTGGGATGATTTTCTAGTAAGGTACGAAGTTACAAAATTAAAAAAAAAAAAGATCTATTACCTGCAAAACCCCAGGTCGAAAACATTCTCGATAACAGGTCCCATACCTATTCTATTATCTTGAATTCTTGGAACCTGTATTTTCCTGGATAAAGACTAATTATATCTTAGTAAGGTTCAAGTACAAGGTACTGTTTTATTATTATTATTGAGAAAAAGGAAATACTTTTTAAAGTTTGAATTATTTGATTAAAATAGAATCTATGGAAGATGGCCTTCCTCTAATTCAGAACTTTCTGGATAATGATTTCTGAATAATATATCCCATACCTGTACCAGTTTATATGTATAGCAGATGTGTGAGTGGGTTACACTGCATGAATATAAACTTCATTTCCCAACTGGAGCTTACACTCTGAGGTCCCTATCACATTCGCACACACTAGGCTCAATTTTATCAAGTTACCTGTCTGTATGTTTTTGGAGCATGGAAAGAAACTGGAGTAGTCAGAGGAAACCCACTCAACCACAGGAAGAACATCCAAACTCATGTGCACATACGTATATGTTCTTTGCTGTAACCCTACAAACGTATTTTAAGTAGGGCAAGATATAAGAAAAATACAGACATTTAAATGCAGATTCAAGCTGAATTTCAATAGGATTAAGTAGAAAATTTTAATGATATGCAAATAAGTATTCAATTAGAGACATACACAAACACATGCACAAACATTGAATATACTTACTACCCACAAACGCATTACAGTTACATATGCAGTTAAGCATGGTGGCTAGCAAGTTATAGAATGGGGTTCACACCAGCTACCTTTCTTAGGGCGATGTAATGTGTTTTATTATCACCTTTACAGGTGTTTATATTCTTACATCAGACCACAGGATGACTTTAAAGAAAGGTAGTAATTAACCCAGAGAAAATAGTTTTGTCAGATAATTCATTCTGAATTCATTAACAAGAAGGTAATTTTTAGTTTCCATGTAAAAGTTCCTTAAAGGACCAGTAGCATCAAAAAATGAAATTGTTTTAAAGTAATAAAAATATAATGCACTGGTAAAACTGCTGTGTTTGCTTCAGAAGCACTACTATTGTTTATATAAATAAGCTGCTGTGTAGCAATGCGGGCAGCCATCCAAAGGAGAAAAGGCTCAAGTTACACAGCAGATAGCAGATAAGCTCTGTAGAACATAATGTTATCTGTTATCCATTACTTATCCTGTGCCATATAGCCGTTTTTCAATTTCCGCTATTGCTACTTGCAGCTTCTTTATATGAACTATATTAGTGTTTCTGAAGCAAACAGATCTGTTTTAAAAGCGCAGGGCAGCACTACATTATATTTTCTTTACTTTAAAACACTTAAATGTGTTGGTGTTACTGTTCCTTTAACATGCAACTTCTATCGCCGAGCAGATATTCACAGTACTGCAATTAGCACTCACATCCGTTTCCTTCCAATTTGCTCTAATACACTTTCTGTAACAGTTCCATGTTGTAACCGCTGTGGTGGCTTTGCTCTTGTTTTCTCCCTTGGGCAAAGGATTTCTGACTTACAAACATAGGGGAACATATGCTCTGTCGCTGCACTGCCTCATGTCGGCTGTGGTCACTGCCAGAAATACTTGATGTGCCCTTCTCAGAATGTCTTTATTACTTTCTCACTACAGTGCCACAGCCGAGCAGCAGCCCGAGAGACAGGGACGCTTATTGCTGGATAGATTTGATGCTTCAAAGAAAAGAGATGTAAAAATCTCTTGGAAACATGAAAGTGCAAAGAGCCATTGTCAGGAATTCCCAATTAATATGCAAAGTCTTATAGTGGCTTTCATTAAAAGGGGAAGGAGTACAAAGTGCTTTCTACAGAAATGGGGGTTAATGTAGGATTAAACTGCAGATGCAGAGAGGGTCTAAAGTGGCAACTTGGTGGCATATTTACAATATGACATCACTTTGTGTACCAGCTGTGTGACTGGCACAATTAGAATGCAATCATTTTAACGGAATGCTTTTTGTACATTACACCCCCCCCCACCCTTTCTTAATCCTCATTTTGCAATTATAAAAGAAACATTATGCATTCGTAGGAAAATATTTGCCGGTAATATATTATTGGGGTTTACAATAAAAATCACTCTGTGGCTTAAACAGAGGTTCCTGGTTGAAGTGTCAGCAAACATGCCAAAAGCAGTGCCCTCTAAAAGAACAGACCCCTATGAGGGCTGAAGTGGCAGGGATTTCTCTGCTAAGAGGGGAAATGTAAAATGCACCCACTTTATATTCCAGTCAAAGCAGATAAAGGTATAGGATCTGTTATACAGAAACCTGTTCTTCCAAAAGATCTGAATTACGGGAAGGCCGTTTGCCATAGACTCCATTTTTGTCAAATGATTTCAAAAATGGTTTCATTTTTCTCTGTAATAATAAAATAGTCCCTCATACTTGATCCCAACTGGATGCTTCTTGGAGGCAAAACAATCTTATTGGGTTTATTTAATGTTTAAATTATTTTTTTTATAAGAAATGTATAGAGATCCAAATTATGGAAAGATCCCTTATCTGGAAAACTCCCCTTCGAGAGACTTCTGGATAATAGGTCCCATGCATGTATAGAGGTGTTCAAGGGATTCATACCTTCTTAAAAGTAGCAAAACATCTACAACCCCCTCCTTCTATTTTAAAGTGCAGATGGGCCTGATTTCATACAGTATAGGCACGCACCTGATTATATCTACGCCGCCGAGGAAACACATCCACTGAGAATTTATCTGTTTTTCAATCTTTATCATGGCAATCGATCTATCCTCCTGTATCTATAATAATGTTATCTATAATCTGCCGCTCTATTGAGTGTATTTATCTAAAGGGAAGATTTATGATAAGTGAGCTAAACATCACTTCATATTATGCCATTGTAGGAGAATGCTTCAACAAGCCGTTCTAATTTATCACCGATCAATTTATTAGTCCCATAAAACAACACGCTGTAAAGTGCTATTTATCTTATGCATGCATGCGTATGTCTGCGCATAAATGCACATGCTTTATATATATATATATATATATACATACATATACATGTATAGGTCTAGCGATGCACCCTCGCACATGTCTATAATGTGTGCATGTTTATAGTAGCAGAGAGAAAAATGAATAAAACACCTCACAGGTCTAGAGAATACTCAAGCCTGCCAGGGTGTTATAAATTAGAGCATGTCAGTATTACAATGTATATTAATAGTCACACCTCTTTTTAATGAGTTTGGCATTGGCAGCTGAGAGGAAATACAAGTCATCATGCCTCTGCTCATGCACACCCCGACAAAGGAATCCGTAATAAATCTTCCTAGAACAGCACTCACCATAAATATGTATCACATAAGGCATCTGTTTTACATTCTGCATATAAATCAGCATAGCGCTGAATAGCAATGAATCAGCCTCTCAATGCCTGATTTGATAACAAATCGACTTGGATCTTAGCAGAGAGAATTTACAGCCCTCAGCCTTAAGACAGATAGTCAATACTTAAGATGACTGCCAACTTAACTTTTTCTCAGCTTGTAAGTTTTATCCAAACAGCAGGTTAACCCTTAACACACCAGCGAGAGCATTCAGGACTTGGAATTGGAATCCTTTGCCTCCCACCCTCTCCCCAGCTTATTAATGTCAGCATGACTGGCCAAGGAAGACGGGGTATTGTTAGATCCGGTCATCTTAACAACAGAGGTGGGTCCCTTCAGCGGCCGTCACAATGGTAAAGCAGTGTTGCACAGCCAAGGTCATGTAGCCACCCCACATTTAGATAATAATTTTGCCTGGCATTATGCTGCTGCTTAGAAATCATGATCCGTTAAGAAAAAAATGGCCATTCATACAGAGGGTTGCTTTGTCTGTTTTATTATCTTGACTCAAAGCCAAATTTGACATCAGAATCGTCACATTGTATACATTTTAAACCCATCTTCCGTAGTCATTGTATGATCATTTGTGGAATATTAAAATAAAAAGTTTTGTTCTTCATGTTCCATGATTTCACTCTTATTCAGTCTCTTTCTCATGGATTTTTTTCTCCCCCCCCCCTTCTGTATAAATGTGTGCCTTTTGGGAGAAGTCAGCCATCTGCTGACCTGTGAAATGTTTTTTCATTGGATGCCTGGACTTGGTCCAAGATGTCTATCATTAACCATTTCTCTGCTGGTCAGGAGAGCATGCTGTAGAATGGTTTAAGGTTACTAAAAACCAAAATGCCTTTAGTGTAACTGAGCAATGAAACAAGGTTGAGAATGAATCTGTTTGAGTATCAGTCATTTGTATCAGTCATTTGTCTGATAACCCTAATAGTTATCCCACGCGTGCATGGTGGCATTCTGTCTATGGCAATGCCTTCTGGCACATTCATATGATGTGGACACTTCTCTTCAATCTCTTGCAGTGTTACATTGGTACATTGGTGTTGCATTAGTACAAAGCTTGTACTATAAAGGTCTCAGCAAGGAGTTTGTCGTCTGACCTGTCTCTTTACAGTTCAATGATAATAACTTCCTGCTGCAGCTTTTATACTACCCCCCCCCTCTATCCTTTCAAGGGAAACTATAACTTCTGTGCCAGGAATCCAGAAAATACCTCTCTCACTTGGATGTGGTTCACAAGTTGTAACTTTTGCTGCTGAAGTCACCTTGTGTCTCTTTCTCCCTTTTAGACGGCAAAATCTAGTGAGCCTCTTTATCCTATGTATCAATCAGTATTTGCATCTGTATATCTGATGTATACACCCTCCTAATGTGCAGTGTTACAGAATAGATTGTAATAATATATATATATATATATATATATATATATAAATAGTGGTTTAGTAATGGTATGAAGTATACTTTCATAAGGCATTTGTTCACATTGCTGCCAACTTTATAGTGTGTAAACACTTAAAGATCTGCTCACCAGCTACACTTCCTCTTTCTATTAAGTCTTGTACACAAATAAAAGCCATGAATAGGAATGGGGGGGGGGGGGGGGGGGGGGGGGGCTCTCCATTAACAGACAAGAGAGTAAGCAACTTCTGCTGCTTTAGATGCGGTTTAAAGTTTATTGCAGTATAATTGTTAAAGGCATTCATTTTGTTGAGTCTAATTAAATTGGTCTGTTATTGTCCTAGAGAATTTCTGCAATTTCACCCATCCTCTTTAGTACATGGCGCCTGCCCTTAAAATAGTCCTAAAATCGTAATAACATTTCCATGCTGTTATGCTGCTTCTAATTGTTTGCTTGCCAAAAGGCACAGTTCCATCAAGAAGCATCCTTCACAAAACACAGGAATCGGAGCAGACAAAATGTAATACGACACTTCAGGACATTATGAAAATTAATAGAAAATCATTAATTGATTGAGCCAACTTCCCTCCTTATTCGCCATCTTACCGGATATCCTGTCTAGCTGCACGAACAAAAAGTGGAAATGATTCAGTCAACAGAGGATTTGCAAACTATAAGTTGTTGGTGAATGTGACCTGTGTTACAGAAGTGGCTTATTGAGATAGATGAGTATGGACCCAAGGGACAGCTGTCTGCACTGTTCTTTTACTTGATTTCTGCTAAATTAATGTATGGGTGAATAGTCTTAAACTGGGAATGTAGTCAGCAGGATTAAATGAAATTTGTTTATCCATTTAAAGGATATGGTTGATAACCTGAGTTTTGCCTCAGTAGTTAATGCAAGAAATTATTAATTATTTATGTGATTACATGAATCCACAATATCTTTTGCATGTCCATACAAATAAAAAAAAATGTTTTGTGTAGAAAGTCCACAATCAATATACAAAAAGGGTGCTACTTTTTGTTGCCAAGCTGCCAAGCTAAAGGGGTTAGTAAAAAAAAGAAAGTCAAGACTATTGTGGAAGCAGTAACAGCCATGGGGTCCCCTGAACTCCCAAAGGAAGTTTGCTTCTCAAACCTTGGGCAGAATCTTGTATTCAATGGCAAGTATTTGGAGCTTCCTATATTACACTGACATAGTGTCCACTTAGAGAAGGATGACAATGCCCATGGTAATATAAACTTTTAATCTAGGAAATACCGTAGATGAGATTTTTTAGGAAAAAGACACATAGAATAAAATAGTTTCATAGAGAATAATGGAGTGTGGAAAATTGTGGCTATGGGTATAGAATCATTGGGGGGGTGGGTATTTGAAAAGCAAGGATGTAGTATACATTATATAGTTTGTATATTGTTTGGTGTCTACCATTATACAATATTATAATGTATGGCATTGTCAGCATTAAAACCTTTTGGGTCCAAAGTTGCTTTCAGATCAGTGGCTGCTAAACACAGCAAATCTTTTTTGCTCAAACCTGTAAGTAATCTTTTCCAGGTACCAAGTCCCTGGGAAATTATGTTTCTAATGCAAATGTGGAGAGGACAAATGAAAAAATGAACCACACTTATGTAGGCAGTTAACTAACATGTCGGAGGTATAAAGTTCTTCTAAACTGGGATTGGCTGGTGAAAGTACTCGTGGAGTCTGACATTATTGTAATGGACTTGGTAACTAGTCTGTTACAAAAACTATTAATGGTTTTGCGTATTTTATATACTACACAAATAAAATGCTTGTTTAACTTGTATTATTCTATATTCCAACTTCTCACTCCCTACCTATCTGGCACATATGAACCCCTGGATAACAGGTGCTACAATCTATTTATGGAACTTTCACCACTCACAGTGACTTGGAAGTGTTTGTTTCCATTTATCTTAATGTGCAGATAAGTGGCACAAATGATCCTAGAAACATGTTGGATAAAAATGCTAAATTATGGGAAAATCAAGGGATATAAATGTCTGATTATGCAAATGCTACCAATCAGAAAAAATGACCAAAATTGTGCTCAAGCAGAGATATGCATTCTACATATATAGATTAAAGGATATACCAATGAGTACGTAATAATGGCAACATTTCTTTACCATTATTATGATACTGTGCAGCACAGGCTTGATCTGTATTATACAATTTATAAACCAAGCAAAAGGATTTAGAGGCACGGAGTATCCAAAATAAATCCTATACAGGTATGGGACTTATTATTCAGAATGTTTTGGACCTGGGACTTTCCTGATAAGGGGTATTTCCACAATTTGAATCTCTATACTTTGTCTACTTAAAAACAATTTAAAAATGTCATAAACCCGATAGGATTGGTTGGTTCCACTGATAATTCGTTATATCTTAGTTTTGCTCAAGTACAAGGTACGGTTTTATTATTACAGAGAAAAAGTTAATACAATTTTGAATTATTTGATAAAAATGGAGTCTACGGAAGATAGTAATCCTGTAATTTTGGAGCTGTCTGCATAATGGGTTTCCAAATAAAGGATCCCATACCTGTATAATTTTAGTTTGGTCTCAACATCAGACAATTGGTACTTTTATGAGTTTTCATAAGAAAATCCTATTTTTTGTATTATTCTAATTAATTTAAATCTAGAAGTCAATAGTAAGTTTTTCAAGTCAAAATGGAAGGTCTATTTTTAGCTAAGTATTTCCCATTTAAACTGTTAGATAATTTGGATATTTAATAGCATAAATTTGGTATGGATTCAGGCTTAGAAGAAGCTTGTCTTATACCAGATATTAAATTCAAGAGAGGATGCTTTTTCTTTAGTACTTAAACTCCTTTGTTGAATCTCCATCTGCCATTGCATTATCATTTTGAAGAAATGTAATGAGAATGTATTCATTATTTTATTACATTTTTTTTCTAAAAGCCTTACCGAGATAACTGTGTCCTAAAGGGCCACCCAAAAAGCTGAGACCTTTCATAAAGCCTATAAATTTCCAACCCAGTAATCACTTACTTTTTTCTTTTGTTGCCAGAATGAAATGAAAGAAACAGATTTAACTTGAGTCAAGGGAATGTTTCTCTCACTCCACAGGAACTTGGCCGCTATCGTGGAACTGTATGGCTTCATATGTGTGGCCCTTTTCAAATTTTGGACTCCAAACATTTTTGATGATCTGCCCAAGGACTACTTATGAGATTGTGTAGGTGAAAGGACAATGGACTCTGTAACAAGACCACACAATTTGCAAATATTGCACTTGAAGATTTAGCCAAATGTCCTTCCACTCCCTATCTCTGAAGGCGGAAAAGAAAGGTGGAAAAACAGAGAGAAAAATACCTTCCTGGAAAAAAAAATTATACATCTAGGAAACAATGAAGAAATGAGCAAACCCAAAAGGGATCTCTCTCTTCAAACATACAAATGATCTTATGTTAACAGTTGGGATTAAACATCTGTCTCATTGTTATGTGATCATAACAGATGCTACGTGCTAACATTTCCTGCTAGCACTGTTTGTTATTATTGTTTATGCAGCACATTGTGTTGTATTCAGCTTAAGGGATACATTTTTTTATTATCCTTCTGTGCAGATGAACTGATTCTGTGATGTGCTAAGTGCAGTAGCTAAGTCTCTCTTGGATTTTGGGAACACAATATCTCTCGGTTTCCCATTTGATGGTTGGCTGTGGCAATGATATTATGCTTGTTTTAAGCAGAGTAGCATACTTTGTAAAATGATTCCTCTTGTTCCTTCCACTTCTCTTATTTTTTTCAAAGGATTTCAGTATTTTCCATGCGTTACACTGCCTCTTAATTGGGACATGATTTCTGAATTCAGTGACTTTTCAGAACACAACCGGGGATTTGAATTACAAATTTTTTTGGGTTTGTTTTTTTTTATCTCTAGTATCATTTTGTAATTTTGACATGTTAAAGAATAAAATGTCCCACAGTATTCCCAGGAGAATTTGTTCTGCTACAGCATGGCTGCAGCATGGGATTTTGTAGCCTGCCACACAGAGAATTGACCTTTAATCGAGCTAGGGGTGCAAAAAATGGGTTATTGACATGTACACAAATAAAAAGGGAGGATTACAATAGGGCAAAGTGGTGATAATAATCAGTGCTGCTCAATCAGTAGTTCTATAGATATTCCTAAAGTGAAAACTCCAGTCTAACAACAAATGAAGGATCATACAGTCATTCTTTGGTCAGTCCTGCTTCTGAATACTTAAGTAGAATGACTTACAAACTGCGGGGAATTGAGGTCTAGGAAGTTTATGGGTACCCACTACTCATTATGGTTACCCTATCGCCAGGCTGGGTGTGATGTTAGATCCTTTAATTAATAAACTTTATAGCCCCATGCATTATAAACAGTTTCTGGTGTACTTTGCAGTAGAATAAAGTGTCAGTATGCAGTTTGGATTACCCTTACTAAGAGGATGAGTCTGTGAATAATTTAGGACCAAGAGAAATATTCTCAAAGGTAGAAGACCCTAGTTGTCTAGGTCTCAAGTGGAGGTGCTTTAGTAACAAAACATAGTTGGCAGGATTATCTCAATATATAGGCCTGGCAATAAATCCCCTTGAGTTCCATTAGTGAACCAAGTCTAGTCACTACCTGTGAGTTTTTGATTAATGTTCAGTTGATGCGATGATTTGCTATTGTTAAATGTCTCTGACCGTAACCCAAATGCTAACTCTAGTTAAGGGACTTGGAGTTGTCTGTATCCCAAAATGTCTACTGATGCCTCTCCTCATTGTGAATAAACACAGAAGGCAAGAATTCAATGGTTGTCTGCCCCTTAATGTGTTGAAAATAGATAATTGTTCAGTGTAATCTGATTATAGACCAGTAACCTACTGTTACTGGGTTAATAATAATGGGTTATCTGTGACTGCTTTATAACCTGTGGTTACACTTTAATGTGAAATAATTAGGAACTAATGCCAGATGCTAATCTATAGTAAAAATTCTGAAATTTGTGTTCATTTTTAAAGAGCAATGTTTTTTTATCTAGTTTCAGAGAGCCCTCAGAGGGGGATTTATTGAAATAATATGAGAGAAAAGAAACTGTGTTATTTTATTATAATCTCATATTTACTGGAACTGAATATAGGCGTGCAGAGGAAATCATTTTCTCTTACAGCCAACTGGGACAGTGCCCTAGAGCTAGTTAGCATCTGCAGTAAGCCTCGCACCAGACAATCAAAAGCAAATAAGAAACATTTTGGCAAAATCTAAGTTTTTCCTTAGTACTGAATTACCTGTACAGGATGAAAGATAAATCTGAAAGTGCATTGCATCTAATATTGCTTTAAGCATCTGACCACACAATTGTCTGAGCATTACATTCATTAAACTATTTTTAAACAAGGACATATATGCATTATGTTCCATTAGAACATAAAAAAATTGGACAAATGTTTTAATTAAAAACCATTCACAACAATACTGCATTAGAATGCAAGAAGGCATAATACAATTTGTGTGAGTTTGCTTCAGTATAAGTTTCAGGTATCTATAAGTTCAGTTACACACAATAAATGTGTTAGACATGTTCACTTCTTCAAAACAGCCCATGCAGAGTAGTAGGAAGATTTGTCCTGGTTAATAAGTAAAATATTGCTGCCTCATCATTCATCGGGAGAGTAATTAAAAAAAACCTTGGTTTTACATTAAATTGAAAAAGATTTATGTTCACAACCAATACACAATTCAGATTAGGATAAAGAAATACAAGATCACAGAAGCAAATGGAAGTTATGAATATCAGCAGGATACTTAGCTCACTGGTGTTGTAACTATATGCCCATCTGTCAATATAAGGTTAAAATAAACTCAGTTCATATTATTGCAGTGTACCATATTTGACTGCAAAAAGAAGCACAGATTTTTCTTGGAGGCTTATTACAGAATAGCCTTTGGCAGGATTGTCATGCTGACACCCCATACAGGCACTCTAATTGCTGCTTAACAATTCTTGCTCTCTTTAGACTTGGCCAGATGTGCAGTTTACTGAGCAAAGTAAAATTGTGAATAGTTTTATCATCTGCAGTAGCCTGGGCTAAATTTTTACCATTGAACCTTTTCTACGCAGACAACATTATATGTAACATTTAGCTGGACTCCCACAATCAAAGCACATGGCACTGGAGATACCTGTATAGAATGGCAATATATCTAGTGTTTTAGAGCCATTATTAACTGACCTTAATCAACATTACATGCAAACACTAGTGGGGTCAGGCAGTAACAATTCATTTCTTTCCTGTGTAGCTGTTATAAATGCTTATAATTTGGTTAAGGCTAATAGGCATGGGGGAAATTAACTAAAGTGCTAATTTTTGCCTTGGAAGGCTTCGCCACACTTCGCAGCACTTTGTCAGACTTTAATTTGCAGTGCATAGGCTAATTAATCAAAATGTGAAGTTATGTCTCGGCAGCCAAACACTGGTGAGGTTTTGCTAAACGTAAATTTATCAGCACAAGCATTTCATAGCGAACTTTGTCTAACGTTAATTTCTTCCTAGTGAAACTTCATTAGTGCACTTAAGCTTAGGCCATTTTGAAAGGCATATAGTTATATATGTATTATTTATTTTATAAATGGATGCTGTCTGGAGATGTGTAGGATACTATTTGTTAATGAGCGCTACAAAATAAGTTGGCACTATAGAAATACATGTTAATAATAATAATAATAATAATAATAATAATGCTAATTCATGGAACATATGAAAGTAAATACCATAACCCAAAAAGATTATCTCTTAATTCATGGCCTAGTATGTTAATTCCCTATGATATGAATGCATGTTCCTATACAATAACTGCAGAACATCTATGCAATATTATATATATATATATATATATATATATATATATATATATATATATATATAATATTGCATAGATGTTCTGCAGTTCATATACTCAGGATTCGAGTCATGTCATTCGCCGGCTAAATGAATTTCCGATTATTCCTCCTCATTGTCTCCTAGTGACACTGGATGTAAAGAGTCTCTATACTGTTATCCCACACGAACAAGGGATACAGGCCTGCCTTAAAGATTTGTCAGTATCACCACCTAAGGGTGTTCCAATAGACTTTTTAATCCACCTACTTGAACTCACCTTATCAAGGAATTTTTTTAGATTTGAGAAACTCTTCTATCTACAAGTGTCTGGCACAGCCATGGGAAGTGCACTAGCTCCATCTTATGCTAACATCTTTATGCACGAATATGAGTCCACACATATCCTTCCACGTCTTGGCCATAAAATAATGATATACTTACGCTACATCGATGACTTGTTCTTGGTTTGGACGGATTCTGAACAATCCCTTCTGCTATTCTACCAACAACTCAATCAGTTGGATAGCCCGATTAAACTTACCATGCACCACAGTGCATCTGATGTTGATTTTCTTGATCTTAATATCTTCATTGAGAATAGGACACTGGGGACCCGACTTTTCAGAAAGCCCACAGATCGTAATTCTATCCTGTATGCATCAAGCTACCATCCCCCAGCCACCATTTGGGGAATACCCTATTCACAATTCTTGAGGGTCATACGTAATAACACAATTAGAGCAACAGCGGAAGTGCAACTTCGGGAGATGCTTGAGAGATTCTTACAAAAGGGGCTATCCACAGGAATTGCTATACACACAGCTACATAGAGCGCTGCAATTCACACAACAGGTTCTATTGGAGCCAGTACGGACCAAGGAGAAGGATAATAGTCCCTTGATTTTTACCTCCACTTACTCATCAGCATCCCCACAACTCTCTGCCAGTATCGACAAACATTGGCCCATGTTGAGCATGGATGAGTCGCTTTGCCTACATACAGCAAGTAAACCAATTATGGGCTTCAAAAGAGGAAAAAACCTGAGGAACCTTCTTGTTAGGACTGATTTCTCAGAACAGTCGAATCCACCAACAGATTGGCTTTCGAAACAGAAAAAAATTGGGATGCTACAAATGCCCAGACTGTGTGACATTTAGATGTCTTCTTACAGGCCCTGATTTCCCCCACCCACATACGGGGAAAAGGATAAAAATATTCCATAGATTAAGTTGTACATCGACTTATGTCATATACATCATTAGATGTGTGGCATGCTATATGTGGGCAAAACATGTACCACACTTAGAGAACGGATAAGCAACCACCGCTCTGCAATCAGTAAGGCACTCAAGGAACAGAAGGCCATACAACCTGTGGCAAAACATTTTCTAACTCATGGACATACCCTACCTACCTTCCGATGTATGGCCATCGACAACCAACCTCCTTTGGCCAGAGGTGGGGATAGAGATCAGGCCCTACTAAGGAGGGAATCACGATGGATATACAGACTAGATACAGTGTCTCCCCGTGGACTTAATGAAACTCTGCCCTTTGGCTGTTTTGTGTAAAATAACCATTAACCAGCTTGATGTTTCTGTATAATATGGTGTCAAATCTTGCTGTGTCCACATATTGTTTCTGTAATCTATATCTCTCTTATGATGGTAACTTACGCTAGCGCTTTGTTTTTAATGCTGACCAGTGACTCACCATACCCCCCATATCAACAGGAATAATACCCTGTTGTTGAGCCTAATTGTACTTGATACCTATAGCAACCTACATGTCTGTATACCCAGTATATGTGGCAAGTGGAGTTCGGTGCGGTGATATGAATAATAGCTCACTGTATGGTTGCTTTAAGCTGGCACACCTTGCCCTAGGTAAGAATGACCCTATACGGTGAACAGTGTGGGTTTGGTTGATTCCATCCCCACACTCCAGCTATGGGTTGGGAGTTCTCCTTGGCATAACACGGTTAAGCACTGTATTGCTATGGACTACCTTACTGGGCAATTAGAAGGCGTGACCTGTGGGCGTTCTAATTTCACCTGATAGTACCGTTTCTCCCTAACCTGGCGGCCACGCCTACTCCTATTGGACCTATGACGGGCGCTTAGACACACCCCCTAGATGTCTAACTGTAATGCGGTGGTATGACATGGCTGCTGTTTGCTGTATCTGTCTAAGGCTGGGGTGAGTTAATGAGTAGGTCTCTTCACGGGTTATCTTGGGGTGCACACATATGATCACATAACTTTCTGTTCACTGGGGAAGATCGGCATAC
>CM044435.1:107598315-107613407 GCA_024363595.1 Xenopus borealis
GAGTATATATATATATATATATATATATATATATATTCCATTCCTTAGCAGTCGCACTCTAATCTGGACTTTCTGGATTACATTTGGGTGCAAGATCAAAAAGCATTACATATGTAAACGTTGAAAAGACCAGCACACTATTTTATGAAGAAATCAAATTGTGTTTATTGAAATAAACACAAAACACTTTTGCCTTCCTTCACTATCCCCACTGTCATTTCCTGGATTGGTACATACAGTAGGGCTGGTTTAAGGGGTAAAATTGCTTCATTGCATTAAAAAGTACAATAGCTATAAAGGAAGCTTGGTTCATGTCTTGGTCAGTGAAGAATTATGAGTATGCCTTGTATAAGAGCTACTTCCTCTATTTCTCAGACAATTTTATTATTAACATCATTATTAACATGTATTTCTATAGCGCCAACTTATTTCGTAGCTCTGTAAAGTGAATTTGATTATACAACTAAATCACATGAATTACATACAGTACATAGAACATAAGGAGTTACATACATCACAATAAATACCGGTACAGAAGGTGAGGAAGGCTCTGTGCTGAAAGAGTTTATAATCTAAAGGGAATGATACACAAGGTGTGGGAGAGGGCAGGATCAGAGTTAGGTGGATGAGATGTAGTACTGTAAATGGTATTGAATTGGGTAGTTAACAGTGAGGGTAGGCTTCTCTAAAAAGTAGTTTTTAAGAGATTTCTTGTAAGCTGAAATGTTGGGAGAAAGTCGGACAGACCTTGGGAGAGAATTCCAGAGGAGGGGTGCAGCCCTTGCAAAGTCTTGAATGCAAGCATGTGAGGAGGTAATGAAATAAGAGTTGAGTAGCAGGTCAGTAGAGGAGCGTAGTAAGCGGCTGGGTGAGTATATGGAGATTAGTTCAGAGATGTAGGGAGGGGCAGAGTTATGAAGTGCGTTGAATGTCAGGGTCATTAATTTGAATTTAATTTTGAAGGGCAGTGGAAGCCAGTGCAGGGATTGGCAGAATGGCATGGCAGAGGAAGAGCTGCCTAGCAGCAGTGTTCATTATGGACTGGAGAAGTGACAGTCTCTGGAGGGAAAGGCCAATTAAAAGAGAGTTACAATAGTCTAGACGTGATATGACAAGAGAGTCAATTTTGTTTTTGAAGTGCTCACCAATGTCTTGAGAAGAGATGAATGTGCATGGAGGGGGTGGAGAAGGGGAAAGAAGAGTGTTAAAGGTGGAGAATAGTTGTGCCAGTTTTTTTGAATGGGAGTTAATGAGTGAAGTAAAGTATGTTTGTTTGGCTTTGGAAAGGCTGGTGTTATAGGAGCGCAGGGCAGATTTGTAGCTCCAAAAGTCTGATTCTGCACAGGATTTGCACCAGTGACATTCAAATGCACGTGAGTGTCTTTGGAGCGCTTTAGTATGAACAGTGTGCCAAGGTTGAAGTGGTTTGGGTCTAACACATTTAGTTTTTAAAGCAGCAAGCTCATTAAGGGCAGTGGTGAGTGTGCTATAGTAGACAGAGGTAGCCGCATTAGGACAAGAGATAGCTGAGAAATTAGAGTGAAGAGAGTCAAAGGAAGAAGAGAGATGCAACACATCTGGATCTTGCAAGTCACGGTAGGTTCGTGTTTGGGGATTAGCAGGGGGTGAGGAGTTGAAATGTGAGTCTGGTAAATACTGTATGATATCCAGGGTGTTACCATTGGTGTGAGAGGGGGAGTCTGAGCACAAGGATAAGCCTAGAGAGGATGTTAACGAAAGAAGTTTAGAGACGGAAGGGCTGTTAATGTTGTTAACAGGTATATTAAAGTCCCCTAATATGATGGATGGGGTGTTAGATGAAAGAAAGTAAGGAAGCCAGGCAGCAAAGTTGTCCAGAAATTGAGTAGTTGGTCCAGGGGGCCGATATATGACAGCAATGCAGAGTGACACAGGAAAAAAGAGCCTAATGCAGTGAACCTCAAATGAGGAGAATGATAAGGAAGGAACAGGTGGAAGAACATTGAAAGTACAGCGCGGAGAGAGAAGCAAACCTACCCCACTACCAGGTCTGTGTCCAGACCTGGGAGTATGAGTAAGGTGTAGGCCCCATAGGACAGGGCAGCAGGTGAGGCAGTGTCAGTGGGAGAAAGCCAGGTTTCTGTAAGTGCAAGTAGGTTGAAGGAATTGCCAATGACATGGTTGTGGATATCGGTGAGTTTGTTGCAAACTGATCTGGGATTCCAGAGAGCACAGGAGAGATTAACTGGGTTTTTGGGTATAGGAATAAGAGTTCTGTACTGTTGGAATTTACCCCGAAGAGAAGGAGTCTGTGGCCGTGATATAACTGGGATGGGGTAAGGGCCAGGGTTTGGGGAAATGTCCCCAGCTGCTAGCAGTAGAAAGGAGAGATAGACTAAGTGAGAGCAGGATTTGTAAGTTCTTAGTTTGTATGAAAAGAAGGAGTTTCCTGGAATAGTTAAACAGAGTACTTTGTATACTTTATGTTTGGAGATGGAAGGAGAGGAAATTAAAGAGGCTGAGATTAGTATAGAGTGGGGACTTAATGGAGGAGGTAGTAAGAATGTTTTTATGAAGCATGAGAGTGAAAGGAGGAGAAATACAGGATAAAGAATTTTTGAGTAAAAAGTAACAAACTGGTAGGTAAAAATAAATATTTTTTCTTCTTATCCCAGCCAGTTCAAAGTTGAAGGTTCGATATCCATTGCACTGTATATGACACAGAAGATATCCCATAAAATAATAGAAAAATTAATCAGATGTTCTATGACTAGTGATGGCGCGAACCGCGGAAAAAAAGTTTGCGAATATGTTCGCGAACTTGCACAAAAACGCGAACGGTTCGCGAACGGTTCGCGAACCCCATAGACTTCAATAGGAAGGCGAACTTTTAAAGCTAAAAAAGACATTTCTGGCCAGAAAAATGATTTTAAAGTTGTTTAAAGGGTGCAACGACCTGGACAGTGGCATGCCAGAGGGGGATCAAGGGAAAAGAAAAATCCATTATTTTCTTATCTCAAAAGTGTTACAAAGTATCTTACCTGCACCTGTTAGCTGTTCTGGACTCACTGCCAAAAGCCAATTAAGTTCAAATCTTTGCTTCTTTTTCTGGCTGTTCAGTGCAGAGAAAAGAGGGACTTTCCAGTACAAATGAGGGGACAGAGGGTTGAGCTCTCAAAAGAGGGACTGTCCCTCCAAAAAAGGGACAGTTGGGAGGTATGCACATTTTTTTTTTTTGGTGCAGGGGGTGTGGGGGTGGTCCAGGAGGGAGATCTTCCTGATTGGCTGCCATGTATCTGCTGGTCTGGGGTGAGAGGGCAAAAAAAAATGCGGCAAATAAGGCGAACCCAAAATGGCGAACGTCGCGCGACGTTCGCGAACTTTTGGCGAGCGCGAACAAGTTCGCCGGCGAACAGTTCGCGCCATCCCTATCTATGACATAATTCCTTAATTTAAAGTCTGTGTACTACTAGATTTTTTGTTATCAAGCCTCCTTTCTGGTAGAAATTCCTAACTTTGTGTACCTTAGACAGTAAATAAAATGTTGTTGCCCTCTACTTTTCACAAATGTATTTCTAGTTTGTATATGGCTGGCCCTATAATTTCTTATAACCTTAAGTATAGTTGCTAATCTTCCAAAATAATATATACAATTACAGGCAGATATATATATATATATATATAAAAATGATCACATGACTTTAAGGGGGGTAGTCACTAAAACATTTACAATATGACATTTTTTTAATTAAAAGAAAGTTGACCTAGCTCCCATTCACAAACTTAACTCATTTATCAAACAATCAGCTAGAAAATGTTGGTGCAAAAAACATCTTGACAAACTTGTGCTTCAATTTGAATAATTTTTTCAAATTGATGTGTAGAAAACTTGACTTCATCGCATTTTCCCAGTGACAAGTCATCTTCAGGGACATCTGCCATTGACTTCTACATGACCTTGACAGTATTTTTGGATTCTGATTTTTAGTAGCTTTGGGTTATAATTAATCTCTAAAAATTCTTATTTTTTCTCCCTCTAAAAATAACCAGACTATAAAAATTTGAGGTTTAATGGATAGGTCCCTCGGGGCTATGATTTGGTTCAGTTGAACATATCCAATTTGGCCAAATTCTAATCCATACACCAATCACTTTAGAAGCCAACCAGTTAGTTAATACCTGGTCATTTAGATAAAAAATAAGGTCTGGATGAATTAAGAGAAGATAATTTGGACTTCAGCTTCTTATGAAGTAATAGAAGCCATTCTCATCAAGGGAAGAAATCATTATGTGCAGATGGTAATTTACTTTATACGACCTCCAATTGATTATTTTGTGCCTGCTACACAAATATCACAAGAGTTATTGATCGTAAAACCAGCAAAATAGATCTCTAATAGCTTTTACCTAGGAGAAATAATTATGTTAGTGTTGTGGTCAAGCACAAATAAACTACGGTGTAGGTATTAATGTGTTGCATTATTACCCATCTATCCAAAACATATGCTGAAGACATTTCACAACCACAGTGGATGCCTGAGATCTAAGAGGACATAGCAGCTAACCAACAATTAAAGTCTTTTACAGGAGAAAATTAATTACTGCTAGTAAAGACTAAAATGAAATGGGGTGCAGTAATTATTCCTGACCTGTAATGGTAAATATAAATAGCTTGGATATGCAAGTAATATAAAACTGGGTCTCTTAATAGTGTAAAAGTATGACTGCAGTGTCACACTTTATAGGGTCACAAGTCAAAGACAAGAAAGCACTCTACTAAAAATAGTAATTTAATAAAGTTAAGTAATTAATAGGTCATTCTACTTAAAGAATGTATATCCAGACTAGTATATACATTGTTTTCTCAATTGTGTTGTATAAACTTTTAGCCAAAATGTTTCAGCAGCCTGTAAATCATAGCAACCAATTACCAGTTAGTTTGCAGGGGTCATGGCGCAACTGTAATAACACCAGCTAGTAGTGATGGACGAATCTCCCCCGTTTCGCTTCGCCGAAAAATTAGCGAAACAAAACGAGTCGCGTTTTTGACGCGCGTCGCTTCATTTTCGTCGAATTTTTTTTGGCGAATCGCGGGAATCGCGGGAATTCGCCACGAATTCGCCTCTGGCGAATAAATTCGCCCATCACTACCAGCTAGGAATAATGTAACTAGGAATATTACTAGAAACATCATTGTTCCTGTTTATACATAACCTGTTAGTTATAATCTCAAATCTATCAAATCTTATATTGCTGGAATTATAATTAGGAAACATTAATTTTGAAAGCGATCTCCTGTAGTCTTTATGGGTTATTTTTATATTTTAACGACCAAGATAATTTTTCAAAGAATTTTGTATATACATGTCCTCATCAACATTCTCAGCCTTTAGTCTTGATAGAAATCCAAAGGGGTAATTCCTATCAGTGGGAAAATAACTTGGGAGGAACATTTGATGCTAAAGCCTACTGTTGCCAAGAACTGGTTGTAATTAAAAATACGGATATTATGAACTCCTGGGATCCACAATGAGAATTATGATATTCTAGGAAACCCAAGAAGGAAAGTATTATGGGGACTTGCAGTGTAATAGATTTTGAAAGTACAGCTTGTGTAGCCCTAATAATAACTGGGAAGTCAATTAATTGCTGAAGTTATTATAATCAGTTTGAACTTACTGTACTTTCTAATACCATTATTGGTCAGATAGTTCTTATTTATAACCCTTGCTAATAAAAACATTGTGTTGCTGCTCCTATGTGGCATGAACAGTGTGCACATCTGGCAAACAAAGCACAATCTTTTAACTTCTAATGTAATCTTAAAATTATCAGCACTAACAACTAAGGGGCAAATTCACTAAGATGCGAAAATTCACTAGCGTTGGCTTCGCTAACGTTCGCCGCACTTTGCCAGGTGAATTTTCGCGAGCACTACAGATATTCTCTAAGATGCGAATTTGCGCTCAGGGCAGCCAACGTTAGTGAAGTAGCGCTACCTTTAGTTCGCCAGGCAAAGCGCATTTACAGTAGCAAAGCCTAATTTGCATACAGCGTGAACTTGAGCGTAAAATAGAAGTATATGTTACAGCCACTACATTCCACTACACAAGCCCAGGAAACCTTTAATAAATAAAATAAAGTTGTTCTATTGCCCTACATGTGCCCCCTGTATAGGTGAGTTGCCATATGTTAGGAAATGTAGGGGGGAAGGAGGTTAACCCCCCCCCCCAAAAAAAAATATTTTTCAGACTATCGACCTACAATGGTAAAACACGCAAGCGTTTTTTTAGGGACTTAGAAAAATTTTCCAATTTTTTTTTCAAACTCCCATCTATTGTATTGAACTTCGCCAGGTCTGACCAGGCGAAGGAAAGTCTAGCATAAGTGGTAACATTCAGGAAAGTGTGGATCTTACTGAATTTGCGTAATTACGATCCTTTGTCAGTGCACAACTTCGCCTGGCATAAGGATGCGAAGTTGCGCAAGTCTATCTACTGCGTCAGTGTTTTGCGAAGTTGCAAAATGACGTCACGCTGGTGAATTAGCACTAACGTTAGACGCTTCACGCTTCAGTGAATTTCCCCCAAAATGTGCAGAAAACTCAATGTGGTGGTGCGGCGGGGACACCCGCCGGGCCAATCCTCCTTGCTTGCTTCTTTCTAGTGCGCGCGCCGCGTGCACTTCCACTTTTTAAAGGCACAGGCTTTCCGCTTTGACTCCTGCCTGTTATTGGTCTCCGATTCTGTCTCATTACATCTGATTGACTCCCCGGATTGACCTTTTGCCTGCCTGACTATCCTAGCTGTCTGCCTGCTTCAACCCAGAATACTTAACCATGAATTTGCCTACTCCTGTTTGTACCGTGACCTTTGGCCTTAAAGACTTTGCAATACAGCAGTGCCCCATTGCTGGCCAGAACTCTTGCCCTGTATCTCTCATTTGAGTCCAGGTGGCATCTGAGTAGCTGAGGGCTCCTCCCGAAGCCAAAGGTTGTCACACTACTGGTGAAGCACGAGCCAAGACCAGGGTGCTTGGCTTTTGTGTTGGGTGCCGACCGTGACACTAAAGTTCCACACGCTGTGACATTACAGCACTGCCATAAACCACTGTCAAGATTTTTAAAAGACAGGTGTCTGTGTACAGCTCCACCCCCAAAATGAGTGCACCCTATACAAGTAGTAATGAAGAGCTTCCGGAAGCCCTCATCTTACACTAAGGGGCCTATTTATCATGCTGTGTGAATCATGGGGTGAAGCATTATCGGTTTTGTTGCCCAGAGCAACCAATCAGCAATTAGATTTCAAAACAAAAGCAAATATTGGATTGGCTGCTATGAACAACATCACCATCAATGATGTGCTCCACTTTTTCACAGCATGATATATATACCCCCAAATGAATACTAACAAAAGCACTGAAAAGCACATTTTACTTGTAATTTAGCTTTGACTTTGGGGCTTATTTACAGATCCCAGAGGTACAAATTTGGACCTCTACGACACTATCCATGGAGAACGTTCAACCATCAGATTTGTGGTCCTAGGTGTTCTTTACATCTGCTATAGACAGGTAGTAAGTACAGGACTTTCCA
The DNA here is from genome assembly GCA_024363595.1 of Xenopus borealis. Taxonomy (NCBI): domain Eukaryota; kingdom Metazoa; phylum Chordata; class Amphibia; order Anura; family Pipidae; genus Xenopus; species Xenopus borealis. The sequence continues at coordinate 107,605,889 of CM044435.1, forward strand.
TGGAACACTCTTTTTGATTCTGTCAAAAACAAGTAGCATTTGCCATTACAAAGAGGAGCAGATCTTGGATCTCAAAGAGCTCTGACTCAGAGCTCAAGAAATGGGGCACCATGCAAGAAGGGTGAACATTTTTCAGACTTTGCCTCATGTTTCATAAAAGATGCTGCACATATACAGGTTCATTGCCTTGGTGTGCCAGGGACTGTAAGACAACATCCATTTAAAGGTTACCCTAAAATTAGACCTTTCCAAAGTAAATACAACTAATATAGTATTTTTTTTTATTGCCCAATTGCACCTGCTTGAAATTTTTATACATGACTGTAAGTGCAGTGATTTATTCATTGCTTACAGAGATACTGACACCATAAATTAAACAGATACTGACACCTGAAATTAAACTCTTTTTTTACATCTATTATATTGGCTTTGAAAGCTACTTCTAACTTTGCCATAAAGTATTTGTATGATGCTTTTACATTACCTGTCTGATCCCCCATGTTCCTGTATGAGGGGGCTGCCATATTTGTGCAGCAGGAGTCCGTTAGCATTTGGAACTGTAACTAACAGGCTGATATGGGACAGCCAGGTTGGCAAAGTCAGAGTGTCAGAGAGTCAGGCTTAGGAACTTCAACTAATAATTATATAAAAAAACAAACCTCTCCGCAAAACATGATCAACATGACCTATAGGTAACATTTCATGTACAGTCATATGTTAAAATTAATTTTTTAGTATCAGTATCATCTACAATAAAATTGACTTTGCATGCTGCTTATAATTTTGGCATTAAGTATTTGCCAAATGCTTTTTCTTTAAATATATGACTCCCTGTGTTCGTTTATGAGGGGGCTGCCATATTTGTGCAGCAGGAGCCCATTACATGAACCATATCTATGGGAAGGCACATGCTCTTAGTGTACTGAGTATTATCAAATATTTTGCTAGTTAACTACAGTATATTTAGTTAACTAGAGTTTGTTGTAATAAACTGCAACTGTTTAGGGTTGCTTACTGCATAACGTCCTACCACTGCACATGGACTAGCTGGTATTTGTAGTTTCAATCTGGAGTAGCTCAAGTCTTACATGCGAGTTCTACACATGGCAGCATGAGGGCAGAAAAACAGTACTTTCCTATAAGTACTGAATAATATATTTAAAAAATAGTAACTGACTTTAGCATAGCCATTCACACAAAGTATGTCAATATAATATGCTGTGGTGCCCTTAGTGAACAATATAGTTCAAAATCTACATTCTTTTCTTTTTCTGGGCTTCCCTTTTTATAGCTGAAAATACAACTGCCTGGAGTCATTGCTATCTGTGAAACCTGATTTCTGACCTCCGTTTTTGTGATTAATTATGTGAAAATGTGTCCTGTAATTGTGATACCCATTTCTTTTCTATGGTTCTGGCAGGAAAAGCTATAGCCTATGCTGAGTGTTATGGGCTTAGCACATTAGGAAATATCTGAACATAGACGAATTTCATAACGGTGGGGCTGTCTCCAAATCAGTGATCAGTCACACACTATCACAGTGCGTAATCCATCAATCATTGTTATGTGTTAATGTGGCTGTTATGGAAGGGAACTCCCACTCAAGTGTCAAGTCGGTGGGTGCTATGGCCAGAACAACCACGTTAGCATGTAACAGAATTTGATGAATCACCCTAATGTGATATGACAGCTCAACATGAAAAGCCCTGCTGGAGCTGGGGCATATAGCACTACATAAACCACCAAACTCTAACACAACTGATAAATTTAGAAGAAGTACCCCATACTACAGTTTGCAAAGAATATGAAAGATGAAATAGTATAGTATAGTATATTTTTATATTATTTTTCCTAATAATTTTAATAAAATAACTAAAAATAGACTATAAAAACTCTTACATTTTTCTGGCTTATGCATACATAAATAAAATAAACATACAGAACACTATGTTTCATTATGCTCAGCAGAAAGGACATTGTTGGATATTATAGACAGAAGTACACTATATTAAGTGACATGCTAAAAAACCAAGTCATCATACAATAGAAGCCTAGGGGACCTCAACCACCAATATTGTTGTGATATTAAATTATGCACTGTTTAGTAGCGAGGACATCAGATGATGATCATGCTGCTGCCAGAAGCAGGATGTTAAAGTATCTGCAGAAGCAGGCCTCATCCTCAGGTGTCAATCACAAAAAAGGGCCACCTGTTGCTGTGGATGACAGCATATAATGTAGAAACAATTTGCTTCGCATTTTAGTGATTCTCAAATTTGCAGAGGTGGATTGTCTACATCACTGGGCAGGGTTCTGATCCTTGTCTTGTACCAGTGATCCCCAACTAGTGGCTTGTGAGCAACATGTAGCTCGCTCACTTGAATGTTGTTCTTGATGACCTCAAACCAGGTGATAATTTTTGAATTTCTTTGGAGGCAAAATGTAATTGCGTAAAACCAAGAGTGCTGCAAAATAGAGCCTCCCGTAGGCTGCCAGTCCGCGTAGGGGGTAACAAATAGTACACCACAGCCATTATTTTGCATCCATAGGGTCTTTTTTCATACTTGTGTTGCTCCCAAATATTTTTCCATTTGAATGTGAAAAACGTTAGGGACCACTGCCCTATAACATCTCTAGTGTGCCCCATCTCTGCCACCCTTACATGGCACTGTATCTGGTTTGATTTTATAGTCCTTATTGTCCTCTCTTGCTCATATCTGATGCTACTGCCATGAATAATCACTTTGAAGCCTTCCAGTTGTTGTTTTACTAGAATCATTGTCAGGTCATCACTGCCAATGGCAGGTATGCATTGTATTTCATTGGTTCGAAATGGTGGGTCTGTCTCCTTCACTCTGAGGGCCCAATACAGTAGAGGGTATGTATCATAATCTGAATAGGTGAATGATTTACTCTTTATGGATATCTGTGAAACAATAGCAGTGTAACTATATTTTTATCCAGTGGGTCCTCACAACATGGTCACCCAGAAATGAGATGTCGCTTAAAAAAAAAAAAAAACAATTTCCCTTATCAACACTTTTTTATGTATCATTCTGTGTCATGTTCAGTTTGTCCAAAAAGCCAAAATCTTTACTAAAACTGCCCTAGTTCCTTAAAGGAAAACTATACCCCCAAAATGTATACTTGAACAACAGGTAGTTTATATCATATTAATTGGCATATTAAATAATCTTACCAAACTGGTATATATATTTAAAGGGGTGGTTCACCTTCAAGTTAACTTTTAGTATATTGTAGAAGGGCCAATTCTAAGAAACTTTTCAATTGGTCTTCATTATTTATTTTTCATAGTTTTTTAATGATTTGAAATTTTCTTCTGTTTCTTTGCAGCTTTCAAATGGGAGTCACTGACACCATCTAAAAACAAATGCTCTGTAAGGCTACACATGTATTGTTATTGTCACTTTTTATTACTTATCATTCTATTCAGTCCATCTCCTATTCATATTCATATTCCAGTCTCTTATTCAAATCAATGCAGGGTTGCTAGGGTAATTTGTACCTTAGAAACCAAATTGCTGACACTGCAAAGTAGAGAGCTGCTGAATAAAAAGCTAAATAACTATAAAACCACAAACAATAAAAACCAATGGCAAATTGTCTCAGAATATCACTCTCTACATTATACTAAAAGTTATCTCAAAGGTGAACAACCCCTTTAAGTAAATATTGCCCTTTTACATCTCTTGCCTTGAACCACCATTTCGTAATGGTCTGTGTGCTGCCTCAGAGATCACCTGACCAGAAATATTTCAACTCTAACTGTAACAGGAAGAAGTGTGGAAGCAAAAGACACAACGCTGTCTGTTAATTGGCTCATGTGACCTAACTTTATAGTTTGTTTCGTATGTTTGTGTGCACCGTTGAATCATACGATCCCAGGAGGCTGTCCTTATTTTTTAAAATGGCAATTTTCTATTTAAGATTACAATGGTACATGCTACTAAAAAAGTATATAATTATGAAGCAGAGTTTTACATATGAGTTGATTTATGCAATATCTTTTTTATAGAGACCTACATTGTCAGGGGGGTATAGTTTTCTTTTAAGTCATATACTTTTGACATGGGTCTGAAACTTCAGAATTTAAAGGGTATGTTGTTCAGTAGGCAGTTAGAGCTGAGATACTCACCCCTTTTCACTCCTTGAGCTGTGAAACTAATCAGGAGTGACAGACAATAAACCTCTGCATGATATATGGTTCATTCACTTAACTTTTCATTTATGTATTCATTTTTTGCATTTGCTAGTCTCTCACCAAACTGATAACCCTCTCAGTAGCAGCCAGAGCCAGAAAGATCTAAATGAGTCTCCATTTGCATTTAGTGTGATTATTTATCAGTTAAGCCTTTTATGTCATATGAAATACCAACGCTAGCTTTTAATTTGTAACATTATGCAGCCATAGATCCCCATTGTGATATATCTTACCAATCAATACAGCTGTTCCCACACATACAAATTACTCTATGTTCTAAATGAATGCTTAAAAAAGAACTGTTTTTGAACACTGATATTGATTCAGTTGTAACTGATGAGTGGAACCAAAAAGAAATCCATAGAGCTCTGAAATAATTACTTACATGTACAACATAGACACTTTGATTGTGTTGTGTCTTACATGTTCCTATTCAGCCATTAAAAATATTTTCATAGCTCATAATGTTGTCACTTCAGATTGGCACTGGAAACTCATAATGTGTTAAGAAGACCTGAATTTTAATTGGCATATTAGAAGGGTGCATGATATATGATGTGTCACAAAGCAGAGTTGTGCATATCACAGCTTCGAAATATATCTGATATAAAAATGCTTTTAAACAAACACACAACCCACAGTCTTTTGCTGCTCCACCTAGGAAATATTTTTAGAAATCATGAATTCTCCAAACATATTTCTTCTTGATATTTTTGATGCTGCTGTGTGTTTTGACCTTGCACTCCATCTTGACATGTCTAGATGAAAATAGGCAGAAAATAGAAAGCTGAATCAGCAAACCTGATGTATGATTTGTGCTGCTCCATGCATATGTTGCATGCCATGCTGCATCCATTTCTATCGCTACTGTCCATGTCAGCTAATTGAATGTTAATAGAACATACCCATCGTCTAGGGTGGTCATGATGACAGCTCAGATCTACTAGGGCATTAGCAACACCAACAATACCACCACCTACTAGACTTTGGGTAGTTTTCCCTAAACTTAAAATTCCATTGCCTATGAGAAGATTGGGGTATTGTATTTATTTTACATTTAAGGCAGGTTATTGCTGCTTATGTGCTCTACTTATTTCAATATTCTTGACAGACCATAGAATATGTTTTTTCAGCAGTATATGTATTCTCAAAGGTCATGAGTCCAGTTCTTCCTCTTTGACTAAGATGTATTAATTCTACAAAGGTCCTTTGATATCAGGGCATAATATTCCTGAAATTAAACCGAGGGGCCTTGTGTACAACAAAGTGGTTAGCCTAGGCTAGCACTATAATTTATATATACATTTACAGCAATGCCAGATCTTCTTGATGAGAAACTTTAGCAAATATTCTAAGCTGGAGAAAAAAATATAAAGGGTAATTTCAGTCTTAGACATTTTCCCTTTGAGACAGTCTGAGACATTTTATACAGCATGGCAATACTACAATATGCTTTATTTTCTACCAGAATTATGGCCAAGGCAGTTGGTCATCCCAATTATGCCTGGCCAACTGAGAATTTGCCCCTTAAAACTAAAGGTAGAATTTAGGATGGATGTAACAAGGCCACAGTTTTATTAACACAGAGACTTAGAACATGATCCTTAAAACCTCAAACACATGAAATGATATGTTCAGAGTGCTTGCAGAAATACTCAATGAGTGTTGCCAGCCACCCAGCATAGAGGAATACTCTGTTAGACATTGGAACACTGACCGCTTCCAACTCCAAAAAGCATTCCCCAACTGCCTTAGAGCTGTGAGATCAGAGGAAAAAACTTCCTAATGCCCAGTGTTTTGCCCCTGATCAATGATCCCCTCCTATAACCCCTTGTTTTTTTACACTACATTGCATCCCTTTTTTTACATCAGGACCAAGTTGAGCTTGACATAACATGCCATGCCCCCACAATTAAACTGGTGTTCTAGGGGAAAATGTTGAATTGTGAGCAAAAAACTATTTTAATCTGAAAATTGCACTGTGCACATTGTCCTGCATTCATAAATGAACTCTGTTCTTGAGCAGTTTTACTAATGTTACAGGTTCCTACACAAGGTTACGAGACTTATATAGTAATGGGTCGGGGTTTGCTTTTTATGTACACAGCCATTTTGCCAGGTTTTCCTGAACTTGGCATGTTTATCTAGGGTCATACTAGACAGTTTCTCATATACCATTTAGTGATGAGAAATTCGCGAATTGCGAAAAATTAACTAAACGAGTCGCGGCACGCTTTTGACGCGCGTCGCGTCAACTTCGGCGCGTCGTTTCCAGCGTGTCGTGTCATTTTCGGCGTGCGGTCCGTCGTTTTTAGTGCGTCGTGTCAAAAACGACGCGCGACTCGTTTTTCCGGGGAAATTTCGCTGGCGTTTCGCGAATTCGCTCCTGGCGAATAAATTTGCCCATCACTAATACCATTATACAGTCAACTTTGACTTTGAAATTTGAAAGGTTAATACTCCTTTGATTCCAGGATTTCGCCACTTTCTGACAAGCTGCCAATAGTATGAAATTGACTAGTCATAATTGGTCCTTGGTGAGGGTTTCCTGGATCACTTCCAGCAGAGCTTCATTTGGGTTCTTCCTCATTTTTACATGTAAGAGCAAGAAGTGTATGACTTGGGGGCATGTCCACCATATACGTCCTATGGTGCCTGAAGTACAGCATCTACAGACACAGTTGTCGTCAGCTGTTGGGACAACTCGCAGGGATCAGGTACCATCTGAAGAGTACTTTTTATCCTGCTTCCAGTAAGACTGTATTAATTGAGTTATGTTTCAGATTTGCCCAAGTTTAAGCCGCTGTTCCTAGTTCCCCAGGCTTTGATATATTGTAGGTCAGAAACTGTCTTAGGGGAACTGATGTGTAAATATTTGAATAAAATTGCCCTATGGAGTGATTTTCCATTTAAACACCATTGTTCGACTGGGAATTGGATAGCTTCCAATATGTGCTTAGAAAATGGATTCTTTTGGAGGCTTGGTATAGTTCGACTTCAGGAAGCTGGAAGTGTTCATGTAGGGCATCAGTTGTGTAGGTGCCACTGGGAGTTGTGCACAGCCATTTTTTACCAGCCAAGTTTAGTGGACTTCATGTCCAAGTCAACTGAAGTGTGATGACTGTGGCATAAATTCCAGTTACACCATGTATGACCATTGCATCTGCAGTATTGCTAAATACACAACTTTATAAAGTGACATGAAATTATATTTTGCACACATTTTTTTTTTTGTTCAGTTTTTATTGAGCAGATACAATGTTTGTACAGGTAATACATTGAGAGTATACATAGAAT
>CM044435.1:107621217-107649385 GCA_024363595.1 Xenopus borealis
CTTGGCAGCTGCCTCCGAGGCTCTTTTCTGAGCTCTGTTTTGCCCCATTAATACTCTGTGTGGTGGGTCCTCAGATTGTATACTCCCGGGCTCCGTTTTTAAAGGTTTTTAAGCAGGGTATTACAGGGATATTGTGACCGAGTGCTGGAGCTCTGCTAAAGTGCGACTGTTCACATGTCGCTCCTGGCCATGCCCCCCCCATTTTGCACACATTTTTGGTTTAAAATGAATTACACATTTTTATAAATATGCCTAAAGTACTATAGTTTCCTTGTTAGTAACTAATACACAACAATATACAGTACAATGAAAATCAAAATGTGTGCCTGTTTTGGAGGAAGGTATTTTTCCGAGTAAATTATAATGCTAGCAAATATTCACAATGGAAACACTCAAAGGCCCCTTTGTGAAGTCATTCTGCTCATTTCATTTGGTTCTGTTACAGTTCTGTGACCACTTGTATTTACATACTCCGGGAACCCTGCTGTTCAGAACTCTCAGCTCTCAAGACAGGGCAATTAATCATTCCCAAATCCTCCTGCCGAGCATTCAATGACTTTGACAGCATGTGCAGCCAATCACATTGTGCAGGTGGGATTCAGAGCCTGCAGGAAAGACTTACTATCCAGGCTGTGGGATTGTAGATTTAATACTGTACCGTACAATGACTGACAAAATCAACTGCTACTGCAGCTGAAGGGCTTATTTAGAAGAGAAGAGAAGGAGGTTTTATTGTTTGTTGTTTTTTTTTTTGAATACCTCCTATATGAATCATTTAATTACTTCTTTCAGTCCACCTGAGCAAAATCTACAGATTCCTATAACAGGCTAGGGCTTAATCAGAAATGGAATTAAAGAAACATACAGAATGACTTGAAAGGGCAATTTATTAAAATGTATTGAATTAATGATGCAGTATCTTGTAACCACTTGTGGAGGCATTCAGGTTGCTCTGTCCCAGGAACATGACTTTTAAACTATATATATAGTATATATACAAGAAAGTCCCAATCCGCACTCACAGGACTTATATCAAAAAATAATATTTAATATAGAAAAATGACATTGACAATGTAATTTTTCTATAATAAATATTATTTTTGATATAAGTTCTGTGAGTGCGGATTGGGACTTTCTTCTATACTGCAACATTTTTTAGATCTGCACCCAGGCGGTTTTGACTACAGAAACATGAGTGCCGTTTGCTATACAAACGATTATATATATATATATATATATATATATATATATATATATAGATAGATAAACTGCTGGTGTCCGCACTCAATTTGTAATGAAGTCGAGGTGCACGATCCTTGATAAAGGTCCCCAGGTGGGACCGAAACGTCGGATATATGCTGTGTTATTGAATAAAGAAACATTTCATTCACTTTAACAAAGAGTGCTGATCCTGTTGAATCTCTCTCTCTCTCTCTCTCTCTCTCTCTCTCTCTCTATATATATATATATATACCAGTCATAGAAAAGTGTTTACTATGGGCATAAAAGAAACTAAGATTTCGGCTGGGTTACCAGCCTTTTTCAAAGAAACGTTAGTTTCTTTTGTGCCCATAGTAAACAGTTTTCTTTGACTTGTAAGACCTGTGAGTGCCTTCTTTTCTCCATGATCTGTATGACTTGTTTGAGTTGTGCACCCAGGCACTCAGTAACTAACTTTTTCGTGAGTGCTGGTATCCTCTAAACAGATATATATAGAAAACAAACAAACCACACTCCAAGGACACAAAGTCCTTGGAGTGCTGTTTGTTTGTTTTCTGTTATACTAATATGTTGACCGGCACCCAGGCATTTGATGAAAGTTTAGAGTGCACCAGTTGTATGGGATTTATATATATATATTATAATGCAAGGCTACAAATCCTGGCATTCCTACAATAATCCAGTTCTAAATTTCTAATAGCTTTTAAAATGTCGGTTCCTGCTCTATAAAGTCATTTTCAGCTTTGTGTGTCACAAATATATTTATGCAAACACACAGCTAACTAGCCAGGAGTTGTGGGGAGGCTGCGGGCTGAATATCTGTTATAAGAATTACATTTATCAGTCATCCCTTCTGAAAAGAAACACATATTAAAGTGCTTGTAATCCACAATGGACATAAAGCACCCATGTTGATATGGGTGGAATATCCTATCCTTTTCAAATCATGTTATTGTTAGAAACAGAGTCTTAGCTGGAGAAGAAATAACTTCTGTAACATAGTTTCTAGAGCCAGAACCAGAAGCCCAAAAAGAATCAAGCAAATCATATTCTCAATGAAATTTACAAATTTGCTGATTTTTTCATTCTTGCTGCAAATAACCATTTATGTTTGATATTCAAATGACAACAGAGAATGTGGCAGACTATTTTTAAGAAAAAATGCTATTTATTATAGTGCATAATCTTTCAGGACAACTAAAGCCTAACTAAAGAAGAAGCTGGAAATGTTATACATTATGTTTTGGACTTCTGTACCAGCCCAAGGCAACTACAACCCTTTAGAATTAAAGATGTGTCTCCAAAGATACCCCATTAGCTCCCTGACTTCTTTTCTGCTGATTCACAGCACGTGCTCTGTGCTGCTGCCACTTACTGAGCTTAGGGACCCACTCACAATATACAGTATACATAGAATAGAAATGTCCCAATATAAGGCTGATTAGTAATTAATACCGCTAATTACTACATGGCAGCACAGAAACTAGTGCAACTAGCATCAGAATTTTATAATCAGCCCTGTAGCATCTGCTTATATTACAGTCTAACCTCACTGTGCCGGTAGTTATGGGTGCCGCCGTCTTTGCTTCAGCATTGAAGGCGATGGACACACGCATTTTCAGCAATCTGGTTGCTAGGGTCCAAATTATAATTGCAACCATGCCCTGATTTGAAGGATAGACTGGAAGAGGAATAAGAGAGGGCCTGAATAGAAAAATAAGAAGTAAAAAGTATCAATAACAATACACTTGTAGCCTTACAGAACACTTGTTTTTTAAAACTGGAAAGGGCAAAAGAGCAAGGCAAATAGCGGAAAACCTATAATATAATGAAGAATAATTGCAGAGTTGCTAGGAAATAGTCATTCTAAGGTACTACAGCCAATGCAAGTTTAATATCCTTAATGTCCAAGCACAAGCTAGCATTGAGATGCTGGCTGCTAAAGTTCTGTGATGCCCACCTTTATTCAGTTGCTCATGTCTTCATTAGGCTGTAGTAAGAAACAATGCAATTGTTGCACCACACTGCGTCAAACCAAATGGCGAATCTCTGCTACCAAAGGAAATGCTCTGCTATTTTGAACTTACAATGGCAAATTCTTATTTTTAACACTATCAAGGAAAGTTGTAGTGAGCCATTTTTGTGAATGAGCTTTTTCTATTTCTATGCAGTGAATTGCACTATAACACTGCAGGACTCTATACAATAAATTAGCATCACACAAAATAAATATATATTTTGCTAGCTTCAGGTAGCGAACCCATAGCTTTTAGCACAGAAAATGAAGACTGACACCACCTGTCACATTTGAATTGCAGCTTGGCTGGCTTTTATTGTACAAATCACAATCTTCAGCACACTTGCAGTCCCAATTCAACACCCTCACTAGTGTTCACATAAAATCACATTTTCCAGCACTAATAGCCTTCACTGGACACATGTCCCATAAAACTCTTTAAGGCATACTCAAGACACTCTTGTCTCCTGGGAGGGGTTTCTCTTTTCATCTCTTCATCTCTTCAGTACTTTTGCAGCTCTCTTCAACTCGGGGGGAATCACACTCATCCCCAACTATTCACAAATTGCTTCCCTCCACTCAAGGAGGTACTCATGTGACTCATCACCCTCCTCCACTCAAGGAGGTCTCTAGGGGGACGTTCTGAGGTGTAGTTCACACCTCATTTTAAATACAGCTCAACTGTAGCTTAATTATACACCTGCCTTTACCTTGGAAACTGCAAAACACCTAATGGATCAAGAATGGAAGCCCACCCTGCTCTCTTCCATTCACTCCAGAGACTCATTATCCAACTTTTCCTAAGCTGGTTCACAACTACTTGCTGCAGAAACACATATTTTCCCTGGAGTTTTCATTTTATCAGCCTAATGCTGGTTAAATACACACAATATTGTGCCATTTTTCTCACATATCTTACAATAGATATTGTATTTTTCAGAAGATAGTTTATGTCCAACTGACCTCTCTGAGGCTTGGAGCTCAGGGCAGGACCCTCACTGATCTGCCATAAAACCAGTTTTCTTGAGCAATGCAAAAATAATTAGTAATCCAGTTAAGAACATTTATGATGCTTAATACGTTTTTGAATAATGCTTTATAACTCATACACAGATTTGGGGGTGCAGATCATTCCAATGTCAAGTGCCATACAATAATACTTAAATTGAGTGACATTAAAGATATCTATGGTACATATTTGGAAATTCCATCAGGTCAGGACTGCGTTGGTATATTGGTCCTCGTCTAATGGGTCCCTGTAGACACACAGTATGATTCTGGTTACTCGGTCTAATTTGGCCTTGGGTGTGATTGGCCAAATCGCTCAATTTGAATGGCCAGCATAAGATACATCCACTACAAAGAGTGTCATAAACAACAGGGGGAGCAGACTATGTGGCCCACAAGGGGTCAAGGGGTGCATCCTTGCACCCATTCATCTTATATAAACAGAAAATCATGCTTAGAGGTGCTGTGGGGGGGGGCAGGAATCAATTCTGCTAGGGGGTCTAGGCTGGTCAAGTTAAATTGTTGATTCCAAATGCAGAGTTGTTTTTCTAGGACTTAGATCCTTTCTAAAAAGGATTTTTCTTAAGTAACATTGGGCTGATACATATTACAATGTTGGCAAGACATTAGTCCTTTTAAAAAAAATATTAATTGCCAACTAAGTATTCTGGGAATTGTATTTCAGACTTTGTCCTGTCACCTTGTCTTAAAAACTTTGTGAATGCTTGCCCTGGCCTTCCAAGTGGCTCTTTCTTTTATAGGAAAACTCAATTAGAATTGTATTAAAATGTTTAGTGCTCTTGAAGGGTAGTCTCAGCAGAAAGCTGAGACTGTACATGGTGCTAGCTGCACACTCCTAAGGTCCATTTAATCTCATTGTTATTTTGCTTCAGTGTAAAAAAAAGGTGAAATGGCGATGAAATAAAACTAGTGGTCCTGCTAATCTGCAATTTCACGCTTGTATTTTGTGGTAGGATCCAGGGTGACAAGATCTGAGGTCTGAGGAAACTTTTCAACATTAGAAATCGCCCTGGGAGTCTAGTTGATCTGTACCGTTATCATAGAATGACTATATTAAATCTTTCAAGTCCCTGCTGTCTTTTCTACCTTAGCATAAAATTGCATTCCTGGCTGTGAAATAATCAAACCCTCTACAGGTAATGTGCTCTAGCTTATTGTCATACAGAAAAAGAAGCCAACATACTTTTTTTTTTTTTTTTTGCATGGCTGCGAATGAAAAGCACAGTTCTAATATGGTGTGAAATTCCCACTTTCATTAGACATTTCATTTTGGCAAATACATTGGTGCTCAGTAAATAAAACAGCAGCCAGTGTCCCTTTTAGCAAAAGCTATGTATCTGTTCAGACTGCAATTTGCTTCCTTTATATCCTTTGCCCTTGAACTCTGGTTATTAACGCAATGTTTCTCCAAATGATGCCGTATAATAACTCTGCTCCAAGCACATTCATGACACTGCACAAACATCCACAGGGCCAAAGCTGTACTGTTATGGAAGGGGGGCTGGAAAAGGTAGTGGAGAATTCTATCAGTTGAAGGGCACAGCTTTAAATTGGAGTAGCAAAATGATTAGGAAATTGCTGTAAAAATAAGCCCTGCAGTATACTAGTGCTGAGAGTTCTTATTCTCCTATATGTAATGTCATTCCATCTGGGTACTCAGGAATCATAATCCCTCGAACCAGAAGCTTCCTCTAACAGATAACAATGACTCTAAAACACTCTATATTTACTCACAGCCTTGTCATGTATGTTGGCTGCCCTCTGATTCTACAGCCTGCGTTGCCAGGATTTATAGCAAAACACCCATACAGCCCAGAGAAGAACCAAACTGTATGGATGGCACAAGCTACCAAATTTAGATTTTTATGTTTTTTATTTTACTTAATTGCTTTGCTGCATCAAGATGTACATTACAGGAAATGCTGGAGTTAGTATAGTGAAAAGTGATTATACTGAAAAGTGATGAAATTCAACCAAATTCTGAGAGTTTTCTAGAAATATAATACTTTTGAAGCAGCTCTTCTTCAGAGTTGTATATGTTAGGAACATTGTTTGTTGTTTTGCAAATAGTAAATAAAAATGTCATGGATTGTTTATGGTATTAATTATTTATTTAGAATTCAAAGAATTGTCAAAGAAAAAACTAGACTCTGGTAGAAGATGATGAAAAAAATTATAGAGTGCAAAAAACTGTACCCAGGATTCAAGATACAGGTGAGGGTGCAAAAGTGCACAAAAAATAGTTTGTGCCAGTTTGATTCCCTGCTGTACAGATACAATTGTTATGATTGAGCACAGAGCCCAAGCAGTTGAACCCTTTTACACATTGCATTTTGCACCCTTCAGGTCTTGCATATTGCAAGATATTTTGAACAGGGCCCACTTTACCTCTTGTATTGATTATTAGTATGCTCAATAATAATAATAATAATATGTGATAATAATTTAGGATATGCATAACAGTAGTGAAAGGAGATAGTAGAAGCAAGAGAGCCGTGTACTACATTCAGCTCAAATCACAACTTATACCTGCCACAGTTAAAGCTTCAAATGTCCTGTTTATTGAACTTAAATAGTGCAGCATTAAACCACTAAACATCTGTGTCCATACCCATGGTGAATGAACCCTCTAGTGTGCTGTGTCAGCTCTATGTGTATTGCCTTTTAGAACAGTTTTCCTGTTTGGGAACTTGCACAGTGTGCAAAGTATTGTGTTCTGGGAAACAGCAGTTTGTCTACAAGAATCCAAGGGATAGATTTTCAAATGAATACGTTTTCCATAGAAACTAAGTATAAGTTGCAACTGTGGGACCATTTTGTGAAGTTCACATATTGGCAAGGTGAATAGGGCATTAACAGCTACACAAAAGACAGGGACTGCAGCTTGATGGCCATACACAACACACTGTGTATCACTGTGTATACACAGGACTTTCTGTACAGCTTGAAAGTGAAAGTAGGAAGTACTGCAGTTGTGTAATGGCTGCATGTGTAATGGCTGCCATATTGTTCACAAATTGGACATCATTACCATCTTGGTGATGGCTGGTTGTGTAAGATGTTTGCTAGTGTATGTTTATCTGTCTTTAGGGCATGCTGATGTATGTTCATGGATTCTAATCCTCACTGTATAGTGATGTTGTGTTTGGTAGCCGAGGATGAGCGGGGTATAACAGTGCTTTATTAACAGGTTCATGCAGCCATTACACAACTGCAGTCCTTCCTACTTTCACTTTCACGCTGTACAGAAAGTCCTGTGTATACACAGTGACACCCGCAGGTCATTTGTATGAATACCACATATTCCCCCTATAGTTGGAAAGCATTTGGGCAAATGTACTAAACAACAACAATGTATCTTAAAGCAATAATATACATTATTCACATCACATAGTCCTGGGTCCATGTAGGTAGTTTTCTGAATCTCTCACTAGGCCTTATAGGTTCATTTTCTTCAGGCTTACTGCAGTTGGCATTAGGGGTAGGAAAATGTCCTTCATCAAATGGAACATCTGCAAAGTCATATCTACCAGGAGCAAGATGACTTGCATTCCATATGCATCCATCAGACAGTTCATATATCTATGGTCCTCGCTGGTGTCTCACTTCAAGTGGTGTAGAAAATTTAGATTGCCCTTGTTTCAATATTCCTGGTTTCTTAATTCTGACTAAAGATCCAGGCTGAAAGTGCACTTCTCTTGCACCAGGTTTTCTGTCAGTATAAGCCTTGCATTTGGCTTGTTGATGTTTGACAATGTCAGCAGTAGATGAGTTTGTAGGAACTGTATTTGGTAGAAGTTTGATGTCTGCAACTTAGTGCGCATCTGTCTGCCATGTAATAATTCAGCTGGAGATGACTGGGTTGTTGCATGGCATGTTGCTCTGTAGTTATGTAAGAACTCTGTTGTAAATATTTTCCAAGATTTCCCAGTAAGATTTGCTGTCTGTAGTGCTTCTTTCAGACTTCTGTTGAATCGCTCAATTTCTCCATTTGCTTATGGGTAATACACTGAAGATTTCCTATGCACAATATTCCTCTCTCTCAGAAAGGATTCAAACTCATATGTGACAAACTGTGGTCCGTTGTCTGATATTAACTCCTTTGGATTTCCTTCTCTGCTGAAGACTGTAGACAGAAATGTTATTACTGTAGCTGATGTTAAATGAGAAACATATGCAATTTCAGGTATTTACTGTAACAGTCTATCAGAGTTATAGCAAATCTACAGTCTATAGCTGCATCTGCAAAAGGACCCAAAGAAGCTGTAGGTAAAGGTAAACGTGACAAGCAATCAGCAGTAACATTTTTCAAACCTGGTTTGTATTGCATTTTGTATTTGAAATTCAGTATCCTCAAAACTATAGGCCAGTTAGTCTGACGTTGGTGGTAGGAAAGCTTTTTGAAGGATTAATAAAGGATAGGATACTGGACTTCACAGCAAATAACAATACAATAACAATATAATACTATAAGTATGGTTTTATGCATAATAGATATTGCCAGAATAACTTAATTTCTTTTTATGAGAAGGTAAGCAGGGGCCTTGATTCTGGGATGGCTGTGGATGTGATTTACTTAGACTTCGCTAAAGCGTTCTCCATTTTTGTTGGCCAAAAACATGCCAGAGCTTCTTTTTCAACAGTTAAATACTTACGCTCTGTCTCTGTAAGTGTTCTGGATGCAAATGCAACTGTTTTCTTTGTATGATCAGCATGGATCTGTTTGACATGGAGATCCATAGTTGGAGTGTAGACAATTATATCATCCAAAAAGTACTGTACACCAGATATGCCATGGAGTGAAAATATCTCAATGCTGAAGCCTGTCCATAAGGTACACACTTGAACCGAAACAAACCATCATGGGTGATAAATGCAGTGAGGTCTCTGCTTTCTTCATGTAGTAATACTTGATGATAAGCACTCTAAAGAATGTTGTTGCTCGGAGTTCAGAAAATATTTCCTCTATGTGTGGCAAGGGATGATTATCCATAACAACTGCTTTATTAGGTTCATAGAGATCAACACACAATCTAAGACCTCCAGTTTTCTTCTTTGTTACAACAATTGGTGAAACCCATTCAGAGGATTCTGATTTTTCAATCACATCTTGCTCTACCAGCTTCTTTAGTTCTTGTGAGACAGTCTCCCTTATGGAGTAGGGCAATCGCATCAATTTCTGGCATACTGGTTTTACGTTTGGTCTCAACTTAACTTTGTGTACAAAGTTCTTTGCACAGCCCAGTGATGTGTTGCTTTTAGACACTGGCTGTGTGGCAGGCACTGGTGCTGTAGTAATGAGACTATCCACTAATTGTAGGTTTAATGCAGCAAAGAGATCCCTTCCAAGTATAGCAGTACCCTTATTCACAATGTAAAAGTCACATTTTTAAGTATTTGAAATTGTGCAGTCACTGACAAGAAACCAAGCACAGGGATTGTATCCTTTAAGTAACTGACCGATCTCAGGGCAGGTGCAACAAGCGTATCTTTTGCAAAGTATTTCAAGAAAATATCCTTTGGTAGTATAGAAACAGCTGAACCTGTATCAAGCATAAGGTTAATGGAGTGTCCCTTTTCAGCAGAAGCAGTATTGACACAGTGCATATAAGCTTGTCTGGAATAAATGTACCAGCTTTATCCACACTGAATACTGTAACATTTGTAGTAGTGACTTCATGAACATCTTTAGCAGAACTACAGCAGACCCCAGAAAAGTGACCAACCTTTGAACATCTGCGGCTCTGTACCACTTTGGCAGGACATGTAGCATAATTTGCAATGTGCTGTGTTGAACAACAGTGAAAGCAGTATTTTTTATTTGTATTCGCTGCACGGTTTTGCCGTGAATCCCTTTCCGTAGCACTGTATTTTGACTGTGACTGCTCATTTGTAGGCCACAGTTTTGAATTCACAATCTGTACATGCTCAGCAGTTCCCTGACTGAGAGTTTTAGCCTTTGCCACAGCTGTTTTAATTTGGCTAGCAACTGTAATAGTCTTTGCAAGGGTTAATTCTTGCTCTAGCCGAGGATGAGCAGGGTATAACAGTGTTCATGCAGCCATTACACAACTGCAGTTCTTCCTACTTTCAGTTTCAAGCTGTACAGAAAGTCCTGTGTATACACAGTGACACCCGCAGGCCAGTTGTATAAACACCACAAGTGCTAACTAATATGCCACCACTTTAGAAAGAAAGAAAAATAATTGTGACTGACACTGCCTTCTTTCTCTGGAGAGATTTCAATAAACTGAAACTTTTTCTGATCACAAGAGATGCTGTTAAAATGAAACCTACTGTATGAATATTTCCAAACAACATTTGAAAGTCATGGGGCTAGAAGATATGCTTTCCTTTAATATATAACTAGATTATAATTAGGGTTGCCCCTCTTCCCTTTAAAACCAACCACCTGGTTAGAAAACAGTTTGATTCATGGAGCTTGCCTGTAGCTATGTGGCCTGTGTATTTTTAAAGGTATTTCGTTTCTAAGGGATGAGTTTGTTAGCCTATATCAAAGTGCTAATAAATCTGAATTATGTTTCCAATGTCAGTCATCTGTTTAATTTCTAGATGTACATAAAATAAACAAAGAACTGTAGGGTTTTACAGATAAACATTATATCCCTTTTGTTGTTGTTGCAGCTCTGTGTGGAATCTAGTAACCAGAATTACAGAACCCTAGTGTGATGAAACTGAGCCACGTAGAGGCTCTCCAGGATTCTGAAATAGATGCATAATTTAAAGATCCCTTAATCTGCAGTGTCATTTCCATTTGGTTGCAGGCAGGCTTCACTTTATGATGTCAACTTTTGCAGCAAAGGTTAATGGCAGTTTTCTAAGTATGTACTTAGATGCAGTGCCTTGTGTAAACCATTTATCTGTCTTGACCTCAGATGCTGGCATAACACTGGGTGACAACACATAACCTTCATCAAACACTCCCAGGGGACCATTGCCTCTCTAAAGCAGCAACACGATTGGTCTGCAGGGAGCACAGCAAGTCAGGGGGCTTTAATGCTCTAGCAACATGGGTTTTATGGAATAGGCACATTTACATGTTAAATCTGGTAATTTCTTAAAGGGGCAGTAAAGCTTAAAATAAGTTGCTGTTGTATAAAAGAGATTGCTACTTTTACTTTACAACCATGTAGGGAAACATGTAGTGTTCTATAAATGAACCAGAGGTAACTAAAGGTTAAAAGCAGAGAACATGTCTCAGCTTAGTTAAATTCACTACTGGTTCTTAAACATTAACTTTAGATGAATGTGGTAATAAGTCCTTCCATACTACTCCAAGTGCTGATGTATGCATGCAAAAGCTAGTGTAAAAAACAAAAAATCATCAGCATGTACAGATGCAGTCACTTGGATTTGTAAGATAAATGCGTCATGACTCAGGGCTAATTGAAGAAACTGTGTTATCTAAAGTTATCTTAACTCATTTAATGCATTTATCCTTTTCATTAGCATACCAAAGCTCCATTGTTTTCAATGGTGAACTCTTTAATTGGATGGGATGCTGTGACACAATATTCTGTGCTAAGAGGGATAAATGGGTTAGGTGAGTTAAGTCACAACGCATTTAACTTACAAATCCAAGTGACTGCATCTGTATTTGCCCACAACACAGTACCATAGTAATGGGGGCACTGGTAAAATAGGACATGCTGTACTTTGTAATTGGGTGCAAGTTAGTGTCTATGCTAGTAAGTAACCCACTTGTTTTCAATTTCATCTTAAAACAACCTTACTGTTCCTTGGACTTCATGGCTTATACCATCACTCTGTGTCAAGTTAATGATTTATAAAGAACATCTACATATTTAAATGACTATTACAGCACCAATGGGATTGGAGACCTACCCAGCCTTCCCCCAGTTTATCTAAAGTACTGGCAAAACTGGGTTTGTATAAAATTGGCAATATAAGGGACTATGTTTCTATGAAGAACAGTTGTAACATAGTTGAAAGAAGCTTCTCTAACAAGTCAATGATGTCATAGGTTCTCAATTGTATTTTGATCAATCACACACAACTGGCACCAAAAAAATTGTGAATTAAGACTTGATTTTTGATCAGTGCCCAACACTGTCCACATTTGATAAAGCAAATGACAGGTAACATCTACAAGGGCATAATAAAATTATATCAAACAAAGAGGTCTCAGCCATAAAAATAAAATCCTTTGAATGTTTGAATTTGGACTGCAGACCTTCATGTGGACATGCTTTTTGTAGACAATATGTTTACCAATGTGCAACGTTTCCAGACAAAAATCCAAAGAACCACACATGACAAAATACTGTACCAAGTGTTTCAGTATGTATTTTTTATACATGCGATTCTTGCGGTTTGGCACATATCTTAAATTTGTTGTCATGACTTTTACAAATTATCTTAAATCTGCAGCAGATTTCACTGTTACTATCAAAGCTAGCTTTCTGGATCTTCAAAGTCTGACCGCTGCAAACAAATATTTTGCCAAATATCTGATACCAGATATCTGTTTTTCTAAAAACAGAAAACGCTGTGAAGAGTTGTGGTTTCAAGTGGAGTTTTTTTCTTTTTAGTCTAATGGATGGAAGACAGGAAGTGAGGCATTTGATATAACAACAATATTTAGATATGTGTGAGACATCTTTTCTCCATGATGACTCTGAGTGAACTGCTTCCAAGTGAGGCTTTAGCTAGCTTTCGATTCTCTTCATCTTCCCTGCTTGATACTTAATGAGGGAATCACCAGAAGAGGGAATTGCTATGCTTGGCAGTGTGAAGAAGCCACACATTGAAAAGATAGAAAAGTAACATACAGTATAAGCAACGCAGTCAGTTCATAATTTGTTTTTATCACATATGAACTAATGTTTGTGACATGGAGTTTATCCAGTGTGCAGGTACCTTCAGTTTGACAAGCGTCAACTACCTGTGACAAGATCCAGCCTCAATGAAAATTGTGATATTGAAGTACAAAGCATCTAAAACAACTTTTCTGCACTAAAGCTTCCTTGTGAGGTAGGAAGCATTGGACACAAAACACCAACAGGGAGTGAATGGCTCAGCCATCTAAAGGGACTGAACAACGAACCAGTAAACATGATGAGATACATGATCACCCTACCCATACATGAGCTGGTAGATCAGAGAGAGGAGTTATACAGGCAGATAAGATAAGGCAATGGAGGAAAGAGAAAAAGAAAGGGTACAGGGGAGCTGGACTATACCAAATCTATTACTGTTTAGACCATAGGATAGGTTTTCTTTGGGTAAATCACTGCCAAATAAAAACAGGTCAACTTGAATATTTCACAAAATGTAACACTATAAAGCAGTTTTTATTTTAATTGAAATTAACAATAGTATTTTGACTTTCCCAGGATCAACCGTTTTCCTATACCACTTTAATTTGTTGACAAAATCATGTATAAGCATCTTTGCTAAAAGGCATTTAATCATACCTTGTGCACTATGCTTGCCAACACAACTTGAGATGGCACACAAAATCCATATCTCTGCTACCCTTGCTCAGTCTGAAACATTCATCCATGTAATGTCATCTGTCTATCGACTAATAAGTTCAGCAGTTACTGGAGAGGGTGTGCCTACTGTGGAAAACATACACAGGTTCAATTCATATGGAAGTCTTTCTTTTTTTAATTCAGGCATTCTATTGAAAGTCAGTACATTAGCAGTTACATGTAACACAAAACACAGATAAGGTGTCCAATATTGGCATCAAATAGCCTAGAGATAGTGAATACAGTTATAAGCCAGCAAGGCACTTTAAACCAGCAGCTGCAAGTAGATACAACAATTATCGCTGATTATCTAATTCACTCCAGCCACTTGTTTCAGATCTTTTGGTACTGAATAGTCTTAAAAATAAGTTTCTCGAGTGCACAAAGATGTTTAACCTCTAGGATCCACTGTGAGGTGATGGGGGGAAGGGGATCTTGCCATTTTTGTGTAATTCGGTTTTTGGCCAAAAAACTAATTACACTCTGGAGGTATACAGTATGAAAGTGTCATTGAGTCCATTTCTGAATAGACACACCTGTGGAGATTCTGGAAGTTGCACCTTAAGGATTGTGTCTAAGTTTTCAAGAACCCCTGCCCAGTTTTGTTTTAGGGCTGAGCATTCCCAAACCTTATGTGTCACGGGTTGGCCTTCGTTAGGCGCCCAGGGGAAGTAGTGGACCAAGGAGGAAGCTTTTAGGGGTGCAATAACGTAGCTTAGACAAGGATCAGGCAGGAATCAGCAGGTTCAAGCAAAAAGGTGTATTGCAGGAACAAAAATAAACAAAGTCCAAGCAGTGGTCAATATACAGGAAAACAGGAACAAAAATGGAAACAGGATCAAAAATACAGGAACAAGGATCAAAAAGCAATATCAGGAACAATAAACAATACCCAGGAACAATAGCAGTATGGTCCTATAATTGGGCGCCATAATGGCGTTCAATACCCCTTTAAATATTCAAAGTTCGCGCCAAAACGAGCGCGGTGACGTCATCGCGTCAAGCATGACGCGATGACGTCACTACCCGGCGCCGCATATCCACGTGGCGGCTATGGGCGCCGCCATTGTGGATATGCGCCGGACAGGAGAGGACGCGCTTCCCGGAGCTAAAGGTAAGCCTCCGGGCGGCGCGATCCTGACACTTATGTATGAGAGAAGCTTTTAGGGCATGACACCTAGTACATTCTGAGGATCATGTGGGTAATATATGATGCACTTTGGCTGGGTAGTAATATGCTCTGTGTATGAAATTGAGTTGTATCATTCAGTCCATGTAATTAAGACAGATCGATAATCAAGTGGCGGTTAGCTCATCCCACTCCTCAGTATCCAGCAGTCCAAAATCAGCTTTCCATTTTCTCATAAGATCGTAAACTGGCTTGTTAAACATTTTTGGGTGGAGGGCAGAATATGGTGGTGTTTTTTTCTTAGTTGATGTTACGACAACTACGTTACTACAACTACAGTGCATGTAAATACATTTATACTGTGGACATAATGGAAAAAAGTACTACTTGAGATTCTGTAATAAATGCTGCAAGGTTTGCCCAGGTCTAGTAATCCAAAGGCATAATTTGCAATGTTACTAGATCTATACAGTAGCAAACTGCAGTTTGCATACTCACCCGCAAGTGTACATACAGATGCAGTCACTTGGATTTGTAAGTTAAATGCGTCGTGACTTAACTCATCTATCTCATTTATCCCACTTAGCACAAAATATTGTGTCTCAGCATCCCATCCAATTAAAGGAAAACTATACCCCCCGAACAATGTAG
Source organism: Xenopus borealis (assembly GCA_024363595.1). Classification (NCBI taxonomy): domain Eukaryota; kingdom Metazoa; phylum Chordata; class Amphibia; order Anura; family Pipidae; genus Xenopus; species Xenopus borealis. Next base: position 107,636,783 of record CM044435.1, read on the forward strand.
GTCTCTATAAACAGATATTGCATAAAACAACTCATATGTAAAACCCTGCTTCATGTAAATAAACCATTTTCATAATAATATACTTTTTTAGTAGCATGTGCCATTGGGTAATCATAAATAGAAAATTGCCATTTTAAAAAATAAGGACAGCCTCCTGGGATCCTAGGATCTAACGGTGCACACAAACATACCAAACAAACTATAAAGTTAGGTCACATGAGCCAATTAACAGACAGTGTTGTGTATTTTGCTTCCACACTTCTTCCTGTTACAGTTAGTGTTGAAATATTTCTGGTCAGGTGATCTCTGAGGCAGCACACAGACCATCACGAAATATGGTGATTCAAGGCAAGAGATGTAAAAGGGCAATATTTACTTAAATATATATAGCACGTAGGTAAGATTCTTTAATATGTCACTTGATTTAATATAAACTATCTGTTGCTCAACAATTCATTTTCGGGGTATAGTTTTCCTTTAAAGAGTTCACCATTGAAAACAATGGTGCTTTGGTATGCTAATGAAAAGGTTAAATGCATTAAATGAGTTAAGATGACTTTGGATAACACAGTTTCTTCAATTAGCCCTGAGTCACGACGCATTTAACTTACAAATCCAAGTGACTGTATCTGTACTGTATGTTTAATTATATGGAAGTCTTATTGTTTAACAGCAAAAGCCTTGTATTACACTTGATTATGATAATAATGATGAATAACTTCGATTCAATTTAATATTTCTACTTAAAGGAATTGTTCGATATAAAAATAAAAACTGGGTAAATAGGCTGTGCAAAATAAAAAATGTTTCTAATGTTTATAATTAGTTAGCCAAAAATGTAATGTATAAAGACTGGAGTGACTGTAAGTCTAACCTAACAGAACAGAACACTACTTCCAACTTTTCAGCTCTCTTTGTTTACACTGACTGGTTACCCTTGTTACCAGGCAGTAACCAGTCACTGAATTGAGGGAGGGCCACATGGGTCATAACTGTTGCTTTTGAATCTGAGCTGAATGCTGAGGATCAATGGCAAACTCACTGAACAGTTATGTCCCATGTGGCCCCCCCCTTCAAGTATCTGACTAACTCAGATTTAGAGAGCTGAAAAGCAGGAAGTTGTGTTTTGTTGTGTTCTGTTATGTTACACATCCAGTCACTCCAGCCTTTATACATTCCATTTTTGGCTAACTAACTATATTAGAAACATTTTTTATTTTGCACAGCCTGTCTATTTACCCAGTTTTTATTTTTACCCTGAACTGTTCCTTTAAACATACTTCTGATGAACCAGAAACTCCATCTGTTGGCAAGTATTCCTTGGACAGCTAAAGATTGTTTTAGATAAATATATGGAAAAAAAAACAACTAAAAGAAAAACATATCCAAGAGGACAGAGACTCTGCTTCATAAAAGGACACAAAATGACACATCCTCCATCTCCAAGCAAATAAAAAAGCCATCAGCTCATAACAAGGCGATGATAAAAGGTGCTGAGGCCAGTAAGATTAAGACTTTGTAATAAGGTTCGGGCGCCAAAACTGACAGCCTTTTTTTTTAATATATTTATCATGTCTTCGCATTGGGGTGAGAAGTCATGGCTCCATCCCATAGCCAGCTGCAATTTATAGCAGTTCCATTATTAGGAGATTGCAGTGGAATGGGGTAGAGGTATGGGTTTCTGAAGATGTTACGATAGCCTCTTCCATTATACACTTGACAGTTTTGTCAGCTCTTAGCAGCAAGCTACAGAAAGCACTTTAATATCATTAGCAGTATTTTCTTAATGTGTCTGCTTTCCAAACACCCTGAAAATATCATACATCATATTCAGGATGTTGCATTTGTTGCCTTGCCCCCACAAAGCAGCACTGGGATTTTAATCAAAATAAAGTGATCGTTTTCTTTTATTGATTAACAAATAAAATTGCATAAATATAGAGTTAAGGATGGGCAATCCTTTCAGAAGATGAAAGCTACCATTTCATCATCCTGAAAATATTTCAAAATTTCAGTATTAGGCTAGGTGTATACATGAGATTTTATTTGTATAACACTAGTTTTATACTATTACAGGTCCCATGCTGATCATAACAAAAAGTAAAATAAATATGCTAGAATTACTAGGTATAGTGTATAAAATGAACAATTCATACTGGTTAATGTAAAGTGAATAAATGAAAGCCCCATTATATATAGTTTTATTCCTTAACATAAGAAAATTATTATACTGCATGTAATAAAGCGAGTAGGTGGGTAAAAAGCTTTCTCGAGAAGGTGGGTGGGGATGAACTGTGCATGTTATCAGAGTGGAAAGCTGACATAGAATGTTCCAGATGTGTAGAAACAAGGGAAGGTCTTATTCTGGAAATGTCTCTGGTGGAGTAATTAGAATGATGCTCTGAGCAGTGAGCTGGACAGCATTATAGGGAAGAAGAGGCTTCATGGTGGAACAAGCAGCTATAAACATGCAGATATATGGAATTTGGACATCCATGTGTTACATGGTTCACAACTGAATCAACAGTAGACCAAATAGATGGATATTAACAAAATTATTATGGGTATGCCCATATATATATATATATATATATATATATATAAAATTACAGGAGGCAAATTCTACCATCCACATTATTATTCACGTTTTTCTACAGCGCCAACATATTTCATAGAGCATAGAGGTAAAGCATACTATATTAAGCATAGACTTACCAGCACCTCACAAAACATTGTGAATATAATTAAATGCCTGTGTGGAATTTTTAATTGCGGGAAAATAAATAGACAACTGAGGGAACAAATTAACATGCATCATGCAACTATTTGAGCTGCACTGGATCTAAAATCAAGGATGGAAACTAAGCAGGATATTTCAAAACAGCCAGTAGCACAGCACTGGCTACAAGCATCCGGCTTAATCTTTTAAATGTATGCCAATAGATTGTAGTTCGGATTTACCATGAGGGGGTGAAGTTGATCGACTATTACTCCAAAGGGAGGCATTTTGGACATTTGTACTTGAGAGTGTATTGACCCATGGTCTGAACAGTGCTTTACAACTGAATTACTTTTTTCCCCACATAATGAAATCCTTTTTGGGACATATATGTTGGTGTTTGGGTTGTTCTGGTTGTTGGTGGGGATTACCCTGGAGGTTTATGCTTTCTCTATGAATTGAAGTTTGTAATATTATGGTTGTGTCTACATACACTTATGTTTGTTACATATGATATGTAGGTAATTAAGACAAGATACTTCGTGATATCTGATATATTATTGGAGGAGTTAATATAGAGATGTAGGAAAAGATACACCAGGGGGTCCCTTATGTGGAGTCAGAATTAGCACCATATGCTTGAATTCAATCGATTGGTTTTATGTCCATGAAATATCTGTATATGGTAAATTATTAAGCACTCATTGCCTTAATAATGAAAAAGGATTTTAATTTTATTTAAATGATTTGCACTAATCACTTTTATGCTCTGCACCAATCACTTTAATGCTTTGAATATCATGTAATTCCTTAATTGCTTTTGGTTCATTGGCTATATAAATCACATTGTGTTTAGGGTGTGGTTGCCTTGAGTCCCAGTGGGGACCGAAACATTGCATTGGCTATACATGCTTCACTAAATATCTGTTTTATTATTTATAATTTATATTTATATATCTTTGTTTTGCAAAATATCCTAGCATTGCTGGATACTTTTTGCAAAGTTTATGTGTGTATATATATATATATATATATATACAAATGTTCAGTGAATCAAACTATTTTTATTTGCATATATTCATGTGTCCGACGTTTCGGCCCACCTTAGGGCCTTTATCAAGGATGGCCCTAAGGTATGCGGACATTTTTGGACACATGAATATATGCAAATAAAAATAGCTTGATTCACTGAACATTTTTGAAGTTGGGGTCTATGTGAAAATTTGACTAAAGAAAATCTGCATATGTGCTAAGAACATAGTGAAAGCTCAGCTGCATGAAGAGGAACCCCAAGCACAGTAAGAAAAAAAAAGGCTATCTTCAAGGAGTTACATAATAAAGAACCATCATGCTTCTCCACTGATGCATAATGTGAGATATTATGTCACAAAATTAACCTATGCCTGGATGCCATAGGTTTAGTTAGAACTACTGATTATAATAGGAACTAATTATTTATAGATCTCAGGGATTTTCTTTGCTGCATACTATTTTTATCACAATTTTTTTCTCTAAGAAAACTATTTGGGAAACACCAAATTTAAAGTTTCGCAAATTTGTTCGCCAGCTGCGAATCGCGGGAATTCGCCGCGTATTTGCCCCTGGCGAATAAATTCACCCATCACTACATGTTACACAACTAAACACATTGCCCATACAGTATGGTGCCTGCAGTATGATGGGCTTCAGTGAACTCATCCATTTCATTCTGGTTTTCTAGTCACCAGGATCAAAATGTGTTTGGTCTAATGTATATTCACCAAATAAAAAATCTAGCACAAGGTGCAGAGTGCACCGTACACAAACCACCCTTATTTCCCGTCCCATTGCTGTCCAAGCTAACTTGCATGTCTGAATGACACACAAGTCATGGATTAGGTAGTGGGCTAGATGGGAATGCTTATAAAATTATTACACAAGGGGGCAAATTCACTAAAGTGCGAAGTGTTTAACTCTAGCACTAATTCGCCAGCACAATGTCATTTCGCAACTTCGCCAATTTGCTAACAGTGTCCCTGGTGAAAATTCTCTAGCGAAGTAAATAGACTAGCGCAACTTCGCACCCTTATGCCAGGTTGCGTACTGACGAAGGGAAGTAACTACGCGAATTCACTAAGATGCCCATTTTGCTGAACATTACCTCTTTCACTAGACTTTACTTCGCCAGGTGAAGTTCAATACAATAGATAGGAGTTTGAAAAAAACTTAAAATTTTTGAAAGTCCCAAAAAAATGCTGGTGTCTTTTACTTTTTTTAGGGTGATAGTCTGAAAAATAATGTAATTTTTTTGGGGGGTTACCCTCCTTCTACCCTACATTTCCTAACATACAGTATGGCAACACAACTATACAGTGGGCACATGTTTAGGGCAATAGGACGACTTTATTTTATTTATTAAAAGTTTCCTGGGCTTGTGTAGTGTAATGTAGTGGCTGTAACATATACTTTTATTATACTTTCAACTTCGGGCGGTATGCAAATTAGGCATCGCTAGTGTAAATGTGCTTTGCCTGGCGAAGTAACGGTAGCGCAACTTCGATAATTTTCGTTTCCCTGAGCACAAATTTAGATTTTAGTGAATTATAGGCGAATTGCTGCGAAGCCTTCACTAGCGCATTTTTGGCACTTAGTGAATTTGCCCCCATATGGTTAAACATTATTTGGACTTTAGGTGGAGAATTTTATAACACAATTTTTAAGAAAAATTTCCTACAGAGTGCCTTGTAGACCTTGGTCTTGCACTGTACACATGGCTGTAAAATGAGAACTCTGTGTCACTGTTTTATTGACATTTGTGTCATGTTTGTTTCAGTTTCACAGTCAAAACAAGTTTGTAACTCACGCCTTGTCCAGGAGGTTGAGCAGTCTTATGAAAATGAAGCTGTCTCTTTATCCCAACTCATAAATCATTGTCAGGCTCTACTGATAGGAAAAGAAACCATTCAGAGTTTGGAGTGATTATACAACGAGATTATGCATTATGTATAGAAAACATAGCTCGCTAGCCACTGCTACATAGGTATGAAAAAATACAGCCATCTATAATATCAGATATTTCTAAATGTTTTTAGTTGCATTGTTATGTTGTAGTCTATCAAGGATTTTAACCTTAAATATGTTATTTTTATTGATGGTATGGAAAACCTTATTTGTACTGCATACATGGCTTTGATTTAAATCTAGGCATATATAAAAGAAGATGTAATTATTTTTTTAATTAAAAGCCTAAAGAGGTGGCCTTCTGTTCTGTGTTCTACCTTTATGGGGTATATTTATCAAAAAGGGAAATTAGAGATTCCCACAGTCCTCTAGAGTGAAGTTGAAGATCGCCACAGTCCTCTAGAGTGAAGTTCCACCACTCTCCATTCATTTCTATGGGATTTTGAAAGGATGAACATTTACTTTCCCCATTGATAAATAATCTTTTAAAAATCCCATGGAAATGAATGGAGAGTGGTGGAACTTCACTCTAGAGGACTGTGGTGATAAATACACCTCTCTTCGTTCTTCTTTCCCCCTGTCAAAGAGGAGGTGTGTTTTCATTTTGCCATCCAGGCCTGGATTTGTGGAAAGGCCACCTAGGACCGGGCCTAGGGTAACAGGATTTTAGGGGGCGGCATATTGTCCAACCACACCCACATTGGTTCAGAAACACTGGGGATATGCAGGAGATACTATAGTTTTTTAAATTTCCCATGTGCTAATCCCCATTGCTCCGATCCCGATGATGAAAATTTGTGAAAAAAGGGCACAGAATGTGGTCAACGAAAGTCAGTGGGCCTAGGGGCGCCCTCTATGTAAATCGGGCCCTGTTGCCATCCTCACTAGAACAGTATGCTTTACGAGGCATTTATAGTAGCTTATACAATACTGATGGATACTGTATGTGTGGTATTCATTGTATGGCCTCCCATGTAGCATTTTGTTCATTTGTTTCCTACACATTGATGAACTGACCTTGGTACTAAAATACCAGCTGCACATGCGTACTGCAAATCTTACAAGACTTGGTTTCATAAGATTGTATCAGTAGGTATGTGGCCAGTGTTACAATGTAAGGCAAATTTTGATTAAAGAGTATTTGTGCATCATTGTGCATTTATTTGAATTAAAAGGATCCCATACTTAAAAAGTACAGATTAAGAAAATAATACATATGCTTTTTATAGATTTCCTTATAGAGTAAACAAGTTGTCAGGGACTTTATACCAAAATTATAAAGCTGACTACTGTTTTCTCTATAATCTGGAGTAGATTTTCCATTTGAGTTTGTTGTAGATGTAAGGGATCATTTTGGTAAGTTGGCCACAGTCAGTTGCATGAAAAAGCTTCATTCTTTAAAGTCTATTGTATCCAAAGCCCCTCCTTGCACTATATTGTTGTGCTTGATGCTTCTATCTTTGTCCCGCTTCCTATTACAAAGTAAATTCATTGACACAGGGAACTCTAGAGCTACCATAATCTCCAAAGGTGGAAGTAGCCCACAGAGAATATTCACCCAAATAATTGAGTGCAGATGTGCATATTATGATCAGCATGGTAAAGGGACCTTCAATTAATTTGCTTCCAATTCCCATCAAAGTGCACTTGTAGCTGTGCTCATTTTAATGCATCAGCCACAATTGTGTCAGGTGCATCACCCTTGAAAGTTGGAATAACAGTGGGATTATGGGAAACCGCTGCATTGTGCTAGTTTCCCCTGAAATGACACTTTGCACACTGAGCTGGAGGCTTTTACACCTTGGATGTCTTTAGCTTTACTACAGAAAATCTCACATCCTTGTGCATGATCAATATGAAACCCGTCCCATATTTCTTGTAACAATCACTTTCAATAAATAAATGTTAGTATTTATCAAAGACAGTTCTTCTTCCAAAGCACTACTCAGCTCTACTTTAAAGCTGACATCTTTACTGTTTGAAATGTGTGTCTCTAAATTGCTCTTCCTGGGACCACACACACTGAAATAATAAAAAAAAGTTATCTCTTCAGTGTTCAAAACATTTTTCTTTCCTAACACCCTGTTTTCCATTAACAATACAGAATTTAGTGATATGTCATATTTAACTTTGTCTACAAATGATCAAAGTCCTTAGGACTGCAAGAAATGTCTAACAGCATTGGCTCAAATCCCCTTACTGGAGCTGCATAGTTTGATTTATACTGCATTACACATGATTTAAGCAGTCAATGAGTTAGAAAAACAACTCCCCCTTTCTTTCCACCACTGTAGCATTCACTCCTTGCTCCTATGTAAAAAAAAAATGTGGAGTCCAGATTTCTGGACTGATGAAGGCAATTGAAGTCCAGAACCCTTGGCAGATGTACCCTGCATACATGACCTGTGGGCCTTCTGTCATGCCTTCTGTCATGCCAACCAGCAAACATTTATTTTGGGGATATGCAGGAGACAAAAACCTGCCATGCTCTTCTCCAACCTTTTCCTTAGCCAACCTCCTTCTCTTTGCGGTCTGCTCTGCTTTTCTGGGGCTCCTGTCCAGAAAATGTTAATCTTTATTCCTTATAGTCAATATTATATGTCTATGTCATATATTGGTGGCAAAGGTACCGCTTAAACAGTATGAAAGATATTAAATCATACAGCTACCAAAATCTATATAATTAACTGACCAAATAAATGACATAATTGATGGTAATCAATAGTTTCTCTTTACATGTATTGGACCTGGGGTCTTTATACAATTTTTATCTCCAAAATAGAAATAATTTAAACATTAAAAAATTACTTTTTCCACCAATGAGGATTACTTGTATCTAAATTTGTATAAAGTACAAGGTACTGTTTTATTATTTCAAAGAAAAAGGAAATCATTGTTAAAAATATAATTTAATTGTATCTCTATGGGGGATGGCCTTCCAGTAATTTGGAGCTTTTTTGATATTAGATCCCATATGTGCACACTACAAACACATAAATGGCTATCATGGGGGTTATGTAATATGTTTGCCAAAGTGAATTAATCCATAGCAATCAATCAGCACCTCTTTTACAGCAAACATCTTATTGGTTGCTATGGGTTGCTGTACCTGGGTAGTGCTTTTTATTACATATAGGGGATACATATTAATAACAACAATAAATGGCCTACTAACTGGGATAGGATTAAAGGAACAGTTCAGTGTGAAAATAAAAACTGGGTAAATAGATAGGCTGTGCAAAATAAAAACAAATTCTAATATAGTTAGATAGCAACATGTAATGTATAAAGGCTAGAGTGACTGGATGTCTAACATAAAAGCCAGATCACAACTTCCTGTTTTTCAGCTCTCTAACTGAATTAGTCAGCGAGGTATACATCTAATATATAGATAGCCTGCTTTCTCTTGAAAATTTACTTTCACCATTAGCTACACTAGATATTCCAATCTGACAAGCAAAGACATGAAAGTGCTTCAACTGTGTTATTTACATGATCCCTAAGTGAGATTGGGTGTCATTCTTTCGTTAAAGGCACTGTACTACAGCTGATTTGTTAGATTTATGTTCTAACCTTGGTCCTCATGTCAAATCCGCAAAATGAACCAGGGTCCATGGTGGGCCCTGGTTCCCTGACACCAGACATTGGAAAGTTGCTACCCATATATTCATCAGGTATCGGCACTTACCCAGTTTTCAGCCTAGTTCCGGGTGCGAAATATAACAGTAATTGTAGAAAGTGGAGGCACTCACAGGTCTAAGGGGCAGATTTACTATTGGTTGAATTTCAATGAAAATAAATTTGAAATTTGACCATCGAATTTGAATTGTTTGATCGCATTGTTCAAATCAAACGATTCAAACAATTACAAAAAAAATGGATTTTCAGGAACGCTTCCATGAGGTCTCCCATAGGCTACAATGTCAATTCGACATCTTTAAGGTGGCGAATAGTAGAATTCCAATTATTTTAAAGAGACATTCGAATTTTCAAATTTTTTTCAATTTGAATCGACTTTTGGGCTATACAATAGTCAAAGTAGTCCAAAATTATTTTGAAATTTGAATTTTCTTTTTTTTTTCCTTTTTAAGGTAACCTTTAACCAAAGAGTCACATATCATTAATTTTTAACACTTACATCACTCAGAAGAAAGCGGCCTCAAGGAAGCATTTGACAACCCCAGCCTATGCTCCACTAGTATCTCTCCCACCCTGCCTTTCTTTTCTGGTTCATGACATCACTTCTTAACCTTTTAAATGTTGTTTAATTAATAATACAATGCTATTGTCTTTATGGAACATGGGTTGCTACAGCGGATACACTGCTCTATTTTGCAAACTTAAAAATATCTGGAGTTGACACAAACAGGCTGCCTAGTAGTTTTTCCCTTTCTGGAAAGTCTGCTCCCTTCATTCTCAGGGGTTATTAAAATGGGAATCATTTTATTGGCAGTCGTCTAGAATTGTGCTGAAACAAATGGAAACTTGAAGATAAGGATCCTCTGAGGTGAGAACATGCAGCTGTTGGGAATTTCAAGCGAATATGACCAATAAAGGAAGTCACTATTTTTCCAGCCCTAAAGTGAATTATAGGCCGAGGCTGGTGTTGTATATTTATATAAGGCTGCAGCAGGGAGCTGGAGGGGAGTATACTGCTGAAAGAGCATCATTCGCTTTCTGCCCTAAACAAAAGGTGGAAATGAAGTAATATCCTAGTCTTAGGAGAACTCATGACAGAATAATAACATTTCCAAGAGAGGGGGGTGAGAGTGTGCAAGGCTGCGGGTCAGCTTCAGAAAGTGGATATGATTGAGCTGTATTTTCAGACTTTTGAAAACAAAAACATACTCTCTGTATCACGAACACCCTCTTCCCTGTACACTTGGGAAGATGGGCCAGTCAGTGTTCACAGGCAAAACCAATATCATTAAAAAAAGGCTATTTAACATATTTGTGCCTGCTATAAATCTATGTTTGTACATCTATCTATCTATCTATCTATCTATCTATCTATCTATCATCTATCTATCTATTATTCTAAATATCTAGCATTCTATCAAGTGTTATGCCAGTACATGTAAAAGTTGTGTGCTTTGTTTAGGTGTCTACCCATTTATATGGGGATTTAACAGTATTTATACATGAGCTCACATAGTATGAATGGTGATAAACTTCTGTTCATAGCCCAACAGATTACTGGCATAGTTACAACTAGAACATGTAGTGTTTGAGGATGCAAACTCTAAATATAGATGTATGGAAAAGGGCATTATGCCCATGGTTTTGGTCTAGGGGAACCAAAGATAGACTTAATGAGTAGTGATGGGTGAATTTATTCACCTGGGTTGAATTCACAGCGAATACCCGTGATTTGCCATAGGGGAATAAATTCGTGAAACACCCGCGAAAATTCACCTGACTAATGAATGTGTGCCGGCATCCAAAAGGAGACACGCATCCAAAACGAGACATGTGCACCCAAAACAAGTTTTGCGAGTTTTTCAACGAAGCGAAGCACTACAAATTCATCCATCACTATTAATGAGCATTAAGCAGGGTAATTGCTATATGTCCTCTGTATTAATGATTGCTGCCAGTGTTCCACTTTCACTTTGGATGCAGGATGGAGTGATCATTGGCTGGGGTGCTGCAGGCTATGGAGACACACCACATGGCTGCTATGCTCTGTGTGGGCTCAGGGATAACTAGACCTTGATATTCATGGAGATGGATGCCAAAACTGGACTTGTGTGCTCACTCTATGAGCTGGGAGCTATAGTTCAGCTACAGATCAAGCAAGTGTGTGCTCGGATAGGAGAGCCTGGAACCTTTGAAGTATTCCATCCCGTGGATGCCTGTTTCAACTCTGTGTGAGCCCTCGGGTGACTAGCTTGTGGGTGGGGTAGAGGAAAAGGATCCAACTTGTCTTCTATTGTGATACAGGATTTTGGTGTGGCTGCCACATGGGAGCAAGTACCTTGTCCATCGTGAAAGGTATTTGGGCAATAGCGCTACCTGGGACAAAGTACTGTCACAGGTTCCCCAGGGTAGTGAGTCATGCTATTGCATGGATATTTGTACTGTGAATATGTACAGTACTTCCCCTTTAATTTGCATTTTCTTTATTATAAAATTTGTATTGCTATGAAGCAAATTGTGTGTTGAATGTTTTTCCCAATGGGGCCACCCGCAACTGAAACCTTGGGCCAATAAAACCACATGATGTTTTCAAGCTGATTGGTTGTTGAAGTTTCCTTGGTGTGCCATCTACCTTTCCAAATGTCTACTTTTCTCCAGGCTGGCACCCAGGCTCTACATTTTGTTCAGGGGTGTGCGTTTCATATGCTATTATTATATATATTTATATATATATATATATATAAGACAGGCTCGTACGCTGGAGCAAGGATAGTTCTTATGCTGCCCAAGCAGTCCACAGGTGAGGATGTTTAAGGGAGCCTGGCTATGCAGTGTGAGTGTTGAACTGGTAGTGAGAGTAAAGCTCTGAACACACACTGTCAATGTCTTTTGAAAATTGTGTATGAACTATAAATCCAAAGAGGGACTGTCTGGTGACAACAGTAAGGAGTTTTTTTCTGTTTTCTGTAAAACTACAACCCAGTGAGGTTTTTTATATTAATTTTACTGTTATTTCACAGAACTTGTGACTGTTTAAAGTATTTTTGGTTTGAACAATGAACCCCAGGCAGTAGCCTGTTTGATTTTTGTTGCAAACTTAAGCCTCCTGTCTCTTCTTTAATGAAACTGTTTCACCTGAGCCCTACCTGCTGCTATGAGCTATCCTCCACAAAATATATATAAATATATTATATATATATATATATATATGTATATATATACTGTAAAATCAATAGGAAGAACCAGCAATCCAGATTTGTGTTTCAATGTGCTTTATCTTTATTTTACTATACACAGTGTATATA
>CM044435.1:107651619-107696215 GCA_024363595.1 Xenopus borealis
AAAGGTATTGGTTTGAACTTTCATTTCTAATTTATTCATGAAGCATAGAGGGTGAGTCTGGCAGAGCTATGCATCATTCTGTCAAAAGGACTTTTCTTCATCTACACAACAACTACTGTAACAGAGAGAAAACAAATCATTTGCCACAGTGCAAGTCTCAGTGGTTTTTTTTCCATATATGCTCTAATACAGCAGTACCAAAGGCTAGAGATGAGATTTTTTTTCACCAGACCTTACATACACGTTCATTTCATAGTCAAATCCTAGTCCATATTAATGTGAAGATAATCACCTCTAAAATTACATTAAAGGGTATATTTATAAAGGTGTTTAAAATGGTGTTGCAATACATCAAACATTGTCATTAAATACCATGATATGCTATGTAAAATCATGCATATAAAACATGTAATGATATTATGCAGATACAGTATGTGGTAAAAAAAGGGGTTTCCTTGAAACCTGTGTTTTTTAAGTTGTGTTTTACACGTTTTTACACTGAAAATTGTTTGTGGCCTGACTTGTCTCACTGACTTTTATGGGTTATGCCATATCTAGAGTGCAGCAAAATAATGGCATCATTATTTCTTGCTAAAGGAAAGGGAGAGTCAGTGGGGTGTAGCAATCGATTACGTTAATCTGTTACCCTGGCTCGGGCTCTTTAATCATAAAACTTTGTGGCAAAAAGACAAAAGGTCATCTGCGCACTGCACCAGGAATGAATTTGACATAGTAGACCATCTTAAATATACTGCAATATAAGGACCAACAATACAATTTCAAATTGGAAAATACTTCGAAATTCGACCCTCAAATTTTTTTAGGGTGGGGGGTCGTTTTTGATCGAATATGGCCGTATTCGATCAAAAACGGGCGTATTCGATTGAATTAAAATCGTTCGAATCATTTGAATAATTCGATTGGATCGAACGATTTGAACAAATTTCACCAAAATCCTTCGAATTCTCAGAAGGTTGAAAAAATTTCTGGCCAAGTTCTGTGAGGTCCCCCATAGGATAAAATTGCAATTTGGCAGCTTTAAGCTGGGGAAAACTTCGAAGGATTTTTAAAGGGCCAGTACTTTGAAATTCGGAAATTCGAATTTTAACAATTCAAATTGAATTTTGGTTTATTCTATATTCTATAAGTAGCCCAAAATAACTTCGAAATTCGAATTTTTGAAATTTTATTTTTGAATTTGAATTTTATTAGAATTTTACTTCAATCCTTAGTAAATCAGCCCCTTAATGTCCTTAAAGGGTTGGTTCACCTTTAATTTAACTTTTAGTATGTTGTAGAATGACCAAGCATAAGCAACTTTTAAATTGGACTTTCTTTTTCTTTTCTTAGTTTTTTAAAATGATTTCCCTTTGTGTTTTGGCACCGATATGTATGAATATGAATTCCAGACCTGCAATCCATTTTGTGTACCTACCTGCAGTGCTCTAGGCACAGACAGAGTAGGCTTATGTAAATATGGGGCTGATTCATCTGCAGCCCAGTGTGACCTTAGCCTTTGGCTAGTTTTCAGTTGGATGAACTGCCTTCATATTACTCTACATAACCAGCATCCCAGTAGACTAAACTAGACTTGGTGAAGTAGAGCAGTGGCTAGGAAACTTTCTACTGGGTGGACTACATCTAAATGACTTACTTCAGTGCAAGCTTATGTCTGGTTAGGTAGAGGAACATGAAGACATTCTTCCCTGCTGAAAACTATGCCAAATATTTTCATGAAAAATGTTCCCATTGGAAAATTTTGACACAGCAAAAAAATCAAGAAGGTTTGGAGGGGTGTGCATGGAGGCTGGGTTTTATTTGCAGGGGTTGAATTTTATGGTCTTTGCCTTTTTGTAACTATGTAAAAAAAGTCGCCAAGACAAAAAATTTGATATAAGAAAAAACGCCAATTTACTTTAAAGGTCCAGTAACATCAAAAAAAAGAAATTGTTTTAAAGTAATACAAATATGATGCATTGTTTCCCTGCACTGGTAAAACTGCAGTGTTTGCTTCAGAACCACTATCATTGTTTATATAAAGAAGCTGTTGTGTAGCCATGGGCGCAGCTATTCAAAGGAGAAAATGCTGAAGTTACACAGCAGATAGCAGATAATCTCCGTAGAACATAATGTTATCTGTTATCCATTACATATATATATATATATATATATATATATATATATATATATTAATGTAGAGAAGATCCGCACACCATTCTTGCTTGTGTCAATTCAAATATTTATTTTGTGCATAAATCCGACGTTTCGGCCCCCATTGGGGCCTTTTTCATCCTTGAAAAAGAATGGTGTGCGGATCTTCTCTACATTAATGTATGCACATTCTTTGGATCCGACATTAACCAAAAGAAAAATTCCGGATTAGAGTGCAGTGCATAAGACTAATTATATATATATATATATATATATATATATATATATATACATATAGCTGTTTTTCAACTTCCGCCATTGCTACTTAGCAACTTGTTTATTTGAACTATAGTAGTGTTTCTAAAGCAAACAGATCAATTTTAACAGTGCAGGGCAACACTACATTGTATTTTCTTTACTTTAAAACACTTTAATTTTTTGGTGTTACTGTTCCTTTAAGTCCTAAGTTCGATCGAATTTTAATGAAATTTTTATCTTCGAATATGCAAATTAGGCAAATTCGAATTGAATAGTCGAATTCAAATAATTCGAACATTTGAATAAAATTTTATTTGAATATTCGACTATTCGATGGTCGAATTACTTCCCCTTTAAATTTTTATTCGAACATCTACTTTGCCAGAACCAAGCTGCTAAATTGGGAATCATTAGTTTAGTTTAATTAAAAAAATTTGATCGATTGATCAAATTTTTTCTATTCGAATTGCGGTAAAATTCTTCAATTTCGAAGGATTTTACTTCCCTTTTATTCATATGGTCGAATTTCGATTTTTTTTTTTATTCGAAATTCGACCAATGATAAATCTGCACCTAAATGTCCAATGCATTTGTCACAAGGAAAAATGCAGCAGAAAAATTCCCATCAACTCCAATGAATTTGGCAAATGTTTCAGTAAAACGAAAATGGGACCATTTGCTCATCACTAAATACAAGTAAAAAAAAAATAATGCATTTAGAGAAGAAATACAATGTTCCTCTGTTCCCATTCTTATACAAATATCAACATAATTCAGGTAGGCTTTAATATGAAAATGTATTTTTGTAATTCTTTGTTCTCTACAATTCCTCTAGATTAGTATTGCACAGAAAATATGCATATTGTGCATACAGTAATAATCTGACATGGCTGACAAAAGGCATTCCCAGGTATGGACATTCTAATATGTGATATGCTAATATGTGCATAGAATATCCTCCCTCATCTTGACAAGTAGTGTCCTCACATCCCACTTTCTGCTTCCTCATATTGTTCTTTTACAAAAGAAAGTGAAGGAAATTGTAGCAGCACAGCAAACATTAAAGGCAGGCAGAAATGAGACCCAGCAAAGCCATAATGAGCAGTGTCCTTTAGTCACCAAGACCAGAATTGCTGTTCCACTATCAGTTATAGCATACAACTAGGTGCTTTAATGTTTGTGTCAGCTACTGAAAACCATACTTTAGTTCATCCATTAGGGTGGAACTCACTCCTTTAAATTATAATCTGTGCTTAAAAATTACAAGTGACGCTGCTTGTATCTGTGTTTATGCACTGACTGTGGTTTAAAGGCCAAATATATGGTTAACCTTTATAGATTTGTGATTGAAATATTTCCTGTTTTTACTCTATTATTTAGGAGAAAGGCCATGTTTTAAACGTATTACATTGACTTCTGATTTTGCAATGCACCCTATAATATCTTCTCAAAAGTGCAGCAATTTAAAGGACCAGTAACATTAATTTTTTTTTTAAATTTGTTTGTATATAGTGAAAAAAAAAACACCAAGACATATTTAACTTTAAAAACCACCCTTAATTTCCATATATAAATCCATGAAAAAGCTTATTAAAAAATGTCCTACAATCACATCAAAATCATCAGTTTTCAGGCTGGTAGATAGAGGGACTCATTGGAAAGATTAAACTTTCTCTGTAGAGCTGCACTGTTTCAGTTTAAATACATAAATAACACAAATATTAAAAACAAATACTTAAAGGACCAGTAACATGAAATGTTTTTTTTAATTAGCTTGAATATAAAAAAAAATCACCAAGACATATATTACTTTAAAATCCTCTTCCTCTTTAGAAAATGTGACAGGGCAACAGTTTATTGTCACTCAGTTTCTCCTCCCTGGCTATCTCCTAAACGGAGTTCTGAAGAGGAGGAGTATCGGTAAGTTATTTCTTAATACAGATTTCGCGATTTGAAAGTTAAATATATCTTGGCATTTTTTTTTGTTATATATAAACATTTTTGTTAAACATGTTCATGTTACTGGTCCTTTAAGTATTTGTTTTTAATAGTTGTGTTATTTATTTAAACCGAACCAACGTATTGTGCAGCTCTACAGAGAAAGTTTAATCTTTCAAATGAGTCTATTTCATAGGATGGTTTACCATCTTCCATCGTAAAAACTGATGACTTTGATGTGCTTGTAGGACATTTTTTAATAAGCTTTTTCATGGATTTATATATGAAAATAAAGGGGGGTATTTATTTAAACTCAACTTTTCCAATTTTTTTATTAAAACAAATTTGGCCTAACTCCCATCTACGAATTTGCCTAATTTATATAAGATCGGAAAAAGTAGGTTGAGAAAAATCAAAACAAAATCTCGTGACAATTTCAGTCGTACACAATTTCAATTTTGACACTTGAATAGAATGACTTTTTTGCATTGTCGCCGGATAACCTTAATTTTTTTTAATTATTGTAGAAAAAAAGCACAGATCATGATGTCAAGAAACATCTTCTAATTGTAAAAGAGTTATCTGCCATTGACTTCTACATGAGGTTTTAGCAGGTTAAAATTTTAATGTTTTAAATAAATTTTGGTTGGTAATTTTTTTTTCAAATTTTGAGTTTATGGGAGTTTAAAATAACTCCCATAGCCTCGAAATTTGACCCTTGATAAATCAGCTCTTCATAGAAGTATATGTGTAGTAGCACATCTGTAGAGGATACATACCCCACATGGTCTATAAGGCTTTGCTGTTACACAGCAATACCCATAGCAGGCAATTCCTAAGAATATTATATCTATAAATGGCAAATGGGTGGCTTTAAGTAGAATATGATAAATGGTAAAACAGTCTAAAAAGTCTATTTTGGATTACTAAAAAGAGAGGGTGGGAGAAGACACTCCCACAAGAGAAGACCGGAAGGAATATCAAGGCCTCAGAACCCTTCAGGGTCTCGTATGATAATAGGCCAGGCAACATAGAATATCTTATTTATGTGCCAAGTTAAGAACCATTGCTCCCCCTTTCAATCTTCTGGATAAATATGATATATAGTATAAACTTAATGAATAAGGCCTATACATGGCCCTATCAAATTCCCACAAATACGGATATGGAATCTCTTATCCAGAAAGCTGCAGATAGGCCATCTTCCATAAACCCTGTTGGTTCAGTTTGATAATAGGGACAGTTTAGCAACACCCTCTGCTATAAGTTGCCACTAGACATCTACACTGCATTTGTACTCACTTTTACTCACTATCCAACCTGGACCATTTTTATCAGCTTCCATCATAAGGAAGTACTCAGGAGTATTCTAGGGGCCCAAAGAATTTTAGGCCTTAAGAGGCCTGCCGAATTGCCATTTAAGCCTATGGGGACCTCCCATAGCCTTAACAGAGCTATTTTCAAAGTTTTGGAAAATCGAAATTTTTTTTGGAAATCGTTCGAATCATTTTATTCGAATGATGCAATTGAATGATTAGAACAATTCAAATTCAATCGAAAACCACCAAAAAAAAAAATCTGTTTTGAATTTTTTTCTATTCCAAATTTGACCAATAGTAAATCTGCTCCTTGGACTCCTTAAAGCTGCCTTATTGCCATTTTAGACTATGGAGGACCTCCTAGATCCTGCCCTGAGAATTCGAAGGATTTTGGTTGAAATAGTTTGAATCGTTCAAATCAAACAATGCATTCGAACAATTTGAAAATTTCAATTCAATTGTAAACAGACCTATTTGGTCCATTTTTCTATCGAAAATGCCCCCCCCCCCAAAATTTGATGGTCGAATTTCAAAATTTTTTCACTTCGAAATTCAACCATAAATAAATCTGTCCCTGTGTGTGTGTATATATATATAGATTGAGCTGCATTACCTTGTTTAAGTATTACTATATGTATTATGGGAGGTAAGTGTCTTTTTTGTTAGTTACAGTTCAGTTGTGCAAATTCTCACTTAGGGGTTAAAGGTTGGAGTGCTGGGGAATTTTCTAGTTTTTTGTATATTTAGCCAGCCCACGTGTACCCAATCGCTAAGGGATTGAGCTGCATTACCTTGTTTAAGTATATATATCTAGATAGCAATTAAATCTACCCTTCTGTCTTAATCTTTTTATTTATTTATTGCTACAAGCACATGCACTGTGTGTTTAATTCATGATGTACAGTGTAGTAGTGTTCTCTAGCAATAAAAGATTATTTTAAAATATAATATTGTTTGCATCATTATATTAAGTTACTGGTAGCATTTGGTCCAGTAATACAACACATGTATGTTTCTGGTTATTTCAACAAAAAATGCATGATTCATGCTTTCAATAGACTCTCTTTGTTCTTTCAGCTTTCATATAAAAACACAAAACAAGAAAAATGCTGAAAATAACTTGCTAAGTACTTATTATACAATGTATGTGTATAGCAGAGGAACTAGCCAACAGATTTCATAGAACAAGGAACAATAAAATACACAAAGTAAATATTAGGTTTCACTAGGGATACAGGTAAGTAAGTGCCATTTTTTTTTAATTTCTATCTGCTTATACCTAATAAAAACTGTGGAGATTTGTAGAGATTTACAAACTATAGAACTGGGAAAACAGAAGGATTCAGCAGTTCAATATTTTTGTGATTTGACTGACTGTTCTCTGACTGTCAGGAATGTTAGACATATATTGTGCATGCAGATCATAGAGCCAGTTCTTCAAAATTAATGACTGATGCAAGTAGTCCGAATTTTTGCAGTCGGTCTTCAAGTTCACTGTGCATTGCTGAACTCAAAGACCCTACTAAAAAAAGACTATTAGCAGATTTTTTTAGCAGACTTAAGGCACAGGGATCCAAATTAAGGAGATATTCCTTATTTGGAAAATTCCAGGTCCCTAGCATTCTGGATAACAGGTTCCATACCTGTGCTACATTTCCAATAAAAATTGTATAAGTTAAGATATGTACAGTATCATTAGATTCCACCTCCAATGGAGGTTTCTCTAGATAGCTCTTGGAAGGTTTTTATCATTCTGCTGAATCTAGTTCAATGTATTATATATTATCTATTGATTCTGACTCTCTTAGGTGTGACATACAGTATGATCATAGGTGTAACATATGTTATTGAGTGTGGAGCAAAATTGCAAGTCACACATAGTGATGATCTGACCTAATGCCATTGCATATCAGTCGAGGTCCTCAAGGAACCCCTGCATCTACCAGATCTTCTGCCTGTAATGTTGTAATTCTGTATATAATTACAAGGTTTTTATGTTAATGTTACAAAATAGGAAAACCCAAAGAGTTTACAATCAAACACTAACATGAGAGTTGTATTGTTAATTTAATAGGCCTGTACTTGCTATGAGTTTGGCGAGCTGGTAATCATATTTATTTCATTTTCAATTATTTTGAATGTTTGTTTCTATTGTTGAACTTTCTTTATTCTTTTTGATTGGTGGAAAAGAATAGTGTTGCCATATGAATGACCTTTATTCTCTTTGATTAATAGGGTGTTCTGTTTTGCCTTTTCCCCCCCCTGCGTTCGAAAAATTACCATCTTTCATAAACGTAGAGGAAATGGGAAAAAACGAGGCTGGCATTAGCCCTTTTAGTCATCAGGAAATTATAAAATGTGCACTTGCGGAGTAAGCAATTTTCACAATCTGCCGGCACATCCATCTTTTTAATGAGCCTTGTTTATAACTCGATGCAACGTTTCTAGATGCCTAACCTATTTACATCTTTGCCCCCCTTTAATTAAGAGAAAAACCAGTTAAAAGAAAGTAAGAAGAAATATTAATATGGTCTGATTAATTCAGCTAGCGGGAGGTTATGGGGTTCCAAGGTTATTATAACCTATAAAGGCAGTGTGTGGAAAGCTTTGCTCATTTGTAATTGTGTTAGGTGGAGCAAATTAGTGAGCCTGTACAGCTTTGACAAAAGACCTCTTTCTATTCCTTCTTACCCCCTACCGGAAGGGCGAAATGCCTAAAGTTGGGCCCCATATTAGGCAAATGAGATCTGATAAATCTTAACTGTGCACCTAATGAGGATTTCGAGGGTTTTGTAGTGCTAATTTGAAAAGATTATCATGAATAGTTTTTATGTGCACTTAATGTCCATGGCAGTACCTTCTGATGCTGTTCTCATATTCAAAGGGTTAAACTTCAATTCAGAAACACAGTGGAAATAACAATAATATGCATATGATTAAAGGCACAATGCTACTAAGGAGGCAAATAGACATTGCATGAACACTCTGACAGTATTTTCTACCTAGAGAGAAAAAGAAAAAAGCTTTTGTAGATGTGAGAAACTCTTAAATACTTTATCAATAACAGTCTCTGAAATAAGAGAGAACTTGTATTTGTGATCGATTCTGTTAACCACACACACAAGAAACATGCATGCATTGTATATAGGAATGTGACATTGACAGCATTGTCAGATCACTTCAATAATTATGGTATAAAGTGGCTTATGGCTTGTAGTCAAAGTTCAGCATAATGCATTTATATAAAAGGCCACTCAAACACCCACACATTCACCAAACATACATTCAACAGGCCACTAATTCATTAAAGTGCAGGGATAAGGACAAAATATGTGAGTGATACATTCTTTGAATAAAAGCGGGTTGTATTATTTCCTGTCTTATTGTCCTTAATACAGCTGGTCCTTAATGCAGCTTGCTCTTATTCACACTTTTAGCAAGCTATGTATGGCCATGTATGAATAGGCTGACACAGGAATACAGGAGAGAAAACATGCCAAAAGCAGAGGTGTAACAAAATGTGTTAACCCCATTATGCTGCTTAATAGCACAGAGAACAGTTACTGCTTTATTAAGTTATGAAATTAAGTCATATGTTACAACAGACCCATCTCTAGAAAGCTTGTTTTTTTCCAATGACAGTGTTTATGTGAGACACCCTGGAAATAGTCTAAAAACTAGCTACATGTGTCCCAATTCCTATCCTATAACAGGAAATGAGTAAAAAACTGGATTTAATTGATTACACAGTAAATTATCACTTTACAGCTCACGCCAAGTGACCAAATAATCCACCAATCACCATGTTAACAAACAGAAATAAGTGGTTTTTCAATATCTGAAACACTATCTGAACAATAGGTGTGGCAATTAGATTATTGATTTTAGGCAAATGGATTGTTAATTATTCAACAGGTCTCCTTTCTTGTTTTAATTAACTCACAGTTCATTTAAATCAATGAGAAGGGTCCCTTGAGAATTTACAAAGTCTAGTACTGCTGCAGATCATTTTTTATCTTTTGAGTATATGTAATAAGTTTTAATAACTGAATGGGCACAAGCATGAAGATAGCCTTCTCCAATATGATCTTGTATTTTTTCCTCAAAGGTTACATAAACATTTCATTTTAAAAAAAAAATCAAATTTCCAAATATGACTGGAATAGGAAAGAATCTAAGTGATTAATAAAGTAATTTAGGTATTTTTTATTGCATAAAGCAGCTTTATACAACACAGCTTTGGGATGCATAATCCTGAAACCCATTAACCAGAAAGTGGCAAATTATGGAATAGACTCCATGGCATAGACTCAATTTTATCCAGCTAATCCAAATTTTTAAAAATCATTTCCTTTTTTTCTGTAATAAGAAAACAGTACTTCATCCAAGCTAAGATATAAGTAATGCATATTGGAAGCAAACCCATTATTTGGTTTATTTATTGTTAACGTGATTTTCTAATAAATATAAGGTATGAAGATCCACATTATGGAACTATTCCTTATCTGGAAAACCCCAGGTCCTGAGCATTCTGGATAACAGTCCCATACCTATAGTTTGATCAATGGATAACTTTCACATTGGGTAAATTATGATGTTAGAGTGCTTTAAAATAATTTATTCAAAGTATATTTACTATTTATTTTGGTACATAATGACAATTTGAAAATGTGTTCTTTTTTCTTGGTGACAGAAGACATGCTAATACTGGTTAAGTTTTACAAAATATGAAAAACAAATATGAAAATAAATAAATACTTGTTTAGAAAAACAATTGTTAGAGTTTTTTTCCCTATTAATTAATTTTATTGCAACTTTCATATACAAATATATATATATATTTATTGCACCTGTCACTTTAATAAGGTGATGTCATGCCTTTAATTGTTTAATCACCATTAGCTATTTAACTTTGTTTTAATGAGGGTGTGGTTGTATATATATATTGTAAGATTAAATATAGTAAAGAAATTATGCATTGTTCCTGTCCTAAAATTGACCTTGCATGCTACTTATAATTCTGCCATAAAATTTTTGCCCAGTGCTTTTACACTACGTATCCAACTCCCTGTGTTAGTCTATGAGGGTGCTCCCATATTTGTGCAGCAGGACTCCGTTAGCATTAGACACTCTAACTGCCGGGCTGAGATGGGACAGTCAGGTTGGCAAGACAGTCAGGTTTAGGAACTTACTAACAGTTACTTACAAAAACAAACCTCTCAACATGACCTTTAGGAAACTTTAAATGTAACTTAATATTTTAAAAAGTAGTTTTTTAGTGTCAGTATCACTTTAATGATAAATCAAATGTCAAAAGATATATGTGCACAAATTATGTATATATAATTAACTATCTATATATAAAAGAACATAATGTATATCCTGAGAAAATGTGGCAATAAGCACTTTTCATACCTATATAAATGTGTTAAACAGTAACTAAATGTCCAAACTGCAAGAAAAATAGACTTGCTTTAATAAAGACTGGAGGAAGAGGCTATGTTGCTATATAAGTGACAATAATATCTTCCAAAAATACCCTCAAGTACCTTTACCTTTGGCAAAGCACATGAATGGCTTCAATGGGTAGCAGGAACATTTTGATGTAAACATTGCAGATATAGATGTATTAGTTTGTTGCAACATGGTATACAAAAGACCTGTTTAGTGGATCAAGTGGCCAGGTTTGCTAATGATTTTCACAAGAGGATATTAATACAATGTAGGTAACACATAACAAAAAAATTGTGAAGAACATGGATTCGTCTTTAATATTAAATAAGCTTACCGCTTTTTCAAGTAGGTCTGGGTGCTCATGCCTCAGACCCTCAGCAAAGGGGAGCAATACTTTTCGAAAATCAAGATGAGGCAGGCACTTCTCTGGTACTCCAAAGTCATGAAATTAATTAAATACAGGAGCAAAAAATTATCAAAAATACAAAAGTCTTTATTTTACATCATGTACAAAAAAGCCTGAGACACTTAATCATAGGCCTACGAAAGCGACTTGTGCAATGAATTAACTTTTAAAAAATTACATCTAACTCATGTTTTCCCTCAGTACTATTGAACACTGCAGGTATAAACTAGCATTAACATAATAATGAACAAGAATAAAAAATATTTATAACACTGTGGAGGTCATTTATAAACACTGGGCAAATTTGTACTTGGGCAGTAACCCATGGCAACCAATCAGCTGATTGCTTTGACTGTTCTACCTGCAGCAGGCTGAAAAAAGCTAATTACCTATTGGTTGCTATTGTTTACTGCCCAGGTGAAAATTTGCCCAGTGTTTATAAATGAGCCCCTGCATGTTTTTTATAGTCAACACTAAAACCATTTATAGTTAGTCACACATAAGCTTAAAATGCCATAGTTCTTGGAAATGCATATATTAAGTCTGTGACATCATGTTATTTTACAGCAACTTGTTATTAAGACCATATACTCATGCACTTATAAGCAGCACCACTGTATCAAAACACTTTTCTTGTTCATTTTGGGTGGTGTTTGTGTTATATAAATAAAGAATTAGCAGTAATTACTTAACACAGCAAGGTGAATAGGTTATCCTGCTACAAGAAAAAGTACCGTAAAAGTTCCAAAACAATCATCATTCCCGTAATAGACAGTATTTGGTTACACTTGCTTTTTTATACTAGTGTTCTTAATGGCTAGAGATTGTGGCGAAAACCCTAAAAAAATCTATTCCCTAATGACAACGCAAACTGAAAAACAAAATCATTATCCAATTTGTTTTGTTTTGGGGTTTTTTTGCATTGCTTTTTTGGATGAAGTTAATTTTTTTTATTGTTACTTTGGCAGCAGAATAACATCAAGTGTTTGGGAAACTAAAGTAAATATTTCATTAAAGTACACATACAGTGTGCCAGATTTTCAATATCAGCCATATGTTAAACAATAATAAACAGCTCATATTGAAAATGTTCTAATACAAGTTAAAAAAACTAATAATGAAGACATTCACGAGAGAACCACATACAAAACTGTTCAGTCCACAAATTAAGGAAGAGATTGTTGTAAACTTAAATCCAAATCACTTGAACACAACAACACCATCATTATTTGTTATCAGTTTATAAAGTAGAAGCAAACATATTATGCATTGCAGTGTAATAAATGGGTGTGTATATTGAACATATATATACAGTATCTACAACCGTTCACTGAAAGAGTTTTAGAGGGCTCTTATCCAAAAGTGTTTACTGTACATTCCAAAAGGAGAAGCTGTAATAAAACTGTAACTTCCCTATAGCAAACAGATAATTTCTTTTCATATTTGCCTGGATCTTAACAAGACAAAAGTAACAAGAGGGCAAACTTTGTTGCTAACTGTATCTAGAACTAACTTACCTTTAACAATAGTATGCCCAGTGTAGCTCAAAGCTCATACAAAGCTGTTTACATTCCTGAAGACATGGTATATCTTGCTAAAATGTTATATGATTCAAATCCATTAACTCAACACATCTAGGTGTAAATTGAGGGCAGGGTGTAGTGCAACTGTAACTGTATTCAAGGTGCAAATAATTGGGTGCCAGTGGTTCTGTTAACTTAACCAAAGAACATATTTATTGAACATACAATCCACACTGGAGTGTACAGCAATCACATCAGCACATGCAGGATCAGCAGTGGATAGGCAATACTCACACCACCTTTGGTCAGAGACTGTCCCTTTCACACATGGGAGACAACGTATATGCAGCCTTGAGGAGGTACACCCAGTTTTCAGCCTTTTCCCTAAGGAGACACTTACATAGTAAGTTAGGCTGGAAAAAGACTCACGTCCATCAAGTTCAACCTTTTTTTTTTTTTATTTTAACTGCCTAACTGCTAGTTGATCCAGAGGAAGGCAAAAAACCCCCCATCCTTAGCCTCTCCAATTTGCCTCAGAGGGGGGAAAAATTCCTTCCTGACTCCAAAAGACGATCGGACTAGTCCCTGGATCAACTTATGTAATGAGCTATCTTCCATAACCCTGTATTCCCTCACTTGCTAAAAAGCCATCCAACCCCTTCTTAAAGCTATCTAATGTATCAGCCTGTACAACAGTTTCAGGGAGAGAATTCCACATCTTCACAGCTCTCACTGTAAAAAACCCCTTCCGAATATTTAGGCGGAACCTCCTTTCTTCTAAACGGAATGGGTGACCTTGTGTCAGCTGGAAAGACCTACTGGTGAATAAAACATTAGAGAGATTATTATATGACCCCCTTATATATTTAAACATAGTTATCATATCACCCCTTACGCGCCTCTTCTCCAGTGTGAACATCCCCAATTTGGCCAGTCTTTCCTCATAGCTAAGTCTTTCTTTCTAATCCTAGGTCTGTACACTTAGTCCCTACTCTGGGTAATTAGTACATGGGATCTTAATCCCACTCACAATCCTTGTAGGAGCCTCAAACTGCTCAGATGAATAATCCAAACTAGCTGTCACTCCTAGAGTGACCTATAATGATGAGTAGCCTATCCTTACTAGACCTGACCTGTCTAGATTCCACTCGAGCTCTGCCTGCCTGCTCAGGCCAGAGCCAGCACAAGATGGACACTGAAAGCATGGCTTACAATGCTTTTATACTTTAGCACATTGCCATCTACTGGTCACTGTGAGTAACAGCAAGGGGCATGGATTATAGAAGGAATAGGAAACAGTTCCCCCTCCTAACTGTTAAATTAACACATTTGGGCATGTTGACTGCAGATATAATCAGGTCATATCAACACTTTCAAAATGCTCCAATCCTCCTGTCCCAGCTTCCCATAGAGAACTATGGGAAATGCCATGCCTAAAGCACACATAGCTGAAACAGTTTAGAAATGCTCAAACAAGGGTGTTCGACATCCACTATAATCAAGTTGGAAACAGTCAAATGCTTCATATGCCATTAGCCTAGGCAGTGGCAAGTAGACAGACAAGAAATATGCAGAAAATGTTTTCTTAAAGGAACAGTAACAGTTTTTTTAAATTTATTTCTTTAGACGAAAAGAACAATAAAAAAAGGCAGGAGAGGGAGGAGAGATCGAGCACTGCACGATGGAAAACCGCCATTTCAGAAGCGCATGCAGAGAAGTAAGTAATTTCTTAATAAAAACTTAGCAAATTTAAAGTTTAAACTGTGTTTTCGTTTCGTTATAAAAAAATGAATTGAATGAAAAAATAGTTACTGTTCCTTTAACAACTTAAGTACTGTGGAAAACCACAGAAAATAAAAGCGATTTGATCACAGAATTAAAAAAGTAGTATACCGTACATCAGTCAATGAAGATTAGTGTAGAGCTACTGATAAACCATAAACAAGGTAAAATTCTATATTTAAAAAATCGATGCCCTGTCATCCTCAGAAGCTATTTTCAATCATGCAAATTATATATTTTTTTCTTTTTTGCAATATGCTAATGCAATCTGATTGATTTTGGTTGTAAAAGTTAATTACAATGTGTTTGTGAGTCCCCAAAGATGATGCATATTATGTTTATAACCAGGATTATTAAAACGTCCTGTCTCCATTACGGGGCTTCTCTTTCCAACACTGGAACTAATTGTAGCCTTAAATCATAACAACCTCACTGTTAAACATAACACAAGGGCAACATTGCATAATTTTAATTAATTTTAATTTGACCAGAGCAAATTCATTTTGGTTTTCCAGAAGGACAACTCATTTGTTTTCTTGTCACTCTTAGGTGAGCATCAAGATGGGAAATATACATTATTTCTATTGTGTTGGCTTGTGTGATCTTTTCCCCTGGGGTAGTTTTAACATTGTGGTGACTTCACTAAAAATCATATCAATTTAAAGTTGTCAGATATAGATCCTCTTATATTTTAGAGCAGCAATTTCACATTATACTGTGACTTCCAAATAGACGTACCATAATACTCAACAAATCTCTCCCAACTATGTATTAGGGCTGACAGCAGGAAAAGAGAGACATGATCTGCAGAAGATGGCAAATTTCTTCAAATATTTATATATTTGCAATTATTTTTCCAGTCTCATTTGGTTAGCCCATGGTAAAAAAGCCACCTCCATGTATATAATGTTTCTTCCTCACTCGACAAGTTTTTCTCAAACTGCATGGTGTAATGGGTGAGGTGACTCATTATGGGGCGTTCAATGTAAAGAGTAAAGTTTGTTCAAGGTTACTCATGGTAAAAATTAAAAAACATATATGACAGTTGATACATTGCTCCCTTTGGAACCACCATAAAGAACCATTCCTCTTTTCTCCTACAACTATTTGCTAACTTAACTTATACTATAATGTGAAGTCCAAAGCATTGGGATTTGTATTTCTAACATAAAACATCACATTGTCATTGTTCTATTTTATTTTTAATATGGGGGCATTATAAGTACACACTTGTAATTAATAGTGATGTTTCAAAGGGAAGAGGGCCTTGACATCTCTGCATAGTTACATATTTCTGTACTTAATGATTGAGAACTAACAAATGTATTGTGTTCATCCAATAAAAATATGATCTCTTCCATTAGTCACTATCTTTTCACACCATCCACATGGATCCACACGCCATCTCTCCTACTGTATCTTAAACCTCTTACTGTTCTTTAAAGGAACAGTAACATCAAAAATTTTTACAAAAAAATTTGTTAGAGTAGAACGAAAAAAAAAACACCAACACAAATTAAAATTTTAAATAACAAAGCCTTTATTGAATAATAACTTACAGAAACTCCACTTCCTGTCCTCTACAGAAAAGGCGACAGGCACAATCCATGCTGCGGTGCTTGATTTCTTCTCCCTGGCTATTCACGGACAGTGTGTCCTCTCTCTGCCTCTGACATGCTGTTTACACATATACACATTTTCCAATGTAGCCTCACCAGCAGCCCTTTACTGTATGTGCAAGTTCCCCAGTCTGTGTGACTCATATTATGAAATAAATATTCCTCATTCCCAGTCTCCAGACAGAGGAGCATTCAGAAAATGAGTTTTTGCTCTGGAGACAAGTGCAACACCTGCAACCTCCTGTCAGACACTGGCCCTAACTAAATGTTTCCCTAACGCCAGCACTGATGGACCCCCCATACTGTTGCACCCTGGATGGTTGCCCTGGCAGGATCTGTGCCATTTTCATTCAACAAATGCTTGTCTTTCCTACGAACACTAAATAACAACCTTGCTAGCCTATCAGGACTGTCTCACCCGCAGTCTGGGGCAGGGCACCATCTGCAATCAGGATCTGCAGCCAGGCAGCGGGGGAGAAGGAACTCCTCGTACTTGCGAGTGAGCAAGGGGTCGCGCAGGAAGGCACGGACATGTAGGGGTCTGAGGCGCTCTAACACGGCTCTTGCTGATCTCAATGCGGAGGTACTGGCGGAGGCAGCGCAGGCATGATCGATGTCTGCAGCTCAGCAGCTCTGGAAGTTCTTCGGGAGGCTGGCGGACCAAACATACAGGACATTCAATGAGGGACTCAGAGCCGACAGGTGATGAAGGCGGTGGGGACACGGACTTGCACATACAGAAAAAGGGCTGCTGGTGAGGCTACACTGGAGAATGTGTATACAAATGTAAACAGCATGTCAGAGGCAGAGAGAGGACACACTGTCCGTGAATAGCCAGGGAGAAGAAATCAAGCACCGCAGCATGGATGGTCGCCCTGTCGCCTTTTCTGTAGAGGACAGGAAGTGGAGTTTCTGTAAGTTATTTCTCAATAAAGGCTTTGTTATTTTAAATTTTAATTTGTGTTGGTGTTTTTTTTTCGTTCTACGAATTGTTTTGTAAAATTTTTTGATGTTACTGTTCCTGGAATGCAATCTCATAGTTCCTCTGTAAAAAAACACTTCCCTTAACCTTTACAACAATGACTGTCTTCCTCTAAAAGTACTAGAACATCATCTGATGAAATTAATTCGAATTTTTTTTTGATCGAATAGGTTCACATCGATTTGAATTTTTACCACATTCTATTCAAAGTTTTTCCCAAAAAAACCTTCGAATTTTCAAAGTCCACCAATTGACTCCATGTAGGTTCTAGGAGGTCCCCCATAGGCTAAAACAAAATGTATGTTCAAATTTGAATTTTTAAAAAGAGAGTACATGATAAATTCTAAAATTTTAATTTTCGAATTTTTTGCAAATTCGAATTTGGCCTATTCATCTTGTCCAAGTACACAAAAATACCCCTATGTGTCAGTTCTTGGCATTTCATCTCGAACATGTTAAATAAAAATATTCATCCATATAATTATACATTCATTTATTTAGAATTTGAAATCATGATAGGATTCCTCAGCTAAAGCAAGACATATAAATAAAGAACAAAAGGTTTTCTAAAAATAATAAATTGTTCCCCTAAACATTGCTATTATGGGGTTAAATTGAGGATGACCCTTTACTTATAAACATAATATGTTTGCTCTATGAGAATCAAAAAAATAAGCAACTAATTTCTGTTGCTGTTCTGATTAGATATAGTTTCTAGACTGTGACGGTAACATTGAAGAATAAACGGAAAGAGAAATACAGTAAGTACATAAGATTTGTATCTAATAATTTACTGGCATTTGCTAGATTACAATATTATTTTTTGGTTACATGAAAGCACATTAAAGCAATAAAAGTAATGCATCTCTTAATAATTAGAGCATCTATTGTTTTAACCACATGAAAGAAATATGGAAAATTCAGCAAAATATATTGTTTTAAGACAAACACCATAGATCACATAGATCACATCTACCTTCCTGTATTTAATCTCTCTTTGCTAAATTTGGAATTTACAGTGTTTTATACCAATGTCTGACCCAAAAGGGTTATCATTGATTATTAACCCCATGCTCCTACTTCCCAAAACCTAATTGTGTGGAAGGCTCTCACCATTTCATTTCAATTGTGAGAACTGTAATCTGACAGGCTCTTTAACAATTCATTTTATTTTTACATTAAGTTACAGTTTCTCATAGGAAAATGTGCTATAGCTATCTGAGAAATGTTTCTGGAAAAAAAAGTGGAGAATTACAGACGGCTTAAATCAATCTGGCATTAAAAGATCCTCGTCAATACAATTCATGTTTATGGAATTCTACTGGAATTTGCACAGTTTATGACATATCTTTGCTGTTATTAGATCTAGAATTATTGACTGAAAATAAAAAAATGAATTGGGGAGAGGAGGAGGCAGAATCCCAGGCCAACAAACTTGGATTTCTGTTTTTTGTCTTGTCACTTTATTATAAACAAAATGAGGATTTCCCATAGAGACAGAGAATCAAACTGTGGAGTAATATGCAGCTTATTTGTGGGAATTTATTTTCTTCTAGCAGCACCAGCAAACAAAAAAGACAAAATGAGTCAAGATTCTTGTCCTATAATTTAAATTACTATAAACTACAGGTTTGGGATCTCTTATTTGGAAATCATATTTTTGTCAATTGTTTCCATTTTCACTGTAATAATAAAGCGTACCTTGTACTTTTAAATCCATATTGATGGGAATACAATCCTTCTGTGTTTCTTTAACATTAGCATTTTTTTAGTAGTAATTTTTTTTTTTGTAGATTGTAGGTATGGGGTTGCAAATTAGAGTAATACCCCAGAATCATTTCAGATAATAGATTCCATTAATGTATTATAATTTCACAAGGCCAACTATTTTATATTTGTGAAAATGAAATTGATACTATTTAATGTACACAAAGATTAACATTACACCTGTAGGAGACATTTCTGTATGATAAGTACATATGAAATTTGAATACTATGCTCCACGTTTTTGGTTCAGTACACACAGTACTTCTTTTAGATGTAAATAAGTTTAAGCAGTTAAAAATGCTGTTACATTGCATTCCATACCCCTTCACTAGAATTGAATAAGTTGGCCTGTTGTTAGGGTGAGATATATGATAGGTACCTATTTGCTTCCTTGATACTCTACATGAAGGTGTTTTAGGATAAAATTTGGGTTTCACACTTTGGATTAACACCTAATTATTTTTGAAACAATGGCTTATTGGCTGACATGATTTGCAGTTATCTTAAGAGATAATGAGGACACTGAACCAGCCAATAATTGGTCACTCACCCTGTGTTTGTTCCATAGACCTGATAGCTCTAGCTAGCAAGGAAACCTATCGTTCACATATAGAGATAGTTTGTTTTTTTAGCAAGTCCAGTTGCTTTTTTAATTACTTATATTAGATATACCATGACCTGGATGAATGAAAATCTTCATAATCTATCGTTCACATAGCTTTCAAGTGATCCCTTGTATTGCACAGATGATCCATAAACTTGCACAGTGATCCAGGATTTTATGAAAACATTAGACCTGTGTTAATATATTTTTATCACAAAGAATTAGTCCATCTGCATTAAAATACAGCTGATACAAGACATGATACCTAGTTGATGTGCAATAATAAAAATATTAATTCACCATCCCAAGACTCTTTTTCTCTCAGTGTTGCCCTTCCAGAAATTGGTGAAGAATATTTTCTGGTATTCATTAATACCTGCACAATGTACTGATAAAATTTAAGTTTGCAAATTTCTCTTCCAGATTTGAAAACAAAAGAATATTTGTGCTAACCAAAGGAGTCTAGGGGATGCTGTGAATCCAAAACAGTATGGCTGGGTGATTGGTGGTGATTAGTGATGGGCGAATTTATTCGCCAGGGGCGAATTTGCGGCGAATTCCCGCGATTCGCCGCTGGCGAATAAATTTGCGAAACGGCAGCAAAAATGCACCGCCGAAAAATTCGCCAAAAAAAACTAGTCACGCGTCGTTTTTGACGCAACGCGCGACTCGTTTCGCGAAATTCGTCTCTGGAAATTCGCAAATTTTTCGGCGAAGCAAAACGCGGGAGATTCGGCCATCACTAGTGGTGATTCTACCTTTACCTGTTTTTTATGATTTTTTTTTGCATAAACAAACAAGTAAGGCATTAATGTTATACCTCTAATCACCAACTCTATAGAAATATATATTTTTTTTAATTATACAGTAGGTATCACTTCATTGCCACTTTGATGCAAAAATAAAGTGCTTCTTTTTTATCTACTCCCTAACAGGGTAACACATTTACAACTATGATTTCCATTTAATATTTCATTTTAGATGATTTACCAGCCACAGGAGGGTATGTCCCCACTTTGGTTCAAGGTATGTAATCTTTACACTGCTGAGTCAGGACCCAAGGACCAGTCTTCAGAAAGAAAGATATATGTTCTAATACATCTGGTTAGAATAAAAGATGTATAATTAGGACATTGTGTCACTGGTAAATAAGAAAGGTTGAAGAAATGGGTGTGTGGGGGGGGGGACGGACTTAATGATGTGCATACAGTAGGTACCAAATTATTTTCATCCATACCCTTATAATCATAAAAAAATTAAATTAAAAGATAAGAACATTCCCTACTTATTATTGGATTTTTCACAACCCTTTATAATTTTTCAGACTTCATCCATTTACTAATTTTCTTTATCAGGTAACAAAAGGGTAAATGAGGATGTAATCTTCTGGGACTGTGGATGTTTTCTGGAACCTTTATAATATTCATTCTGATAATTCACTTTCAGCAGTCTAAAAGGCAACCATAAGAGGTAGCTGACTAAAGTTTAAATAATATTCCAAAGGCAGATAATTCATTGCCTCTGTTTGAAGATGCTCTGACTTTCTCTTTCCTGGAGGTCCTATTCCCTCTGCTGGTTCCAGCAGACTCATAAAACAAACATTAAAATCTGGGATTAATTACTGTTCTGGGATATTTAAACTACTTTCAACATGCTTTGAACTTTTATTTTACAGCTGTCCCTTTCACTTGTGTTTCCTATATAGAAAAGTTTGGGCAGGCATTATTCAGGTCATGATATGAAATATAATTCTGCTACAGAGGTCCCTGAATTCTTACACAGAAGCACCAAATTTCTGTTCATAGCACCCTTGATGAGTATTTATCTGAAAATGTAATGTTTAAGTACATAACTAATGATTGCATTCGTATATTTGCAATTGTTTTAAAGTATATATATATATATATATATATATATTATGTTACTACATACATAAAAATATAGGTCTTAGTACTTGTAGTGGAGCATATGAGCAGGTGGCAGAAGACATGTCTAGGAAAAGCAAGCGTTGACATGGGGGTGGAGCTAGCATCAAAAGACAGAAAGCAGGAGGGCAGCGTCATCACAGCAGCCTTGTTGGAGCAATGTCCAGCTCTTCCATCTGCTGTTGGGTTGACATGATGGTTGGTTATGCTATAGTGCATGTTCATGGTGTGACCTGTCACAGCTGGCTGTAGAATGCTTGCTGTTTGGGGGCTCCTGTCCAAGGATTACTACACCAAATATCTAACTGGTATTGATATGCTTGATGTGGATGTAAGTCCTGCAAGGTTTCCTGGTCTATCTTGTTTGGAGTTGGGCAGCTGGTATATCAGGTAGCCCCGTAAGGTTTACAGGTAATTCTGGCAAGCTGTAATGTGTGTTATCCCAAAACACAGAGCAAACTCCAAGGTTCCGGTCTCAGCTCACTCTTCTGCTTATAGCAGCCTCCTTTGGCTTTTGGAGGAGCCCTCCGCAACTCAGATGCCACCAGGAGTTTTATTATTATTATTATTATCAAGTATTTTTAGAGAGCCAACATATTGGGCAGCACTTTAAAATGAATGTGCTTATACAGTACAAACAAATAAAATGGATTAAATACAAATTACATACAGAGTTACTTATTGTAAATAACAACCAGTACTGGTACAAAAGGTGAGGAAGGCCCTGTGCAAAAGATTATGAAATAGAATGCGGACAGAAATGAGACATAAGGAGCGGAAGTGGACAAAATAAAAAATAAGCAGGTGAGAGATGTAGCATATGGCATGGCATTTGGTAGCTAATTAGAGTGAGGTAGGCTCCTCTAAATAAGTGTGTTTTAAGAGATCTTTTAAAGAAGAAAGGTTGGGAGAAAGTTGGACATAATGGGGGAAAGAATTCCAGAGAAGGAGTGCAGCCCTTGCAAAATCTTGAAACTCATACCGCCAGAACCTAACATGAGAGGACCAAGGGGGAAGCTCTGGGCAGGCAAGGGAGCCATAATGTATACAGAATGGACAGGAAACAAGGAGCATGGTCAAGGGACAGGTCAGGTCAATACCAAACAGATATTTCAGTTACATTCAATTTAAATTAAG
This sequence comes from Xenopus borealis, assembly GCA_024363595.1. NCBI lineage: Eukaryota > Metazoa > Chordata > Amphibia > Anura > Pipidae > Xenopus > Xenopus borealis. The sequence goes on from CM044435.1 coordinate 107,674,485, forward strand.
GATTTTTTTGTTTTGTTTTATAGGCATGGCTTTTGCAAAGGGTGCTAAAAAGTCTGCAACACTGTAACAAGTCACCGTACAACACTGAACAAGTCAATCAATACGATAAATGTCAGCCCATGTACTGTAACTGCTCAAATCCCTAAAATCAAGCACTTATACTGTAATAAAGCCACTGAAGACAGAATTACACTATACACCAAATTTACTAGTTGAATGAATCTCTAAAATAATACCTTATGGAGCAATGAAATATTAGAGATTGCAATACATCTCTGATTGGGACTGATATGGGTAATAAAAAATATTAACAATACATTGTAATTAGGAAAACCAGACAGATATGCATTTCATGTTATTTTCAGTCACTTATTTATCTTGACATAAATAGAGTTTTTTTACTAGTTAATCACAAATTGTATAACAAATGATGCAGATGTCTTCTATGTCATCCTTATATATATTTTTTTTGTCTTGTAAAGAAAAGGTTTCCCTTATTAATTTTATCAGCGAGCACATACTTAGCATTTACTCTGAGATATAATTGACAAGGCAGAAGACACCTGCCTGAAAGGGACCCATAAATCAGAAATAATTTCCAAAATTGGCTGAGGGTTTAAAGCCTTGAATAAGCAAACATAGGTAGAAATCTCTTTATTAGGGCTGACAGGAACAGCAAATGTCAGCAAAGTATTTTATAATATACCAGCAGAGATTAATTTTAAGCTCTTTGATTTGTAGGGGGAACCACAAGATTTTTTTTTTTTGCTGGTTACTAACAAGTCTATCTGTGCAGATAGACATAGACCTTGTGGGGAGGAGGGCTTCTTTAACTGATGAATAGTTGTTCTGCTCTTGAGGAGAAAGGTCATTCATTTTACTTTTTTTTATTCTCTTTTGCATGAAGGAATACAGAACAGTTTCAAATTATGAATATCTTACCCTTACGGAAGTTTTTGGCAGTAAAATATAGGCATTTTGGGCTTCACTGGATGAGGTATTAGGAAGCTTGGGTGTGTAAGGATGTCCTGTGGGCTCTACCTGACATTTAATTAGCTAAGCAAGCACAGTCGCTGTAACTATTGAACTAACAAAGTGTTTCACTCAAAAAGAAAGCTCAGAATGCTTCCGTTCCAAGAATGGATTCATCTACATCAAATTTATACAAGAGAGAAGAAGGAGAATAGGTCAGACTATGAATCCATGAACTGCTTTCAGTTTATATTGCCAAAATGTTTAGTTCAGAAAGAATTATTAAAAAAGGCAACATTTCTTCTCCCCTTGCATCTGTCCCTCACTTCTACCCACACCAGGGGGTGAATGAGAAAGTCATAGAAATTATCAAAGCTTGTTGTCTATACAGCATATTGCATATTGATGTGCTTACATGAAATTGTTGCCATTTATATGGAGATCCCCCCCCCAGATATTTAGAGACTACACAGAGTTGCTGCAACTGTTTGATGAATGACTTACAAAAGAGCACATGCTCTGCACCTGTTCCAAATACAGTCATGGGATCACATATCTGGAAACCCTTTATCCAGAAATCTCCACATTATGGGAAGGCCATCTGTCATAGATTGCATTTTATCCAAATAATCAAAAATTTTAGAAATGATTTCCTTTTTCTTTGTAATAATAAAATAGTACATTGTACTTGACCCCAACTAAGAAGTAATTAATCCTTATTGGATACAAATCAGCCTATTGGGTTTATTTAATGTTTTCTAGAAGGCTCAACATATAAAAGAAAACATCCATTATCTGGAAAACCACAGGCCCTGGGCATTCTGGATAATATGCCCCATACCTGTACTGTATATTATAACATTGGTTCTAATAAAGTGGTTTTCACCCAAGCAGACCCTTCTCACTTCCAATTTCATAATCATAAACAGCACTGAGGAAAAGCAATCTTTACTTAACTCAAAGATCATAGGTATTGTCTGCTACAAATGAGTGGTCAACATGTTCTAATGGTCCTTCCCAGAAAAAAAACAGTAGGATGTAGCTTGAGTCACAGCTCTTCATACAGAAAAAAATAAGCTGCTGTTCCAATTGGTACAGGTATAGGACCAGGCCCGGACTGGGTATTTGACTGTTCGGGCAAATTCCCGAAGGGCCGCTCCATCTACCATTACTATGGGCCACTTCTGTTTAAACTGAAGATAGTCTTGTCTGAGAGTGGCAATTTTAGTTATTGCGAGTGGGAGAGCAGGCCTACAGCACGAACGCTGTGCTAGTGGCTTCTCCCTTCTCACATACCGAGCAGCCTTCTTTCCTCCCTCCTCCTAGCTGATAGCACTGCCCCTGATTGTCCAGCAGACGCTTTTGCAGGGTGTCTGCTGATCATCTGTCAAGAAGCTCCGGGGAGAGAGAGGTAGAGAGGGGGAGTTTTTGTGTGTGTATCTCTGTGTGTGTTTGTGTGTCTCTGTGTGTGTTTGTGTGTCTCTGTGTGTGTGTTTGTGTGTCTCTGTGTATGTCTCTGTTTGTGTGTCTCTGTGTGTGTTTGTGTGTCTCTTTGTGTGTCTCTGTGTGTGTCTATGTGTTTGTGTGTCTCTGTGTGTGTTTGTGTGTCTCTGTTTGTGTGTATGTGTTTGTGTGTCTCTGTGTGTGTTTGTATATGTTTGTGTGTCTCTGTGTATGTGTGTGTCTCTGTGTGTGTTTGTGTGTGTGTTTGTGTGTCTCTGTGTATGTGTGTGTGTGTTTATGTGTGTTTGTGTGTGTCTGTGTGTTTGTGTGTCTCTGTGTGTGTTTCTGTACGTGTGTGTATTTAACCCAATATAAACACACATGTGGGCTGCTTTGTTATTTTGCCCGGGCTGCTTTTTACTCCCAGTCCGGCTCTGTATAGGACCTAATATTCAGAATGCTTGGGACCTGAGGTTTTTCCGGATAAGGGGTGTTTCTGTTTCTGTGATTCTGATTTAAGTCTACTACTATTAATTTAAACATTAATTAAAGCCTATAGGATTTATTTGCCCAGTAAGGATTAATTATATCTTAGTTGGGATCAAGTATAAGGTACTGGAACTGGAATACAGTGTTTCATGGTGTCTAGCTATTCCCCTATCAGTTGGCATGGAGAATCCAAATGCATCCTGCCCACTGTTACCTACTGTACATTGACATTAACATTGTTTCTACATGTTTACTTTTTAAAACTTAAGTACACAATATCAACATAGACAGCTGTGGCCTGTATCAATGTACAATAAGCAGATGATCTTTAGAACCAATTGTTCATTTAGCTAAGACAGACCAAACCAAAGGGATTCAACTAGCTACTTACAGTATGTGCATCGCCGTAACTATAAAGCAGATACATTTCATGCCTGAACAAATATTCTCTTCAGGTTAAAAGCAGGTGCTAATGACTAAACCCCAGGGCTCCATTGCAAAATCAGTATAGCCGTACATGGGGTAAAGCTGAATGTTTGTGCGCCGGGTAGTAAAACGATCTAGAAGAAAAGTTAAATGCATGGTTATTAATATGCAGTCAAAGCATAACGGTGCTAATCAATTCAGTATCCACTGTATAAAGAAAATATTCAGACAGCAAGAACCATGGAATTCCTTTAATAGTGAGAAAGATTTAATTAATTCCTTGAATGACTACTCTGTGGGATTATCAACTATACAGTGTGAAATTTACATGAAAAAGCTTTCAGCCGATTTTATTTCTGTCCACACTTTGTTATGTTAGAAAAACATTTATTCATTTCATGTCATTCCATCTCATTAGTGTGTTCCGACTGCTTCTAATTCCCACTTCTGTGTCAGCTTAGTTTTACCTATCATCCCATTCCATGCAAAAGATGCAATTTGTCAAGAAAATACCAACACATCTATGGGAGGAGACTTATCTTCATCTTGAGCTGAAAGGATTGCAAACTTGGATCAAAAACAAATTACAGCAGTTGGGAAATAAAAGAAACATTTCCCCCAAAGCATTATTACAGGTTCTCGTTTCTGAGCCTAAAATAGCACCTCTGTATACATACAAAACATACAAACAGACATAAGAGGACAGCCTGTCCAGACTTGGTGACAGCTGCACCAGATTTTATAATAAATGGATACACAGCAAGTTAAAGTAAAGAACACATATCTTTTCCAGGATTGTCCGCCCTGGTTCCTTTGTGTATAATCATAACGTGTGTCTGCCCCATTGTTATAGCTGTTGCTGGGTACCGTATCCACTTGTTGTAGTTTTTCAGTTTTCAATGTTAGGGAAAGCTACATGTTCCCTTACCTTGTATTTCAGAAATGTAACCTAGTCAAATGATCTCACTACTGGCACTGATCTTAGTATGAAGAATGAAAGGGAAACTATACTCTGTTTAAGATGTTTACCATTTCATGTCAGTAAGGGATGTAAATCCATCCCTACTGTACTTTGAAGAAAAGTAAAGCCCTGGAGCTTTAAGTGCAGGGGCTTTGTGACAAGGGATCCAAATGACCAGCATCCATATTACACTGGTTTGTGTTTAGAGATGGGCAGAATCAGATGCAGGAATGACTGGGTGAGAAGCAAAGACTTAAGGCAGGGGAAGAAGTGTAAAGGGGAAACAGTTGCCACTGGTGTTGGGCGTTCTCCATCTCTCCTATTGGTTCCCTCTCTTTACTCTGACTTGTTCTACTCTAGGTGGGAGGTTCTATTGTGAGACAGGAAGTGCCAGTTGGCCAATGCACATTGCCAGACCCAATATGGCTGACTTGTGACGTGATAGGAGGACATGTTATGAAATTGTAGTTCTAACCAAGGCAGTGTTCAGAAATACTGGCTTTGACTACATTTCTCCATGGTAGTCAGGAAGGAATTTTGTTCCGTCTTGAGGCATAATTGGATTGGCACTTGGTTCACTAATATTTAGTGGTGGATATAATGAAATAGTGCTGATCTGAAGGAATGGCAGAGCATACTAGTGATCTCTTATGGAATTCTGTCTTTGAATATTGCCTTGGGTTAGGTAGGAATGGTCTTTTTTTTTATAAAATAGAAAAATATGCTGTGGTCATTTTATCTCCTGTTTTCTTTAAATGTATAATAGTGATTTGCGAATAAATTTGGCAAGCTTCACAAATTTCTCGTCATTTCACAAATTTTATGGGAAATTCCAAATTTTTTTCAGCAAAGCAATATGGGACATATTCACCCATCACTAGCATGTAACAAAGAGGGATTCAGTGGGATGGCTCATTACATCAACTCTCTGCCCTTCCTCAACAGAGATTTGCTGTATCTGATTGCTAAGGACTAACCCTGCAACTAACAAACAGAGATACATTGGGGCAGATTCACTAAGGGGTGAAGTGGCTAATGCTAGAGAATTTTCACCAGCGTTGCCACCCACATGGACATCGGCAATTTGCTAGTAAACGGGGCCTTCACTAGCGTTCATTCGGCCTCTATCGCCAGACGACTTTTTGCTCTGACGAACGATCGTTATTCCACATATTCACTAAAGTAAAGATATTAGGGAATGTTACCTCTTTCTCTAGAGCTGACTTTGTCACCTCAGACCAGGCAAAGTGCTAAAAAGAAGCTAAATCTTCTTCAATCTTCTTTCACTTACATCATATACTGAAAATGCAGCTCCAAAAGTCCTGACTTAGGGGCAGATTCATTAAAGAGCAAAGTGACTGAAGCTAGCGAAAATTTGCCAGCGTGACATCATTTAGTTACTTTTCCAATTTACTAACGAGCGCAGGTGTAATATCTTCAAAAACTATGGAATCTTTTCAATTTTTCAGGGTGTTAGGCTGCAAAAGACATGCAAAAGGTTTTCAAGCACCTGTTTTCCTGCATACTTTTTTTACCATATGTCACATTATTTAACTGAGGGCTTATGTGTAGGATATTATAAAAAGTCTATTGACTTTATTAAGGTTCCCTTGGCATGTATAGTTATCAGTGTAAATGTAATGTATTAGATGCACCATGTAACATACTGTAAATAGCTCCATTCCACTTAAAATTGCGAGCCGTATACAAATTAGCCTGAGAGCAAGAACTCCATCGAAGTTGCACAAGGCAGAATTGAACACTTTACGTTGATTTGCTCGCTCTGCCGAAGTAATGCTAGAGAAAATTCATCAGCATTCGGCACCCCGAACTTCGCACTCCGCTTAGACTTTTTTTTGGGTAACCAGTTTTCTCCAGACATTTTATAACATATGGAACAATACTTTTACAGTGGGCTCATGTGTAGGCATGATACTAAAGACCTCCATCAACTTTAAATTTCCCACCCTATGCAAAAATACCTTAGCGCAAGAATGAACATGCATGAATACAGTGACTGAAATAGTTCAGAATGAATAGCACATATATTTATTGCCTGCAAATCCCAGAATCTTTTATGATTAAGAAATAAACCTCTTTAAATGGTTATAATAGCTTTAGCAGGGTCTGGGCAAGTAAGGCTATTTTAAAGATTTTGCAGAATATCATAAATCTTTAAATAGTTGTGTATTTCATTTATAACTTTGCTGAAAAACCTATCATAAATTTTTGAATTGAGCAACATAACAAAGGTGGCAAACCTGAGAGAATCTTTCTTTTTATTAACTTGTCTGAATTGTAGTACTGAGCATTCAAGGGTCAGTATTTCATAAAACGAGAGCTGAAATAGTTTTGGGGGTGGATATATGCACTAACCTCAGTTGGTGGTTTCATCTCCATACAGGGTCAGATTTACCTGAGGAAGTATTGTATTGGATTAAGAAACCATGAGCATGAGGTGCATCAAATCATTTGCTTGTCTCTAGTTAAAATTCAGACTTTTGTACAAAGTGAGAGAAAATATTTGCCCTAGAATGCTATGCAACCAACCAATTCATTGTTTGTTTTCAACATCAGCAGAGACTATTTGATTGATGTATAGGTCTAAGGCAAACTTTATCCCATTTTGTGCATTACCTCCACTTGTTTAAAAGTCCCAACTCTATTTCAACATACCTATACCAACTGAATTTTCTCCTTTTTCTTAAAAAATACTAGCCTAATGTTCATAAAAAAAATGTCCTTGTATAATTCTTGAAAGATCCTTACTATTCTTGAAATCCATCTTAAGCTTTTAACAGGTATCATAACCCCCATCAGAAGTGGTACTAAAGTCTTCTAGGTACAGTTGCCAACCGTGTGTAATGCAAATCATTTTGGATGTCAGAAGCCAATAAAGTTGCATAGTATATCACCATGTAGAAAGATGTCTCACTGTTTGACCTTAACATCGGCATTCTTTCAATATTGGCATATTTTATGCATGCGAGTGATAATGTTTTACCGTCTTATGGCACTGCAGGGAAGTTTCCTTCTGCCTACTGAAGATTATTACCTATTCCGAGGTGGTTATGATTATAGATACTTACTAAAGACAAGAATAATTGACCATAAAAAACCTTTTATATTCTCACAATTATTTTTGCATTGACTTAAAGTGTCAGAAAAATAGGATTTTATTAGCGGGTCTCTAATTTTGCCTTCATTTAATTTTATCTAGACTTTTCTCAATATGTTCTTCGGCTGAAGGGTTGGCATGGGTACAAAAGAACAATTTGTTGCAGAATCTTTACAGAATGGGAGTTTCATAGTCTTAGTGTATGATTGAATATCAAATAAAAGGAAATGTATGGATCAGCAAAGGTGTCTACGCCAAGCTAGAAAAATGATGTACAGGTACATTTAAATCAAATGTAGACAAGTACATTGTGGCATGGATCTTGCAAAAAGAAGGATGCATCAGTTGAATAGGTACAACTTCAAGAATTAGAAGAGATTTACAGGTAAGTTGAATCTGAGCTTCTGAAGTAGTTTATCTTCAACTCCTTTAATTAAAAGAACATACTAAAGGATATACAGTATAGTCAAGGGACGCTGACCTCCTAACATAGAATACCTTGATTTTTTTTCTACAAATAGGTATTCATAGTGACCGTTGTTGCCAATAAGTCATGGCCAAGGCCTAGGAGATCTTCAAATACAAAGTTGGAGTTTGAGTACTTTGGTAGTACTGAAAAAAGCACCACCCTCTTCACCTTTCCGCACTCACACACATAAGCCATTACCTACAGATGAAGCCACTTTGGATTGTGTGTTTGACACAGAATAACTAAACTCAGACTTCACACTTGTCTCATTTAACACAGAAAATTGTGTCACAGCATCTAATTAAAATGTTCATCATTGTGAACAATGGTGCTTTGGTATGCAAATGAAAAGGTTGAATGCATTAAATGAGTTAAGATGACGTTAGATAACACAGTTTCTTCTTTAAAACACCTTTATATCTGCCCTAAACAGCATGGCTCTCTTCTGATTTAGTGGGGACATGCACCATACTCCAATGCATATGCTCATTGGTTTAATCGAATCACAATCACTGTATAGATACCATATTCCAGAAGTATGGCAGACAGCAAAAAAAAGATAGAAACATTATAGTGTGGGAATCTGAGTACTTCAGAGAAGGTTCCCTACCCTTCAAAAGTCTTAGATGGCTAGCCTGTTGTTTGACTATTGTAAGGACCTCTCTTGCAAACCCAATCCAATTATATACAAAACGTTAAGAATCAATGGAGCATTTAACTGTGTAAAAAATAGTTTACTAATTTGATTAAAATCTATCCCAGTGGTACATTAATCTACCTGTTATGCTAGTTGACCATAACACTTAACAGAAGCTTGCAGTCCACATAGGCTTTACACTGGGGGAATGAGTTCAGTATGGGAACATTTAATTATTCTCCAAAGAATCAAAAATGAAATATTTTAAACATTATAATACTTCACTGATTTAGAATACTCAACATGTTGCAGACTCTCCTGAGCCCTTAAATGTGAGAAGTTAATCATGCATGCAGTAAAATCTCCATTTGAGGTTTTTTAAAACACTGCATAACACAGTAGATTATGATTTATTTCAGAACATTATAGGTTTACTATTGTAAATTTAATCTATTTGGCATTCCCCAGCGATAGTCAACTCTGCAATATGTATTCAGATCCTCTAGCATTGTGGTTACCTTACCCTATGGCTAGGCTTTGGCTGTTCCTGATTTCCTTTTCATCTACATTGAAGTTAACATCACCTCCCAGCAGAACTTCCCTATATTATTCAATATTAATTCTATACCTGGACTTCTCTGTGTCTTTTGCATAAGCTCATCAATATTCTGTTTTTCTGTCTGCTCCTGTTTTTCTTTTCTAAGTAATTACCTGTCCCTTCCCCCATATATCCATATTTATTTTGTCCATTTGTCTGTCTTGTAGATTTGTCTACTGGTATTTGAAGCTTGGCCTGGATAAATCTTTTAGGGTCCTTTTAGGGTCGTGTAACGAACAGTCTCCCTGGTGTTCTAGTGGCTTACCCCCATGCACGCGGGAGCGCCCGCCATGCCTCCAGCGGGGACGCTTACCGCGTGCATCCGTTCACTTCCAGCGCCGGTCTCTCTATGGTGCGCGCGCCGGTGCACTTCGGGGTTTATGCGCCAGCGTAATGACGTCACGTGATTTGGCGCTTAATTCAAAAAGTATTTAAAGGGATTTTAGTGTACAGACCGGTGCCCATTGTTCTATTTGTTAGTTCCTGGGTGTGATTACTGCTTGATTCCTGCCTGATATACTGGTTTTGACCCTTGCTTTGCCTGACTATCCTGTTATTCTCCAATCCTGACCTTGGCCTGTCCATTTACTCTGATATCTCCAATCCTGACCTTTTGCCTGTCCGCTGACTATTCTACACTCTCTAATCCTGATTCTGGCCTGTCTGACTATTCTACTCCGCTTGTGCTGGTCCGGCCCACCTGTTCCACTTGGTGGTATTCTTTGACCCAGTATCCTTGGTGAGACGATCATGCCCCTGTGCTAACCAGAACTCTTAGCTTTGCACCTCTCGAAAAGTCCAGGTGGCATCTGAGTAAGCTGAGGGCTCCTCCCGAAGCCAAAGGCGGTCACTTAACTGGTGAAGCCGAGCTGAGACCAAGGTGCTTAGCAACTGTTCTGGTATTGGGTGCCCGTCGTGACAGGTCGTAATCAAATTTAACTTATGCTTAATGGTATCTAAGCTTCATGAATCCATATTGGTTGCAGAACATCCCTATTGGGTAGGCGGCAAATTTTTGGTGATGCAAAATGGGTCAAATTCGCCCATCCCTACTATAGGGTTTACTTAATGTTTAAATGTTTTTTTCGTGACAAAATATGTTGACCCAAATTACAGAAAGACCCCTTATTCGGAAGGCCTCAGGTCCTAAGCGTTCCAGATAACAGATCCTATACTCATTAATCCAATGTACTAAGTTAACAGGTTTTAGTAATCCTTTATCTATTTCAGAACAAATACCATTGTGCATAATGTTTTGCCAGTAGAGGTAAAGCGAATGCAATTTTCCATTTCCTGTGAATGATGCTAGAGAAGCGTGATTTTTGGGAAGCAATATACTTTTACCTTAAACATTTCTGAATTACTGATGAAGCTTTTATCCCAAGTAAGTATAACGAGTAGCCCCTGGTGGATTCTACAGCTGAAATCAGCATGGAGCGCTGTTTTAAGTATATCATTTCATTAGCACTCAATCCACTGTGATGCTTCTTGGAATGTAGTTTAGATTGTATTGATAGAATTGGAAAAAACCCTGATACAGCACTATTCCTACAGATAGAGACACTGAGTCTCATAATGTGTGTGTTTAATATGGAAAGGCCATTAAAGAATTGTCCACTGTAGTCTCCGGCTTCTAAAACCTCATACATTGTATCGCTAAACACCACTTACATACTTAAAAAATGCAAATTGTCCCAGCTTTTCCCTGCTGATCACATAACTCATTATAAAATTGCTCCATGCTCTGTTTTAAAGAGTAAAAAATGGCATTCATGGTTTTACTGAGGGATACCATTATAGTGTTTTTAACAATATATCCTTTGTACATAAATCAACTTCGCAATATTTTCTCTCTCTCTCTATTTTCCTATCTGTCACTCTCTACATTGTATTATATATATATATATATATATATATATATATATATATATATATTACACTTTACAAATATATTCGAGGACATTATAGACAAATATCAGGGGACCTTTTTACCCATAAAGAGGATCACCACACCAGAGGCCACCCCTTCAGACTAGAAGAAAGGGACTTTCATTTGAAGCAGCGTAGGTGGTTCTTCACAGTCAGGACAGTGAGGTTGTGGAATGCACTGCTGGGTGATGTTGATGCTTTTAAGAGGGGCTTGGATGATTTTTTGGACGGACATAATATCAAAAGCTATTTTGATACTAAACTCTACAGTTAGTATAGCTATGGGCATATATGGTTTGTGTGAAAGAGTGGAGATGTGTGTGTGTGTATCCTATGTTTTTAATTTGGAGGGGTTGAACTTCATGGACTCTGTCTTTTTTCAACCCAATTTAACTATGTAACAATGTAACTATATATATTTATATATATATATATATATATAACATAACTGCAACAATAAAGAAGGACTTGCTTTACAGCCGGTGTGCGCGCATACTTTTGTTTCATATGGATGATTACAACCAAGCGCTGCACCCAGGATTAAGTCTGCAAAGACATTTAAAAGTGTGCGGTCTAAGGAGGTACATATATATATATATATATATATATATGTATGTATAATATGTATAGAGAGAGAGAGAGAGAGACAGACAGAGAGAGATAGAGAGACAGAGAGAGAGAGACAGAGACAGACAGAGACTTAGCTCAACATTTGGTCACTCCACGATGTATGTATATTGTGTAGCCACAAGCTTTATAACGACATTGGTATAATCAAACTGATGTGCTCAAATACATGTAAAACGAATCATATTCTCTGAAAGAGTTTATATATGATGATTTAGCCAAAGTCCAAACCAATTCTCTATCCCTCTTGGGATAACCCCTTACACACTGCCAATGCTATCACATATTGTGTTTAAATAAAAGTTGTTTTTCAAAGAAATATGTAGCTACTCTGCTGGATGATTCGGCCAGTGCTAAACCGCGGGTTACATGGATCCCTCTTGGGACCTGCCAGCAAATCCAACTGTTCTAGCCATGGTGCAGTCCTTGTGCTATCCAAATGCAGTCCAAAAACAGGGGTTATGTATCAATTATCAAGTAATAATTCCAAGGAATAATGAATCTCTAAGGAGTCATTTAACATTGCCATGGGCAAGTGCTAAAATGCTATGGGTTATGCCTTGGGCCAATACACAGAGTACATACACCAGCAGCACTAGCTGAGTGTAGAGATCTGTACCTAATGCCTTCCCCCTCTTAGTGCTTCCTAGTTTGTTTGTCTGAATGACCAAAATGTTAGGGGGCATTCCAAGGGATTCCACTTGCTGCCCATCTACCAACCCCTGTGGATAAAGTGGTTCTGAACAGAGTGAGTGGAAAATAGAGACTGAAGAAACCCCTTTACTTTCCATTAAAGTGTAAAAAGTTAATAATTAGCACAAAAAAATATCTTTTGTAATTAAGTTCTATTACATACACTGCAAGCTGCAAACTAGAAAATATGCAGTGATGCTTCCACTGGAACATGGGTTACTTAAAAAATATATTTAATGTCTTGCACAATTGTTTGCACAAAGGAACATTTGAAAATGTATTCTCATTGTGAATGTTTTCCTTTATCAGATTTTATTACATTCAACTTGTAGAAGAGTAAAGACATGCATCGATTTTTTGCCCTTTGCCGCTTTACCTTGATTTAATAATTAAGGCTACTTGTGTCTGGCTCCTATTTGTACTCTTGCTCAATGACTCATTATACCTGTTGCCAGATACCCATTAAAAGGCACCTAGAATGTAGAAGAGGTCTCTGCAGAATAGCCATGGAAGACATTATAACACAAAATTCACATGGGGTCTTTATAATGATCACATGGAACAATATTTGCATCAATTTTCCTTGTACTGTATTATATGATAACCTGAAGAGGAATTTATAGGTCACGGAGCAATGCAGCTTGTTATGTAGCCATAGAACATTATCTAGATTTGAGAAGATGAATGAGGTGGATAGAGGAAAGATTGGAGCCTATGGATTAACACGGGCAGCCTGAGCAATAATACTTTAGGGTGAAATAGAATAGAGTAGGGAATATGAAGTGGCAACATTTTCCTATTAAGCAGGCTAACACCCATACGTAATAAAATACACTGTTTGCCCTGGGGCAGTAACTTGTAGCAACAAGTAAATGCTCCCAGCTAATTGGTTGCTATGTGTTACTACCTCTGGGCAAATTAGTGTTTTTCATTACACCCTAGAGACTAAAATACAGTTAAAGCTTTATAGGAATGTAAGAGAATATGACATCTCAGTCCTGAAATTAAAATACAATTAGTGATGGGCGAATCTGCGGAAGCTCCACCGCATCTTGTTTTTGACGTGGGCGTCTGTTTTTGATGCGGGTGAATTTTTGGCAGGCAAAAATTCAATGGAGTTTTGTGAATTAATTTGCCTGTGGTGAATCGCGGGACTTTACGGCAAATCCGTCTCAGGTGATTAAATTTGCCCATCACTAAATACAATCAATTATATGCAGTTAGTAGTGATGAGCAAAAATGTTCACAGAGTTTCACTGCAAAAATGACACCCATAGGCTCCATTGGGTGAAAAAAATTGAAGTGTGCCAAAAATAATTTGACATGCCGCGTTATGTTTGACACCCACACTTCAATGTGTTTTGGCAATTTTTTGGTGAAGCGAAACAGGTCAGATTCACCAAACACTAGCAGTAATTGACCAACATTGGACTGGGGGTCTGAAACCTTCCAGGGCTCACACATCAGGGGCCCCCACAACCCGTGGGCCTTCTGCCACAGCCTCATGCCTGGCCCCAGTCACAACCCACCCTCTGACAGCCCCCTACCCTTCTTGATGTAATGCAATCGGGGCCAGTGGTTAAGGAGCAGCACAGGGAGTGGGTCAGGGTCAGCGGGGCCCACAGGAGCCTGGACCTACTGGGTTTTTTCCTGGTGTCCCACCGGCCCAGTCCGATTCTGTAAAGAACACTGTGGAACTGATAGGACAACACATTTGTCTTCTCAAATGGACAAGATTGCAGCATTGCAAATGACCAGTGTGCATCTCTAATATGAAAGACAGGAGAAACAATGACAATAACCTGAAATCTTATGTGGATCAATCTAGTAATTACTTAATGGAATATTGTGAAACAATGTATTGATAACATGATAATTATATATGAATCTCTGTTTGCATTACCTGTATGGCTGCAGAATATTTGCCACCAGAACATCCACAGGGTTACATTATATATTCAGTTTAATTTGGTTAGGTAAAATACAAAAGGTTGGTGTCTCAGCCAAGTTGCTCAGCTAAAGTTCCTGAAATTGTGATCAGAGACATTAAATGCACATGCATTTAATTGGCATTTATATTTTATATATGTGGTTGCAACTCTTTGTCTAGAACTAATTTTTCTAAAATAATCACAATGGAATAGGGAGCTTATAAGAGTTAGAAACATACCATGTATGTAGTTGAATTCAATCATCTCCTCAAGTAATGGGTCCATCAGAAGTAATATCTTCACTTATAGAAACATTTTTATAAAATTGTTACTATTGTGTACATAAGTGTTGAACTTTCAAATAAATTCAAATTCTACCTGTTATTATTTGCTTATCAAGGCTTCTCTTGGATGCCTCTTTTAATCCTACTCAAACAAACTGGTTCCAAGCACATGTTTAATGAATATTGGCCTTGGAACAGCTGTTTTGAGTGTGGAAATGGACACTGCTGCTTTAATGTGCTGCATTTTAGCCACAGGAAAGGGTCCGGGGTCAAAGCAATCTGTCCAGGTCAATCTGCAGTGTGAAATCCTGCTCAGTGGCAGTATGGTGTCTGCTGCACACAATATATGTGTCCAAAAGGCCAGTGCACTTTTCATACATCTCAAATATGCATACAGGGTGTCATGGATGTAAATAAATTGGTGGTTGGGTCAGGGTTTTATTTTCCCTCCAGCTAAGCCTTTCTAAAGGCCTTTTCTGTTAAACACACCCAGATGTAGTTTGACAGATGAGGGGCTAATTGCTCTGTGAATTACCTCTATCGATCCCTGTTTCATGTTGAGCCAAACAAACAAAAGATATTAATGCTTCGAAAAAATGAATGATGACCTTTCTCAGCAAACACAGCTCGCGGCACCTGATTATTGGTGATTCCAAAGAGCAGCGGTCAATCGCAATAGCCATAACGCTATGATCACTTTAATAAGCTTGCCTGACCTTCTCTGCCATGTTAAGTGGTTTAAATTTATTTGCCCAACAACACCGCAGCCTTCATTTAAAGACACAGAACATTCAATTCTACTTAGAGATGTAGTGTCCTTTGATTTTGCTGTAGCAGTCTGCAAATCACCTGCCACTGGGAGATGTTATCTAACAAACAAACACTCTGCAATCTGTTCATTCTACAATTCCCTGGCTTAAACCACTGTGTAAACCTATATTGATGTAACTGCTCTTGTGAAGCAGTTCTCTCTTTTTCAGCTTACCACGCTAAAATGTTAGGATACAATGGATTGTTTACTTGTAGAATTCCAAACAAGATAGCAATAAATATATGAGTGAAAATTGCAACCTCTTTTATTATATAATACTAGAAGGCTAGATCCAGACATCGCTGTTACTTAGTCTGCATGCAAGTGCAGGATATGAAAGAGCCCCTCCGATCAAATCTGCTCAAATGCATACTCACTGTCATCCAGATGGCATCCACTCTTTCAAATTAAGCCTTGTCTGTCATTAGTATATAGAGTATTTTTTTTAGACACATTAAAGTGAATTGATTAATTCTGTACAATGCTAATAATTAACCAAAAATAACACAGTAATGTAAAGGTTTCCGGACTGTCCAGCTGGCACCATACATATTCTTACATAGTTACAGTGTTAAGCTGTGTTGAAAAAAACAGGTCCATTAAGTTCAACCCCAATGCACCTATATCTTACACACATATCTATACTGAGGGGCAGATTTATCAAAGGTCAAATTGAAAATAAAAATTTTTGAATTTGATTAAATTTTTTAAAAAATGTAATTTTGAAATGTGTCATGTAAGATTTCAAATTCAACCATTCACCATCTAAAATCTGCCGGAGTTGTGTTTTTGGCTATGAGGGATCTCCTACAATCAATTTGGTGGACTTTTGAAAAACTAAATTTAAAAAAAAAAAAAAACTTTATAATTTTGTTTTGGTGAAAATTTTTTAATTGAATTATATTCAAATTTGCAGCTCGATCATATTCATCAGTTTTTTTTAAAGATATTTTTAATAAATTTCGATTGCATGTTTTTTTTTTTAATTTTGAGTTCAACCCAGAAACTCAAAATTTGACCCTTGATAAATCTGCCCCTAAGTATAGATTTAATATCACAATAGCCAGTGATATTATGCTTGTCATTAAATCATCTAAGCCACTCTTATAGGCATTAATAAAATCTGCCGTCACTAACTCATTGGGCAGAGCATTCCACAACCTCACTGTCCTCAGTGTGAAGATCCACTAATCTAAAGGGGTGGCCTCTGGTACAATGATCGTTTTTATAGGAAAAAATTACTCAGCACTATCTGTCTGTATTGCCCTCTAATATAATTGTAAGAGTAATCATGTTCCCCTGCAAGTGTCTTATTTTACAAAGAAAATAACCTTAACCATAGCAAGCTATAAAACAGTGAGCAGTTAAGGTTAATGTTTATTTACTGTCCTAGACAGCCATTAAATTTGCAATGATGTCTCTAACTTAGCATTGACAAAAGGGACAATGAGTAAACTTAAAGGAGAACTAACCCCTAAAAATGAATATAGCCAAAAATGCTATATTTCACATGATGTACTTATTGGACCAACTTCTCAATTGCAGCAATGATCCAGAACTTCAAACCTGTCACAGGGGTATCACCATCTTGGAAAGTGTTTGTGACACTCACATGCTCAGTGGGCTCTGAGCAGTTGTTGAGAAGCTAAGCTTAGGGGTCGTCACAAATTATCAAACAGAAAATGAGGTTGACTTTTAATACAAGCTGATCCTACAAGGGTGATTGTTAAATTCTATTACTAGTTGCACTGGTTTCTGTTCTGCAATGTAGCAAGTATCTGTATTAAATACTAATTAGCCTTATAGTGTGACATTTCAATTCTAAGGGGCAGATTTACTAAATTTGTGGGAATAATTCGAAATTCAATCGAATTTACAAAATTCGATTGTTTGAATTTTATAATATGCAAATTAGGTAAATTCGACCATTGAATTTGTAAATTCGATCGAATCGAATAGATCGAATAGATCAAATAAAAATCTATTTCACTATTCGACTAGTCGAATTTCGAATTACTTCCCCTTTAAATTTTTATTCGATGATAAATCTGCCCCTATGTGTACTGTATATTTTCAGTAAGTGACAGCAGCAAAGAAGATGGAGAGCTACTGGGGCATCTTTGGAGACATACATTATGTACAACATTTCTAGCCTACTTCTTTAGTTAAGCTTTACTTCTCCTTTAAGGGTAATGGCAGACAAGGAGTTTTTTCATCCACAAGAAATCTGCACTACCTGCTGGTGAAACATATCTGATAGCACTGGTGTCATTATGAACTGCCATTTTTAAAAGCTATGAATTGTGTAACCAGCAGAAAATGGCCTTACAGTGGGAAAGGAATTCATGAGTGTTACTTCCAGTGATACACACTGAAATTGATATTAAGGCATTTTCGGGGGATTTGTTACTTGGCGGTACATTTCCCACAGGTGACAATTTTTCCAAATTTTCATCACCACAAAATGGTGAGAGCAAAAAATTGCTGCTATTTTTGCATAGAAATTATGCCTGGTACTCCAGATGCCACAGGCAAGATCAATCCCTGTAGTTCTATGTCTAGCTACATAGTACTGTATATTGAGCATTATTGATGTGCGGGTCAACTAAAAGTCGACCCACGTCTGAACCTAACCCAATCTGGCAATAACCAACCCTAACCTAGCACACTCCCCTATTTATATACTCACCACACTCCTCTGTGATGTTATGGAAGGGGTGCGGCATGCTGAAGCAAGTATATAAAAAGTTGCACATGGAGGTAGAAATGGGGCAGTAAAAGGTTGCAGGATGGACAGAAGCAAAATTTTAACTCGAACCTGCACATTGCCCGAGAACATCATGCAGAAGTTAGCCAGAAAAAGCCCACCATCCTAAGGGCTTTGGGCCGGTCCACACATCACTAATGTGTATGCCAATGCCAAAATCTACAAAGCATGCATGAATTGTTTGGCCAGTGACACAATTACAGCTTAGTACAGTTTTTAGTGAATTTTTGCATCTTTTCATAGAATCCTGAAAGTATTACCAAAAAGGCTGAAAGGCACATGTGGTGTTTCTGATATAAAGAAAATCTCCAGTACAGAAGATTTTGTGTTTTCAACCTGTCAAATCACCCGTACTAGTAATTCCAGGGCACATTTCCCATTCAAATGTGTTAGAACCACAGAAGGTAATTTGAGATACTGTACATCAGACAAAATGTTTTTAGGGTCACAAAAATATAAAAAAAAATGCAAGTAGCAACTGTAACACTGATTTTCAGATAATTTCTCTCTACACTGCATTACTTTTTATTTACTTTTAATTTATCATGTTTTGTTGACTTTATGGTAATATTACACTCTATCTATTATAGCCTAAACTGTACCTGATTATATACATAATATATTTATTTATGTATTTATACATATTAATAGTTAATGTATATAAAATAAGTCAAATAATATGCATTGTTGCAGTTGAATAAAGCTGAGCTTACTCTTTCAACTGACTGGATATTGTTTATCTTTCCTAGAGACTGTTGTCCAGTTAATGAACTTATCACACACCTGCCCTTAGGCTGAATTTTAATTCAATATCCAGATTTAGTAATCTTTAACATCTTAGTCTTGTAGCAGTTAAGAGACATGAGATTTGCAAGGTCTTTTTATGAGTAGACAAAGATAGCTCTGCTTTTGGAGATGGAATTTTCACTTCTTTGACTATTCTCACCTTTTGTGTTTCAAAGTTGAATTCCAGCACTTTACTCCCCTACCTACCTGATTGCTCAATAGGACTGCTGGGTCTGTAGTTTTGCCCTAAAAAGGTCAGCTGTGTCAGAATTTCTCTCTGCAATTCTTCAGATAATACAGAACATATTTCTCTGTTATCAGTATGTGACAGCTCAATTATTTGTGTAAACTGGGGATTGCCTATCATCTAGAAAGGTTCTCTGTTATAACATGATTTTAAAGGACTCCTTGCTGGGTCACAAGATTTCAAAGAGCAGTGCATATCATGTATTGAGATGTGTCAGACAGCAAAGATGTACGAGTGTATCTGAAGTATTTCTTTTATATCATGGCGCAATCAGCAGATGGCATAGTAATGTAACTCCTTAGGTGCTAGAAATGCATAACTGTACTCTGGCATAGCCCTGTTGCTTCCAGATTAGCCAACCTTTCAGCAGTGAATGGTTAATGGCCTTGTGCAGGAAAGACACAAGCAGGATTCTATAAAACGGCAGGTCACATTGTCAGAAATGGAATCTTTCTTTCAGCTTAAAAGCTTAAAAGTACAATATCACTGGGCACTCCACCAAGCCGATCACACTCCAATTCCTATTACTAATAATAAAATAATTAAATAAAATAAGAATGTCTAGTGCTATTCAAAGCTGCATTAACCAAATAGGATACTTCCCAGAAAGCATCTGTGATGGGTTAGCACATATAGGGACCCATAGGTTTGTAACTGCACCTATGGAGTTAAATCCCTATCTTCTAGTTACTGGGCAAAAGTTCTTGTATCTAATTTCTATTTACATATCCACTGCTATTGGGCAGGTGGCGCTGTGACCACATCCTGCCTCACACTGGGAAGGGAGTGGCAGCTTCCTCTTTGTCATCCACCAGAGGAGCTGGGTGGATGTGTGCTGAGCCTGGGCAGATTGGCCCAGTAAAGTCGGACAGCTGGGTGTGCTCAGGGGGACCTGGGTACTGCAGTGAAGTCGGGGACAAGGAAACCCCGTGAATGAGGAATAGTTGTACTAGGGTAGATTTGTAATAGTCTCTCTAGGAAGAGAAACGTAGACAGGGTAAGAAAGAAAGAGCAGCTAAGCTTTTGAAATGCCTGAGTGCAGGGACCTCAGTGAGGAGGGACTGTGAGGGTAGAGGCTACATTCCTGACAACTTTCAGGTGGGAATGGTTGTACTGATGTCTGCAAATGCCTAAGGGAGTCTTTCTGCAGCTGAATTACCTGTTACCTGAGATGACTGCATGTCATGTACTATTTCCTCATTTCATCTCCTGTGTGAGTAAAACCTGTGGTCCATTGCCTTGGGCATATGTTCAATAAATACCTTTTTCTGTTTCACTAAGAACCTCCTGGCACCCAAGTTTCTATGTGTGTGTTTGTACAGGGCCTGTGGGTTGTAGTTAAACCACCTCTTAAAGGGATAGCTTCCACATTGCGAAGGCCCTGCCCTGATGTAACCATGCTCATGCTGTAGCTGTGTGCCAGATAGGC
Source organism: Xenopus borealis (assembly GCA_024363595.1). Taxonomy (NCBI): domain Eukaryota; kingdom Metazoa; phylum Chordata; class Amphibia; order Anura; family Pipidae; genus Xenopus; species Xenopus borealis. Next base: position 107,695,102 of record CM044435.1, read on the forward strand.
CAAAAAAGTGTTACTTACAGATATGTGAAAGACATTTTTAAGATGACTAGACTGAGATAAAAGAATAGAATTCTGTGCAACTATAGTTATTTAGATCAAAACACGTATTTAATTAAAACATCTCAAGTAACTAGTGTTGTTTGAAAACTGGCAAATTTCAATTCAATGTGAGTCTGCTATCACGAAACATATGCAGTATAGAAAATGGTGATAATCAGGTCTTGGGATTGTGTTTGGGGTGAGGGTTTCAGGTGATGTCAAATTCTGGACATGACAGGAATTGCCCCATAAACTTTAATTTGACAATGATCTCAGTATTGGTGGACTCATCAATATCAATCCATCAGTGGTTCTTATTACAGCAATGATTGGTCTATAATGAAATGGAGCAACTAGTTATGACCAGAAAGAATTATAATGAAACCAAAGTAATCTTCCTGGGAAAGTAAGATATCTCTAAAATATTGATATACACATAACAAAAAAATGTGGACATTGCTCATAGCCCAAGATTCCTATTCAGTTCGCCATATGATCTTCGCTCAGTCTGTATTCATTTTCAGTACACCCTTTACTGTATTTTTCTCACAATGGGCCAGTTTCCATCCAATGAAAAATGTTCTCATGGTTTATCACATGGAAACTCATGGAGGAGATTCAATTAGAACAGGAAAAAACCTTTCTCAGTTCAGCTCCAGTTTTTTCACATAGACTTCAATAGAGTTTCAATAGAGTTTTCACGTGATACCTGGTGACCTGGATTATATGAGAATTCATAAAAGTATTGATTAAACTTCTTGCGATCCACCAAACACTGGGGAGATGATCCAGAGTTATATTACATTGGCTGTGCAGGAGCAAAGGCAAGGCTGTTTAAAGGGCTGGCCCCTAGACTATAGGGTGTTTGGGAATGTGGGAGATAGGGCAGTTTTAATCATATTTTATTAATGTTCTGTTTTTAATTATTTTTGTAAGTTTATATTTGGTGGTGCAGACTATTGACTGTTAAAGTCCCCTAACAACAGCTGCAGCCCCTGTCAGTAAGGTGCTCACATACATCCTGATAACATATTTTCAGCCCACGGCTCACTTTTGAAAAAAAAAAAAAAAAAAA
>CM044435.1:107696288-107718498 GCA_024363595.1 Xenopus borealis
AAAAAAAAAAAAAAAGAAACACTAGGGCATGCTGCACCCTTTTATTCTCATCAAAAGCTTACTTTGGATTAAAGATGACTTTGGGTGGTCCAGTTGGTACTGTACTTTACTCCTAGTTTCTTCTTCCATCTTGAAGTAATTTTAAGTACATGCAAAACTTCAATCTCATAGATTAAAATGTATAAGTGATGGTCCTTACGAATACATTTATCTCAGAATTACATCACTGTTACTTTACTTTCCCCCCCACTCTCGCTATTTTGCTAAATACTGTTTTACTTCCTTATTGTATTAAATACATCTGTAAGGACTGGGTGGCATTATCAAGTACTCTACAGATAGCTGAGCCAAATATTCTGTAAAATACAATTTAAAAACATTTTTTACAATTACAGCTGGCAATGTGCTCCATATTTGGCAGGGAATTTCAAAATTCCATTGTGGATATTTCATGGTATACTGTAAGTAAGTTTTCTTTGCTTCTTATTGGTTGTAAGGCATAAACAACATTGGCGACTCTGCATTGGTCTCTTTTGACCTGAAATATCAAGAATGAAAAAAACATCTTCCAGTCTATCCTTTGGCAATCACTACAACCACGATAACACTAATTCCTGTGAGAGCTAGCTTAAAGAACAGAAGTCATGTGAATTGCATCTCTACAAGGACAATATTTGATTCTAGTCTCTGATGTACCTTTTGCTCTCTCTGCTTCTCTTTCCCTTTGAAGTATCAATGATACTTGATTGTTCCGACTATTGGCTTTCTGACAGTGCTTGGAATGAAGCCATTTTTATTAATTTAGTACTTTTTTTTGTGCTGATCTTAAAGGTCGTATATCACGTTAATGATGTATCGGTCTGTGGTACCACCAAACAATAATTACAGAATGTTCTTAATAGTAAACCATCTGTCACAATCAGAATTTGCTGCAACAACCTTTTATAATATAATAGAAGGCATTAACTGAATAGCAATACACCTTTACGCTGACCAATTAAAGGACGACACACATGTTGAAGTCGAAGGGCTGCTGGGGAGAAATTTATTATGAATTATGGACTGTTACAAATTATGAAATTCATATGAGAGATTTTGTTGTGCTTCTGCAGCATTTATACAAGCTGGTTCATTAGCTAAGATTTTATTGTTAAGGATGTGTTCTGGATTCCTAATTAATCAAGCTGGTCACATGTATTAGCTGTGCTGAATAAATGCTAAATGTATTCATCCCATCTCCAGAACAGACAATTTCTATGTGTTCCCAGTATTCTGTCTAGTAAAAAGCTTATTCTAGGGCTGCGCACATTATCTCTGATATATTAAGACATTTTATCCACAAAAATTACTTCAAAATTACTATATCCAGTTAAAACCAACAGTTTAATCTAGGGGTCATCAAGCTGCTATATTTTTGCTAAAAGGACACTTACTATCATGCAATAGAAACACATCTCTTCAGCCATGGGTTAATGACTTGATTACTGGAAGATTTTATTTAAACAAATATACATGTATATATAAACTAGAAAGAGATAAAAAAATATATAATGTGTCTATATTAAGGGGAAGATTTAACAAGGGCCAGAATTTGAATAAAAAATTATTCATGACCAAAACTGTCAGATTTGACTATGGACCTATCCAAATTTGATTTGAGTTTTAAAAAAATTAAAATAAAATTTTCAAGATTTATCATACTCTGGCCATTTAAGAACTAAAATTCAACTATTTGCCATGTAAATCACCAACTATTGCTTTATATTCAATGGGAGAGGTCCAGAGATCAGTTTAGTGATGTTTTCAGCCTTCCTGACATTCAAGTTTTTTTCAGAGTTTTTAAAACTTAAATCAAATTAGATTTGAATTAGATCAAATCAATTCAAAATCAATTCGAGTTTTCGGGTCGATCCTATTCATCGGAGTTTGCAAAAATAAATTTTTATAACAAATTTCTATTGGTCGAATTTTAAATTCATGGGAGTTTATGGGAGTTTAAAAAAACTTACATGAATTTGAAATTCGACCCTTGATAAATCTGCCCCCAAGTGTTTATATACACGTAGGATAATGGCCATTCAGTGCCACTGTACCCTGTGCATTTACAAAGTTTGAAAACGTGTAGGTCAGCCATGCCCACAACAAGTTCCCTGGTAGTGTACCGTTTGTTCCAGTGTCACTCCTGTATGATTTCTAACATATTTTTATGTCTTTAAAAAATGCACAGAGGTACATTTTTTATTTTAGTAATTCTCTTTGTGTGTGTTTGCCGAATGAGTTAGAAAATGTGACATTGTCCATTGGCACATGAGAATCCCAATGAAAGACACAAGGTATTGATCCACCAGATTGCTGATATCTCTATTCCATGACAAAAACCGGCCCAGTAGGGTAGGACAATGCAATATCATCATCAATTATTATTTTAGTCAATTGTTAGTAAATAACTTGTCTATTTTATATGACAAGGGCAATAAATATCTATATTTTAAGAGGATTTTTTGTATATACACCACAAAAGTTATGTTGAAATTTTATGTTGAAATTTCTTTCATCGTTGTTTTCAGAGCAAAGTTTGATCTTAAAGCTGAACTTAGATATTAAATAATATTGTTTTCACTCCATTGATTATTATCGTGACCTTGATTATTGGAATCAAAGGATAGTTCCTTTAGAAATTATAATGGCTATTTTTTTCTCTCTCTCTCTCTCTCTCTCTCTCTCTCATCAGCCCCCCATGCACACCCTCATGTGTTTAGTCCAGAAGAAAAATCCCTCAGCCTCAACGGTTGTTTTTATTAAATTCTCTTCAATAAAAAGCTCAGCCAGGATTTATAAGGTACTCAGTGCTGGCGTTTAGTATTTCGCCAGTTATTAAGTGAAAATCAATAGAAAGCAAAGAAAATGGAAGTGCGTGCACTGTTAGCACACTGTTGTCGCCTTGATATTATGTCGGCTGTCTTGTAGATTCATGACAGACGAAAGCGGCCGGGAGAGAACTTTCTGCTTACATCGCAGGAGCCAAAGTGGGGTTATTCATTAGAGCAGGCAGCTGGCCAGATGGATTTCCAGTTCTGTTTTACCATTTATCTTTAAAACGCCTGTATCGAGTGAGAAAGAACACTGATATTATGTGATATCAATGGCAGGTTTATGTATCTCAATCAGGATTTACTGTTATTTTGTTCCTGAGACCTTTTTCTTTTTTTCTCAAGAAATAGCATTTCTCTGCAAGAAAATAATGGCTAAAAACCTTGTCAAAGATAACCTTTCATGTTGCTCGTGCACTGTCGAGTGTAAAACAAGATGCACCTTGGCCAGATAGAGCTCTCACACAGATCCTTGCAGGGTTTGTTTTGCAGATCCGCCTTTGTATCTTGTCATAGTCAGAGATCTAATTATACAGAAAACTTTGGTGACAAATAATCCCAATGATTTCATCTCTCTTCCACATTCCTTCTTTCTAATTCAACACATTTTTTTGTTATATGAACAAAAGTTCAAACACTGTGTTTTTTTGGCAGCAAATCAAAATAATCCTATTTTGCTTTCATGACCATATGGTTGTATGTACTTTTTAAAATATCTTTATATTAATTCACAGATACAGAAAGGATTAAAATACAAAAAAAGAAACTAAAGAAGTCACTAGAAATGTTATACATTAAGTTTTCGGCATCTGTACCAGCCCTAGTCAACCAAAGCCCTTTAGCAGTAAAGATCTGTGTCTCCAAAGATACCCCAGTAGCTCCCCATCTTCTTTTCTGCTGATTCACTGCACATGTTCTATGCTGCTGTCACTTACTGAGCTTAAAGACCAACTCAAAATATACAATATACATACAATATAAATCTCACAGTATAAGGCAGATTAGTAATTAATATAGATAATTACTACGTGGCAGCTCATAAACCAGTGCAGCAAGCATCTACATTTAATAATCAGCCTCAGTGCAGGTGCAGACTGGTGCAGTAAGTTAATTATATGAAACATGCCATTTTTATCCCTATTCATTTTCAAGATGCTTAGTTACAGCATGCAACAACTGCACTGATGTCCAATAAGCCCTGTATGCATGGGCACATAAAGGCCCATTTATTAAAGGTTGAATTTTAGTGGTATTAGAACTTTTTGAAACCATGATAAAACTACTTTAATATATTTCTATATAACCATGAATGCCATGAAAGTTATTAAAAATTATGAAAAAAAATTATGAAGGAACAAAATGCTGAACAAGGCACTAAAAAATACCAATACCACTAACATCTCTAAAAAAATTAAGTTTTTTCATACAATTACTTGCAAAAAAAATCAGAAAAACTCTAAAAGTCTAAACTGCTAAGACAAACTTCCAACAGGATCAGCGCAGCTCCAATTGACTTCTATAGGACCTCAACAACTTTTAATTGGGAAGTTTTATATTAGAGTTTTTTGTGTAACACTTAAAATAAATCTTGCATTCTTAGTGTTTCAGAGAATTAAAAAAAATTCATAAAAAAAAATAAAAAATAGAAATCTGAATGTTAGTAAAGCCCTTAAGTATATATCATTCTCATTTACCTATCCACTGCTTTGTGCAGACAGAATTTCAACTCTTTCTCTGCTAGCAGTTTTCTTTGCTCTGATAATATCACATTTCTAGTCAGGGCTATTATTTCATGGCAATGATATAAGTGTTTATTAAGATATTACATGAAATATTATCTAGAATTATTACTCTCTGAAAGAATACTTTTGGCTTTAATCTTCAAACTTGTACATTCAGAAGTATGTCCTAATGGATGTTTAGTATAGGATATTTCAAAGCAATGCAACATTCATTGTAATAATGATCTTGTTATGTCCATTGGCCATTTTCTGTCCACATGGAGATATTCATTCTCATAGTATTCTTTGTTGTTCTTTATGCCAGCAACATATTGTATATGAAAAATATGATTCTGCAGTCCTTCCACAAACAAAGATACCTATGTGCCTTTGACTTCTCGCAAACTCAGCTACCTCCTGCGATACACTTTTTTAGTATTTTAGATTGAAATTAAGCATAAAAAATGTGAGCACTCAATAGTCTTAAAAATATAGCCAACATTATGCATGTCAGAGGTCTAAAATTAACAGAATTATAATAATAAAAGTTTGTTTGGTATATTTTGGGAAATATCCAAATAGCAAAAAAGCATTCAGCCCTAAATTTCCTTATAAATGACCTTCGATCTAGGACCCATATTGAGGCTAGCCACATAACTGAAATTGTGTATTTATTCCCATAAATGTGTGCACATACATCTAAAATCGTCTTGAGATGAGACCAGCAAGTGTTCATAGAAATGAATTATTACTCTCTGAAAGAATACTTTTGGCTTTAATCTTCAAACTTGTACATTCAGAAGTATGTCCTAATGGATGTTTAGTATAGGATATTTCAAAGCAATGCAACATTCATTGTAATAATGATCTTGTTATGTCCATTGGCCATTTTCTGTCCACATGGAGATATTCATTCTCATAGTATTCTTTGTTGTTCTTTATGCCAGCAACATATTGTATATGAAAAATATGATTCTGCAGTCCTTCCACAAACAAAGATACCTATGTGCCTTTGACTTCTCGCAAACTCAGCTACCTCCTGCGATACACTTTTTTAGTATTTTAGATTGAAATTAAGCATAAAAAATGTGAGCACTCAATAGTCTTAAAAATATAGCCAACATTATGCATGTCAGAGGTCTAAAATTCAAACATGTGTTTGTACACACATTAAAGGTGTTTCATCTATTGTGTTATATTTTTTGTTTATTGCATTCTGGAAAAAGTGTAACCATTTTCCCAGTATTTTCAAGTGTTTCTTGTGTTTTTGTGGTTTCTTGTGTGACTTTGCCTTCTACACGTGGACAAAATTCATTGATATCCGAGTATATCCCTTCACAGTACATTATTTGTTTTCAAGAATAAAGTTATTCAGACACAAAATTGAACATAGCTTATGTGCCACTAAAATGTAAAAAAAGTATTGAGTACTTATTTTGTGGAATTTCTTACTTTTACATCCATGACGTTTTTATCATTTGTCCATGGTAGGTAAACATCTTCCATTCTTACAATGAAACACAAAGAGCCAGATTTATCAAAATTTAAATATTTAATTTTTTTTTAAAATATTTATTTTTTTTTAAAAAAATTAGTTGTAAAAATTTGGCATGGATACGTATTCTAATACCTAATCACTTACAATTTTTACAAAATAAACTTGAATGAATCTTAAAACTTGAATTAGAAAATAGTTTGAATTTTGGAAATAAATCTTTCACTGACTTCTATATGAACTTTCCAGCTTTAAATTGTTCTAATGGTTTTTGTCCATAAATACTTAATTTGTGGTACAACCACAAATTCAGATTTTGATAAATCTGCCACAAAGAGTTGTTCATATTTTTTCATATGGAGCTTTCCTGCTTTGACAGCACTGTATACAGGATGGACACAAGGTGGGCAACACAAAGTTCAATATCATTCCAAATTTGCAGTCTACTAAGCACTAGTGATGGGCGAATTTATTCACCAGGGGCGAATTCGCAGTGAATTCCCGTGAATCGCCGCTGGCGAATAAATTAGAAAACGATGCGACGCTCGTCGGAGACGACGCAACGCGCGTCGGAGATGTCGCAACGTGCCAAAGTTGACGCGCCGCGCGGCAAAAGCGTCCCGTGACTCGTTTCGGGAATTTTTCGCCAATTCGCGAATTTCCAGAGTTTTTTTCGGCGAAGCGAATCTCGGGAGATTCGCCCATCACTACTAAGCACTGAAGGAAGTATGGAAATAGGCATCTTCTACTTACTGCCAGGTTATGTGCAGCATTAAGTGCAAGGTTTCTTTATCCTTTAGATACAATGCAGCAATACAGATGATAAACAGAGGTGCAGTAAAAATGCATGGACCCAAAAGCGTTCACATTTGCACCCTTTGCCACTTAATAATGCTTCTCAGGGACCAACATTTTGTTTTTTGATTCTTCTTGCAGATTACAGCTCTGCTACTCCAATCAGTTTATTGAGTCAGTTTATTTTATCAAGCCAACAAGTTATACAGAGCATTAGGGCAGAGACAAATTTCCTCTTCTTTGGGGCAACTAATCTCCCCTAACTGCCTCCCCTGCTTTCTCAATGGCTAGAATAAAACTCGTTCTCTCGTTCTCCGAAATCGACAGAAGTTGCCTCACAAGGAAACTTCGGGTGACTTCAGAAAACAAAGCGCTACAAGTGCCATTCTAGCCGGTGGGAATGAAGGGAAGGCAGTTCAAGATTTGGCCTGAAGAAGAAGAGATTTGTCGCTTACCAACTAATCTCCCCGAATCACAGCATGTGTCTCTGCCCTTAGGATAATAAAATAAACAAGGGACAAAATTGATTTTTATTTTCAAAGTAATATGGGAGCAAAGGAAACAGGATGGTTAGGTAGCTTGAAAATGTATCTAAAGTTGAGCTTTTGATATAAAATAAATACATATATACAAAAATGTCAGGGGGGCCTATCGGCTCCCAGCGGGGGAATAGTCAGGACCAAGGTGAAAGCCCAGGGGTTAAGGTATAGGCAAGGGTTCAGGTGCAATCATAATCAAAATCCAGGCAAAGATCAATAGGCAGGCAGGAGGAATCAAAGTCAAGTTCAGGAAAGGGTCAAAGTCCAGAAATCAATCCAATAGCAAATATCAGCACTCAGGAATGCTAGAGAACTCTGGGGTATTGAATCAGCATCCTGGGCGTCATTTTATTTGAATTTGGCGCCAGTTTGTGATGTTATCGAGTCGGCATTCTGACGACGACATCACTTGGATACGATACAACAGCCGAGAAGGTAAGGTGCGCCGCCGGTTGGTCCTGACAAAAAATAGTATAATTAATAAGATATTTGGTAAATCCTGTCACTATGTTTAGATATTGATGTGCTAATTTTGGGGGGGGGGAGATTTTCACCAAAACTAGTGAGTAGTGATGGGCGAATCTGGGCCAAAAAATTAGCAAAATGCATTGAAATCAATGGGTGTCAAAATAATTTTGAAGAATGACAATTTTGATGTGAGCGACAATTTTTATGCATGTGTCTATTTAGTCCAATGGGCTTTTCGCTGTCAGCGAAACTTGGAAATTCACTGATAATTTGTGCCTGGCAAATTTATTCGCCCATTACTACTATTAAGGTCTAAAGAATGCCAGGAATGATCTTTCCTAAGTTCAAACTAATCTCCTTCTACAGTAGATGTAAACATTCACAAATTTTACTGGGCATGGTTAGATTGACTGAGATTTACAGTAGGCAGTAAATCAATTATTTTCATTATGTGCTCTACATTACCATCTTGTAGAGAAGCAGTCTGCTGGGACCCACAGAGTCCATAGTATTTGGCCAGAGCTCTCTATCCATGCCTTTAGAACCTTCTAGGTGGCAACTTTTCAATAAATCCAGCTATCTGCTGCATCTGCAACTTCAAGTGAGGAGTTGGGTTGAATTTAAGAAGACAATTTTAAATGCACAAAACATACAATTAGATGCATCCAAAATTACTGTAATTGTTAATAAAATCACACTTTTGAAGAGAGAGATGGAATGTAAATGTGGTGTTAATTTAATTACACTTTGGCATTGCAAGACAGTAATGTAAATATTCCAGTGATCAGGCTGAAGACACTTGAAGTAATTACTTAAAGGCTTCCTTTCAAAAATCCCCCATTTTTATTAAATGCCTTTTAACATTAGCACTTTCCTCCTGACAAATTAAATGAAATTTCATTACTCTCACAGGCTTAATGGCAACAAATTGTCTATTTATAGCATTAGTTAACTCTATTGATATATTCACATAAAGAGAGATACAGTTATCTCTCTCTACAGGAATAAAATAAGAAACATTCTGTATTACATTAAGCACAATAGGATCATATAAAATAAAAGTCTTCATTCAAATTGATCCTTTGCATACATTGCATAGCTTTATATTGAACAATCTGCAATAATGCAAGAGTCTATTATGTCTATAGCAATGTAATCTATATTTTATTTTTTTCATTTTTGTAAAGGGGAATATAAGGGCTCATTAGTGAATGCAACTGCAGACTGCCAAACACATATTCAAATGCTATTCACCATGTTCTTTTACCTATGATGTAGGATTTTCGCCAGTATTTTCAGTGTAATTTTCTTGGCACAATTGTATTTGATGCATTAAATCAGATGCAATTCTGCTCAAAATTGTCTAAATTGGGGTGGTGTTATATTCAAAACTTGGTGCTAAAATTAAATCTGCATGGAATTATTTAGGCACACATCTGCAGTGTCTATTGACATAGCCCACAGTGGGAACCCTAGAATTACCACAACCAATCAGATATGTCCATTTTTGTTGCACTACAATTGCAGCTGAAGTTGTAAATTAGTAAATGAATGTGTTTGAAAATCACTCTTATCGCCAAGGCAATAACACTATATATGGTAGTTGATATTAATCTGGTCAAAAGTGATATCTTTATTGAGGCCTCTTTCAATTTCCCAGTCTGTTTTACAAATGCATGCTGATCATGTTTTCCCCCAGAAACACAGTAGGATGTAGGTAATCTGTGACAGCTCTGCTTTCACACAGGTAAATATAAACTGCAGTCTGCCTAGCTGCTGGTTATGTGACATCCTACAGTGCAAACTGCTGAGAACCACAAAATCTTCTTTATGGCCTTGAAAAGCAGCCTGAAGAAAGTGGTTGATGCTAACAAGTTTTTTTCAGGATATACATATTATAGCAGTACAAAAGCCAACACATTCCCAGGATATATATCAAGATATCATCCTCTACAGTAATGTTTCCCAAACTTTGACAACTGCTAAATTTGGAGGATTGCTTGCAGTTCTGGTAAAGTATGGATGCTTGATCCCTTGTGTTATCTAAAGTGGCAGCTCAATCTTCAGCTACACTTAATAGCCACAGGAAAAGATTTTATAAAGCAATGTGCATTCCAACATATGTAACTCTGATTTTAATTCATTTAGCATATTAACATGTTTAAAACTGTTGAGGCCTGGCTGCAATAATGAAAATGTGAGGCCTTGGTGAAATTTTTTTTATAAAATGTAATTTACCACCAACCTTATGGGGCTTATTTATGAAGTCTTGATTTTTTTCTGGTCAAGTTTTTTAAGGGGAAATGAAATTTTTAGAGGGGAAAAAAAGATTTATTAAATCCCAAAGCTATAAAAATCTGAATCTGAAAATACTCCATCTCAAGCCTGTCGAGGTATGTAGCAGTCAATGGTAGATGCCCCTTTTACAATTTGAAGATGTTTTGTTGACATTGTGATCTGTGCTGGATAATCCGAAAAAATCTGGGTTTTTTGGTGCGACAACTCAAAAAAAAATGTGGCAGTTTGGGCATCAAATTCTAAAAAGTTGTGCTATTGTTGCATGATTTTGTTGAGACTTTTCCTTCACTGACTTTTTTGTGCTGATTATTTGATTAAATAAATTTAATTCATGAGTCAATTTTGTTTTAATAAAAAAATTAGATAAATTCAAGTTTTAGTAAATGCCCCCCTAAATGTCTGGCTTCAGCAAGATTAATTCAACCGCCTAGGTATATAAGTATTCATATTAGCTCTAGAACATTTACATAATTGGAGGTTATGTTTTTGATAATGCTAATTATGTTGATGTTTACTTACCCATTGGATTGTTCATTTTAAAAATATGCTTAAATTATATTATGCCTGTGGGAGTTGGCTTGTGTGTGATAGAGCAACTATAGTGTTTGGATGTCAGTTCCTCTACTTTTCCACCATAAGTGCCTCCCCTGCTTCTTCACCATCAACAAAATGCAACAGTGAAGTAATAAAACATATTTTTATTAAATATAGGACATTTGTAAGATATATAACTATTTATAAGTTAGTGATTTAGTTCTTTGCTTCCATATAATATTATCTAATTTAATGTATAGCCAAGAAATGCTTAAGAAATGCTTAATTATCTTGACATAAAATGAAAACTCAAAGTAATGGGGACATGTACAAGAAAATAGTGCTTTGTAAAAGTAACAGACCAAAATCCCCAATCCACTGAAAAGTATGGCACAATAGTCCAGATTGATGAGAAAAGCTTATCTCCTAATTCAGTTGCAGATTTTCCCATACTGCTTATTGCTGTTTATCACATGAAAACTCTTTTGAAGTCTACAGGAAAGAAAGTGGAATTTACTGCCCACACGTTTTCGCATGATAAACCATAAAGCATATTTTCATTGATTTGAATCAGTGTTTACTCTTTACTGTGATAAAATGAATAGCAATTATTTTTCTGTACAGGTATAGGATGTATTATGCAGAATGCTTGAGACCTGTGGCTTTCCAGATAAGGAATCTTTCTATAATTTGGATAATCATTCCTTAAGTGTTAAAAAGATTAAATAAAGACAGATTAAATAAACCCAAAGGATTGTTTTGCCACCAAGATGAATTCATGCAGCTTAGTTACTATTAAGTACAAGGTACTGTTTTAGAAAAAGGAAACAGTTTACATGTTATATATATTGCATTATTATATGTGTTTGTTTATTATTAACATTTTAGTAATTCTGTAATAGGGACACATTTTGAGTGAGATATTGACAATCTATCTTTTTTGTTTGTTTTTCCTTAATCCTATTATATATGGAAAAGAGTCCTCATAGATTCCATTAAGGGAATGCAATTATGGAGTTAGGAATCTAAATCAATTTAAGTCATCACCTTCACCTTCAGCTGCTGAAATGACCTTTGTAGCACATTTAATAATGTGGTGTGAATTTTCCTAGGGGTTGTCTCATGCACATATACAAACAGCAAAGTGCTTTTTGTACAAATGTAGCTAGATCCCATTTTGAGTCAAAAGAACAAAACATTTTACCATCTAACCAGTAAAAATATTCTTTAGATTACAATAAATGTGTCAGAGGGCCTATCAGCTCCCAGCAGGAGTAGTCAGGACCAAGGAGGAGGCTTAAGGGTCAAAGTTCAAGTTCAAAGTACAGACAAGGGTTAAACATGAGATGTGGTCAAAGTGCAGGTAAGAGCTCACAAGGCAGGCAGATACAAGGTCAAGTTCAGGCAGAGTCTAAGTTCAAGAATCAATAGTCAATAACAAACACCCAGGAATATGAATAAAGGTCCAATAATTGGATGACAAAATGGCATCCTGGGCAGCCATTTAAAAGGATTTTGGAGGCAAAACTGGCGCAGACGCATGATGTGACACCCAGTGTCGCAGCGCACTGACGTCAGTGCACCGGCGTCGCTACCTACGTGGCAGCCATGGGTGCCTCCATATTTGGAGTGACACCGGCAGGAGAAGATGCACCGCCTGGAGTTCCTGACAGAATGGTACCTCTGAGCCAAGGAGTTATAATAATGGGACAAAACATATCCATATCCAAACTTGAATGGTTAAAATCGTTCGAATCGATTGATTTGAATGATTTTATTGATCGATCAAATTTTTTATATTTGATCGTTCGATAATTCAAATTGCATTAAAACCCCTTGAATTCGAATTTCAAATTCTAATTCAAGGGTTAATTAACCCTCGAAATTCAACCCTTAGTAAATCTGCCCCTTAGAAAACATTTTGAATAATTATTTTTGTAGATTTAGTATCAATATATGGTTGTTAAAACCTGGGGAGCAGCAACCAGCAATAAACAAATAATTGTTTGTCATAAAATTCATTGGGTGGCCCAAACTTCAATACAGGGTACAACTTGAGCATTAGATGTCACCTCTCCTCTGTCACTTACCAGATGGCACTTAATCTTTGTAATTGTATAAATTTTTTATTTATTGCAGTATTTGTTCACCATATGTTGTAGCAATGTACTGTAAAAAGTATAACATTTGTGTTTACAAGGGGCACTCTATAAATAAAGAGATATATACATACATCAGAAAGACACTGGGAAAACAATTCAAACAGATGCAATCACATTAACTGGTTGACTTTATCAGCATGTAGAATAAAATATATTCAAGGTTAATATGAAAATTAATAAAAGTGTTTCCTACTAAAGATGAGACAAGTGACAAGGAGAAATCTAATGAGATTGAAAGAGTAGAGTTCTTATCATAAAGTGAGGAACTGTCTTTTCCCTCATTCTAAGGGCAGTCATATTGCAGATGGCGGATCCGCTATAACTAAGAAAATTAGCATACATGTCTTTATTTTCATTGCTGTATAAATATCTATACTAGATGAATAAAATTACATTTTCAGTTATACTAAGGCCAAAGATGATTCAAGCTTGCCACCTCTGTCAATGTCTTTGGTAAGTCCTAACAGCTTGTTAAATTTCACATTGAACCATGCAAATATCTGCATCTATCAACACATTAAAAGGGCACTTTCTATGTAACTTACAGTATATGCAGCATAAATACCATAAATAATGTAGCCAGTATGGGAGGGTCATCCCTTTAAACTTACAAAGTATTCCAATAAAGGTCCAGTACAACTTCAATATGCATATGGAGCTAAATGTACATTTAATTGATAGGCTGGCCACATTTAGGGGCACATTTACTAAAAATTTTAATTAATCTCATTGATTTATGAAAAAAAATCTGACCAAACTCCCTTCAATACTTTTAACTCATTTATCAATATTTTTTTTGCAAAAAATAAAATTGGAGCAACAAAACGTTAAGATAAAATCAAGCGTCAATTCATAGAATTTTCTAGGATTATTCAGGGCAGATCAGTATGTCAAGAAACATCTTCAGGGTCATCTGGCATTGACTTCTACATGACCTTGACAGACTATGAAGATTCTCATTCATCCAGGTCATGGTATATCCAACACAAGTAACTCAAGACAACTGGACTTGCTGAGAAAATTTAATGAAGACGTTTCACTGCTCATTCGAGCAGTTTCTTCAGTTCAACTGACTGGTGTAGGGGAGTTCTTGGCATATAGACTCTTCCAACAATCCAATCACAACAGGACATTGTAACTTTTCAGAGAGGTGACATCTGAAATTAACAGAGGTGTTAATTCTGTGTAGTTACTGTGATAGGTTTACCAATGTGTCATGCAACTCCTAGAAAACAGACGTTACTTGTGAGAGTTGCATGAATGGATGTGTGATGAATTCTGAAACCACTGGGGTACAGATGTTAGAACAGCATTGTCTGTAGCAGACAGGCGTTATCGAAGATGTCACCTCTCTGAAAGTTACAGTGTGCTGTTGTGATTGAATTGTTGGTAGAGTCTATATGCCGAGAACTCCCCAACACCAGTCAGTTGAACTGAAGAAGCTGCTCAGATGAGCAGTGAAATGTCTTCATTAAATTTTCTCAGCAAGTCCAGTTGTTTTGAGTTACTTGTGTTGGATATGACCTTGACAGGTTTGATATTTGTGTATTTTTGGATATTTAGCAGCTTTGGGGTATGATAAAGCTCAAAACATCACAGATTTTTTTTCCATGCAAATTTTGTGTTTTACCCCTAAAAACCTTGACCTGAAAAAATGTAGGTTTAATTAGCACGAATCCCTTTAAATGAATAAAAACTGGATAAATATAAAGGCTGTGCAAAATAAAAAAATGTTTTTAATATACTTACTGGAAGAATGGAGGTATCAAAAAGATTTGCCTTGATTGGGCAGGGAAGCATAAATATTCTACTGTTACGTGGTATAACTAAACTCTGTGTATTTATCTAGAGCAGACACTTATGTAGAAACTTCCTGCTTTTCATTTCTCTAACTCTGAGTTAGTCAGCAACTTTAAGGGGGGGCAAGTAGTGGTCTGGCTATTATTTTACTAACTATATTGAAAACGTTTTATTTTGCACAGTCTAACTATTTACCCATTTTTTAGTTTTATACTGAACAGTTCCTTTAATATATTTTCCTTGCTGCATGAGCACCTGCACTAAAGTAATACAAACTCGAGTTTTAGTTATACCACATAGCAGTAGAATATTCATGCTTCCCTGTCCAATCAAGGCAAACCTTTTTGATACCTCCTAGTTGAAGACCCAGTGGTTTTATGCCTGCAAAACTTAAATTGGCCATATCTGACTGTCTGTATAATATATGAATAAACATATTGTCTGAGCCTTCAGATGCATCTTGTTACCTACAATTTCAATATAGTTACCAACTCTAATGATATGTAAAGTGAAAAAGGAATTTAAAGATATCTAAGGAATGCCATGATTGGATTTCATGTAGGTATGAGGCAATCAGGACTGTAGGAATATTTTCTTCAGGTTTAAACAGGTATAAACCAATAGCAACAGGAGCTCTACAATAGACTATAGCTTTGAGAAATTCGTATTGAAACTTACAGTGTGAACAGTTTGCATTTACCCTTTAAGGCAACCTTTAAGTTCTGGTACCACTATGCTGTTGTCATCTAAAGTCATGAAAACGTGGATTTTTGCCAAGAGTGAGACCAGGGTTTCAGAAGAAAGACACACACAATATATTGTTATATTGTTACAAGTGCTCTAAATATGAACATGTACTAAATGTATTGTAACTTTTATTTCCTTAGATTTATGTTGACTGCATAGTTTGCTTATTAAGCATGTTTCTATTACATTACAGTGAAGGCAATACATTTTATTTAACATTTCATTGCAGATAAATTTCAGGAGTATCTAAAAAAGCTTGGGCTGTGAATGGTAATCATAGGGTGTGAAATAAAGTAACTTTAATTTATTTAATAAATGAGATCCTCAAGCAATGAATTGAGCAGAGAGAAATAGCAAAGGGCTTACACTTTATATTAGAGAAACACTGTAATTTGTCTTAAAGTGCACCCTGACAGGTTGGCATATTGCCAGAGATCTCTACATGCTCATAGGACCCTTGAATTGAGCTCAAAAGTCTCTGCAGATGTGATTCTCAAGGTTACAGATGGACGTTCAAGGGCAGGGCCAAGTGTAATCGGCACTTAGATCATAGATTAATCTTATTTGCCATCTATTAGGTCTGATTTCTGCTTCCCTCTCTCCCTCCCTAAAGCCAGGATTATTGTGCTAGTTTAAGATAATGGATTCTAAGAGGAAAAAAAGGTCGTAGAGGCACAGAGATTTGGAAACCTAAGATAATATGATTAATCTAAAAGCTTCTTTCTAAAAAGAAGGGTCACACTTTCATATGGTTAATTGAGTGCAAAGGAAGGAGGTGGGTGCGGTGTAGAAAAGTAAAATGGGGGGAAATCTGAGGAAATGTCGTTGACATAAAGTATTAGAGAAGGATGGTGAAAGTGAAGAGGTGGATAGTGGATGTTATTGATTAACTACTGTAGGTGGGGATGTCCTGTCATACAGAACTGACTGAGTGAAAGGGAGATAATATCAAGACATTTTGCTTATTGAACAAAATCACTAGGGCTTCCTTCTAGATGCAAATTCACTATAGGGCTCATTGGCTACAGGCAAGGGCACAAGCCCTGGAGCTCTAACAGGTCTCTTGGAGACCACATTCAAAGTCATTGCACCCCTATCCACACAATGGTGTAAGGGAACTCTGTATATTACATGTACCTTGTGCAGTAAAGGGTTCTGGAATATTTTTTGTTCCATACCATACAGTATCTTCCTTGCATACCATGCATGTGAGGAAGGCTGCCATGGATTTGCATCAATCCATGTAATACAGTGATCCCCAACCAGCAACATGTTGTTCTCCAGCACCTTGGATGTTGCTCTCAGGGTCTTCAATGCAGGTGCTTATTTTTGAATTCCAAGCTTGAAAGCAAGTTTTAATTGCATAAAAACAAAGTATAGTGTCAAGTAGCGCCTCTTGTAGGCTGCCAGTCCACATAGGGGCCACCAAATGACCAATCACAGCCCTTATTTGGCAACCCAAGGAACTTTTTCATGCTTATGTTGCTCCCCAACTATTTTTACAATTGAATGTGGCTCACGGTTAAAAAAGGTTGGGGACCCCTGATGTAATACAATACAATGTAATAATAAATATATGTTTTACTACACTTAACTATCTTTATGAAAAACATCTAATTTGTGTATTACATAGATAAGGAATTCAAAGAATATTTAATGGCCTTTTTAAATTTTCACTGTAGATGCTCACTGGGCATATGTCTTTGTGCATTTCCATTTATTTCACTAGAAATGGGGATATATAACTCAGGCCATAGAAGTACACAGGGCAACTAGAGGCAACATCATAAGCTGTAATATTCAGTGCCATAGGGCTGGTGTACCATTGGGCTCTTACTGCATTGACAGTCGGCACATGGACAATAATGTTACCTAAAGACTCCCCAAGTTAGCCACCATAATAGATGCCATTATCAATGAAACCTCTAATTAGTGATGGGCGAATCTCCGCCGTTTCGCTTCGCCGAAAAATTTGCGAATTGGCGAAAAAATTTGCGAAACTAAACGAGTTGCGTTTTTGACCGCGGTGCATCATTTTCATCACGTTGCATCGTTTTCATCGCGTCGCGCCATTTTCGCTGCTGAATTTTTTGCTGGCATTTCGGGAATTTATTCGCCAGCTGCGAATCGTGGGAATTCGCTGCGAATTCGCCTCTGGCGAATAAATTCGCCCATCACTACATCTAATGCCATAGCTGAATGTAAGGAAGAACAAGCTCAAATTCGTAAAGTTATTTTGCAAAACAGAATGGCCCTTGACTTCCTATTAGCTAAAGAAGGGGGAGTCTCTACTCTTATAGGAATCAATTGCTGCACTTATACTGTTGATCATAATGAGGCCATTGACAAGCATGTCTAATCAAACGTTTAGAGGGCAGTCTCCGTAAGGACGAACCATGGTCTCTCTCGGATGTTTTTGGTGGTTTCTGGGGCTCAATTGTTTCCACCATTCTAAAAATAGTGTCCTTTATTTCCCTCATTGTTCTGCTATTCTTTGTCATCAGGACACTGATCCTCAAGACTATGTCCTGCCACGCTTCCCGTACAAGGGATGCCTACAAGCCTACTGATCAATATTCCCAACTCATGGTTATGTAGATCAGTGATTTTCAACCTTGTGCCTCCAGCTGTTAAGAAACTACAAGTCCCACAATGCATTTGCCTGACTGTGGCTGTCAGACTCCTTCATTGCATTGTGGGACTTGTAGTTCCTTAACAGCTAATAGGACAGGACAGTGAGGACGTAGATCTGGGAAGGAGTGGGCTGGAACAGGGAGATGAGGGCGTAGACGTACTGGATCGGGACAGGACAGTGGGGACGTAGATCTGGGAAGGAGTGGGCTGGAACAGGGAGATGAGGGCGTAGATGTACTGGATCGGGACAGGACAGTGCGAACGTAGATCTGGGAAGGAGTGGGATAGCAAGGGCGAGAGCAGGAGGAGTGGATAGCAAGGGCAAGAGCAGGAGGAGTGGATAGCAAGGGCGAGAGCAGGAGGAGTGGATAGCAAGGGGCAAGAGCAGGAAGACTGGATAGCAAGGGGCAAGAGCAGGAAGACTGGATAGCAAGGTGAGGGGAAACAAGGAGCAGAGACAGGAAGTAAGAATCAGGAACAGGCAAGGTCAGTACAAGGTTAAGGTAAAGGCAAGACAAGGCAGGGGAGACAAGGGAAGGCAGAACAGGCAAGGCAAGGGAAGGCAAGGCAAGGCAAGGCAAGGCAATAGTCAGGGACACTACCACAGTACTATGGCCTGAATAATGCTCAAGCAAGGTGTGCACGGAGGGCTGGCCTTAAATAGGGCTGAGTCAGCCCTGATTGGCTGACTGCAACCAATCAGGCTGCTGCTGGGCCGGGGCTGCAGAGGCCAGGAAATCTATAGTGAGCAGCCCTACAGGCTACTCTCCTGGCCTAATGGATAGAACATCGAGCCAGAAACCCAAAGGTCCCTGGCTTGAATCCCAGCAGAGCATGACAACACCTAACCAAGGACCCAACAAGGATGTATCTCATAAAAACTTGTGCTGTGAATTTTGTTGCATAATAAAGGATGCTAAATTAGCCTACACTAATGGGTTCAGTGCTTCATACCTGTTACAAACTGCCCTGGAAGCAGTGTGGGAATTGAATGAACCATCAAATTTGAATATGAAGTGCTTGCTAAAGGCTTGGTATTGTTCTAATACTGCACTGACAATAGGATATTGCATACTGATTTTAACCTAACTATTCACATGCTCTAGTTGCAATGCTACTGGGGCATTATTGAATTGGAGAGGGTCCAAAGAAGGGCAACTAAGCTGGTAAAAGGTATGGAAAATCTTAGCTATGAGGAAAGACTGGCCAAGTTGGAGTTGTTTGCCACTGATTAGAAGAAAAGAGAGTCCGTCAAAATATTTAGAAGGGTTTTTTTTACAGTGAGAGCTGTAAAAATGTGGAATTCTCACCCTAAATCAGTTGTACAGGCTGATATATTAAATAGCTTTATGAAGGGTTTAGATTACTTTTTAGCAAGTGAGGAAAAATAGGGTTATGAAAGATGACTCATAGTACAAGTTGATTCAGGGACTAGTCTGATTGTCATCTTGGAGTCAAGAAGGACATTTTTCCCCATCATAGGCAAATTGGAGAGGATTCAGAATTTTTTTTTTTTTGCCTTCCACTGAATCAGCTAGGCAGGCTATATATAGACATAAAAGGTCAAACTTGATAGGTGCATTTTTTAAACCCAACTTACTATGTTTCTAGTAAAGAGTTGATAATTATCAATTGGATGTCTGAACTAGCCTCTAGGTAGTATGCTACTGTGTGGAGAAAATAGAATAAGTGTGTTGGACCATTCCAAGTGGAGAAGAGCTGTGTTCATGCAGTCAGGGAATAAAGATGCTATGCTATCTACAGTATTTAGAAAGATAATTGGCCATATAATTGGGCAGGTGCTTGTAGCTTGGTACTATGCTCCTTGCTACAATGTAGAGACCCCCTTACACACACACACAAACACACACACATGCATACTGGGGCAATGAGTATGAATATAGAGAAGGCCTTTCAGTACTAAGCTGATTGACAAAGCAACACTTTATCTGTAATATGTGATATACTGAATATTTGCTGCCAAGAAAGAGCCGCATTGTATTCTAACAACCTCTATGCATGTCTCTCAGAAGTTTACACGGTCATGATCCTTTCACCTTTTTAAGAACAGAAAAAGTCATCCAGAGTGGTGAACTACATTGATTTCATAGGGCTAGCTTTGAGTTACCTAATCCCTAAAGTACCTCTGAGCAACAGAGCAACCAAGCAGCTGTACAACAAAACCCTCTCACTTTTATCATAATGCAAACATACTTTCTGAATAAAAGCAGTGCAGCACTAATCATGATTCTGGCTTCCTCCAGCTGACAAGTGAGTGCTTTCCTAGATAGCCACAGCATGATTAAATTTTAATCTGATATAGGGTATGTTTATTCAACTGCGGGACAGCATGTCATTCCTAAATGACTGACAAGAGCTGTACAATCGAGAGAGCTCAACCTTTGCTCTGGTAGTTATAGGATTCATTCTTAGGATTCATTTCTAGTCAAACATAAAGAAAATTAATATAAGCCTCACTACACCTTTCATCTGTCGGTGTCATAAAGTAATAAGGAAGATGACCCTGTTAAAATGACTGGCCTCGGCTTATACAGAATTTAAAGGGCGTGTAGAATGTTTTTTTCATAGGCTTGCTAATGGAGGCCTTGCTCCAAGGCACCTAATCTAGAAAGCCCCCATCCTACACTACCTCCATGATTCTGCCATTATGTTTAACCACTAGTACATGGCACAATTTCTAAAGAATATGGCCTCGGAAAAAACACTTGCAAATCAAAAGCTGCTATTCTGAGCAGGGTAATTCATGTGGAACATAATAAAGCTTCTTGTGGTTTTTAAAATATTTTTTTTGCAGCATTTTAAGAATTTCTTTATTGCCTAAATATATTGTACAGCTAAAGATTTAATATTGCCTTGAAAGGTTATTTTTGTGTTCAATTCTGAACAAAGGTGTGCAACTTGCAGCATACAGCATCAGTCAGGAGGATGTGGGGAGGTGTGTTTCAGTGGCTACAGGATAGAAATGTGTTAGAAAGTCATGTTATTAAATTACAAGGATAAGACAAAACTAAGGAGCTGCCAAATACAAGATAATGTTCTAAAGATACAAAATAATATTTTAGAAACTATGCATAATAGTGATGTGCAGGTCAGAAAAAACATTTGTATGCATAAAATACAAACTGTTTATGGAAAGATTGTGCTTAAACAAACCATAATACATCTAAAGACCTGAAATTCGCTCATAGTACAGTCTAAGGTGATCCAGTGACAGGTTCAGTTACCATATTGTGGGCAAATTCACTAAAGAGTGCAATTTCACCAGCGACGGCTTCTCAGCGACACTTCGTCAGGGGAAAATTTGTTCAGACAACACTAATTCACTAAAGTACAAAGTTGCGTCCAGGGCGCCAAATGCTGGTGAATTATCTCTATCGTTATTTCTGCAAAGCAAGCAAATTAAAGCGGAGCTGCGCTTATGTTCAATTCTGCCTAGAAACTTTGCTAGAGTTTTTGCGCTCAGTCCAATTTGCAAATGATGGGCAATTTAAAGTGCTATTTATGTTACATGGTGCATCTAATACATTACATTTACACTGATAACTAGACATGCCAAGGGAACCTTAATATAATAACCTATACATAAGCCCACAGTTAAATAATGTGACATATGGTAAAAAAATGTATGGGGGAAACCGGGAAGCCGAAAAAAATAATTTATGCCATTTGCAGCCTAACATTCTGAAAAATTAAAAAAAATTTAGAGCTGGCGAAGGCAAGTCTGGCAGAAGAGGTAACAACGTTCAGTAAAATCTGCATCTTAGTGAATTTTCAGAGTTACTTCCATTCATCAGAGAGAAAATTAGCCTGGTGTTAGAGTGTAAAGCAACGCTAGTGTCCATCTCATTCACTAGCCACCTGTGCTCGTTAGTAAATCGGTTAAGTAACAAAATTACGTCACTCTGGCAAATTTTTGCTAGCGTTAGTCACTTCGCCCTTTAGTGAATCTGCCCTTTGGAGTCAAGAAGGCGTTTTTTCACTCTTTTGAGAAAAATTGTATATATCAAGATAAAGACTCCTGTGAGAGTCAAAACGTCGATCTAAATAAATATTTTCACTTTTTTATAAGTCCTAAGAGTGCAACAGCATTGTTATATATATATATATATATATATATATATATATA